>OX463756.1:87917103-88517103 GCA_949824845.1 Rhingia rostrata | reverse complement strand
AATTAACTTCCACTGAAAATAAATTAACAACTCAACGCCGAAAAGAATATAGAAACAAACACTTTACAGATACCGGTATCAAGAGTTCACATCTGACTGCCTATACATATATGTACGGCTTTTTATATTAATGAAGAACTATTTACTTTTTTTATCAAGCAACTGTCATATAATGTAAATTGTATTACCTTGGTTAAGTAGGGCCGTAAACGACTTTGCAGAGTATTTTTGATAAAACACCCAGTTGTGCTTCAAAGCAGAACAAGCTGAATAAAAATGGTATAAATGTTCACGCAAACTATGGGCAACTAATATTTGTTTTACAATTGAATACTCGTGAGAATAAGCGACGCACGTCGATATGACTTGATTACCTGAATACAACTGCGGCTGGAAATAAGCTCCAGGGCATTTTTCTCGTCGACTTCATCATGTTGTTGTATAGAAAGCTTGTTTATATTTATTTATTTTTTTTATCGCAGAAGTTGTGAGGTACACCGGCAACGAGAGGACGCCAAGTCGCGATGAATCACCAGAGCAAACTAGTGAAGTATCTGAAAAATAAAATGAAAAAAAAATTACCAAAACTACAAACAAGATAATGATATTGACTGTGGGAATAAAATGAATTGGTTTACAAAGTTGTTTTATGCAGTTGAATTGAAGCAACCAACATGCAAAAATATATTTTAGTAATTTTATTCAACATCCTCTTGTGGAGAAAGCAGCAGAGTTGCAAGAATGTACGAACGTTTATTTTGTATTTACATATTATAAACAAATCTATATATTTAATATCACCATAGGAACATTATTTACAAAAATTACACATTCATCACATTATTGAGTCCAATTAAAATATTTCCAAACTGCTGAGTTGAGATTAACCTTTCGTGACAATTGATATTACTCTCATGATCTGTCGGATCTAAACAAGTGGAGGTTCATTGAAAACTATAATTGGTGATACAGTTGGAAATCAAAGTCAGATGATTGGTGGAATAGTAATGGAAATGTTTTTTTAGCCTATCCCATAGGGGTATATTAGTTTTGATATTAACTTTGTAACAATTTTAAGCTAGATTTTTGAAATTTGGTATGTAGACTCTCTATCCGACGAAGCAGAATAAGTGTAAAGATTTTTAAAACAATATGTTGTGACAATGATATTATGTATCTGTATTTCCATAACCTTCTCATGTGTTTTTTTTTTCAATAATGCATTATGTTTTACAAACCGAAGATGATTTAGAACTGGAATGCAAGTGTTTATGATTAAAATTATTTTTTTTTTAAATAATTTCGTCAATTGTCTCTTCCTTTCATTTTATTATTCACTGTACTTTTTTTTAAGTATATGGATCGACTCTTTCCGTCCATCCGTTCGTACGTCACCAGTTTTTGGGACTTAAATTTTGAGCTAGAATATAGAAATTCGGTACACAAACTCGTTGTTGCTCCAAGCTGAACGAATGTAATTTTTTTGGAAATCCGTACACTGCCCTTTATTTTAGAAAAACGTTTTTCTTGGGCAGGCGTAAGGAATTTTTAAAGAGTGTCTGATTACATATTTAGACAATCACAATATCAATATTTTGTCTATACAAAGTTTTTTGCACGCCCATTTTTTTGGGCGTTTTTAGTAAAAAAAACTCTTTCGGTATAATTTCAAAATATTCGAAAATCTTTTGAAGCAAAATGATTGGTTATGATAACATGAACAAATAAAAATACGAATTTTTGGCGCTAAAGCTCGTTAGTACCCAGGGTTGAGCTTTCTCACAACCATTCATGTGTGCGTGTTTACTCCGAACGGCGAATTTGAGATAAGCTTTTCTTGACGATTGGTACTACTCGAATGATTTGTCAGATCATCACGAAAGCAGGGCCTGTGAAAAACCATTTTATGTTATTACGGCTAGGAATCAAACCCAGACCTTCTGCGCGGCTTTTCATCGCACAAACCATCACCTCACTGAGCCTTTCATAATAATATAAACAATTCGTGCAAATAATATTTCAACCCATGCCCCCTTTTTGGAGGAGTTTACCTACAAAAACCATTTGTATACACTAACCCATATGCAAGAGAAAAACGTGTTTTTTTGTCGAACCACAAAAGATTATTATAAACTATCTGAACAATTTTATCATTAATTCATTCATTCATTTCTGAACAATATGTTTTGAAAATGAAATTTTCTTTATTTAATTGCCATAAGGGTATTAAACGATCCGCACAGAGGATTGTAGCCTTCTCATATGGATACGTTCCCAATATCTTAAAAGTCCAATGCGGAGTTATTTGACCAAGTCTAAGTCGTTATACGTTGTGCAGTACAGAAGGGCTGGGATGAGCATGGTCTTATCCCTTAAATAATGCGTCAACCATACCTCGCATTCAAAAATGTATCAAATGGAGGTTCACTAAAAACAATAATTGCTGATAGATTTGGAAATCAAAGTCAGATCATTTGTGGAATTGCTTATCACACTACGTCACAGAGACCTCGTCAAATAAATATTAAATTTTGAGCTAGAGTTTTGAAATTTGGTATGTAGGTATGTATCCGACGAAGCAGAATAAGTGTAAACATTTTTCAAACAATATGAAACAGAACGGAGAAACCAAAATCCGGGAGACATAGATCATCAAGAATGGTAGAACACGTAAAGTGCATAAATGCTTTTAATGTGCGTAGATGATCATTGCACAGCATACTGTACGAAATAAAATATAAACTACTGCTGGTGCAGGAATAAAAGCCCAGGATGCCAATATAGCTAAGTTGCTTATTTGCTGTTTTAATATTTTTATAATTTTAAGTGAAAAGTGTTTTGCGAAAATTTTGTAATTTTATATCCAATATTTAATAACGGACACCTTCCATTCCCTAGTGATAATTTTTTCGGAAACGAATTTAATTAAGAAGATTTATAAAATAAGCTGTTTGACACTTAATAAAAACTGTTCAAGTAGTTCTTTAGAAAATAAAACCTTTTAAAAACTTTGAGAGATATTTTTTGTTAAGTTTTGAACAAAAGCCTATTTAATATAAACCAATCTTATAGCAAATATAAACCAGTTTTTCGAATTATTGACAAAAAAAACATGTTATGCAAATATATTTCTAATGGTCCCTGTAAGCATTTCATACTTCTGTATACCCTACCCAATAGGTATAATACATTAGTTTTGATACATAGTTTGTTACATAGAGAAATAATTTAGCTAGATATACCTTAAAGTATATGGATCGATTCAGAGTCGATAGCTGAGTAAATTGAGCCATGTCTAGTCTAGGAGATATTAGTTTTAAACGTTTGATATGATAGCATATTCAATTATCCGCACAGCGGATTGTAGCCTTCTTTTATTTATTAAATTCAGTCTTTTAATGACGGGATCAGTTTTGCGATGATTAGAGTCATGAAGTGCAGCGCAGAAGCTCTGGAAGGTCTAAATCATCTTTTTCACTGGCGGTCCTCTCGCGATGATTTGACAAATCATTCGAGTAGTGTCAATTGTCAAGAAAATCTTTTCTCAACTTAAAACATGAGGTCCCGCCATCGTGCAAGTACTCCTGGGTATTTAAGAAACTGTTGCGCCAAAAAAATGATTTTATAATAATTTTTTTAATCAAGTATGCATCTATCTAACAGACGTCTACACCATAAAAGCTTTAAAGTTTAATAAAAATCGTTGCAGCCGTATTCGAAACAAATTCCAGATAAATGAACCATTATTTACCTGTCTTAAACAAATCTGAGTATCGTTTTAATAATTTTCATATTAAAAAATTTTCATTAAAATCAATGGCGCCGTTCTTGAGAACTTGAGCCTTCTTATTCTAGATATTTTTGGAAGACTTTTTAATCATTTTTGTCAACATTGTTTGTGCCGTGATCGAGATATTCGGGTTTTCAGAAACCAGTTATATGTGAGGTACGCACAAAATGTTTTTGCTATTACAAAGCCCCACTGTAGGGACCAATAAATAGACAAATAGCCAAAATGTCGTTCAAATCGATCAAGTAGTTGGGCCCAGTCTCAATAACATACTCCAAATGGGGGATACATTTTAAAAGCTACTTTTTTGGAATCAGGGTACTTTACAACATACGAATTGTTAAAATCTCAAATTCGAATTTTCGCGTCATCCTAATTACACTACGTATAATGGAAAAGTAAAAAAAGCTAACATTGCTCTCTACAGTTGCAATAGAGTTCAGAGCTCTTCTTCAAAGGCTACGAAATTGCCATACACAGCCGTAGTAAGAGCAATACTAACATATGGTTGGTTGGTATGGTAAAATGCAATGAAAAGACTAAAAACATATGAAAACGCTGTGCGAATCGTTTAATACCCTATCCCATTCCATCCTTTCATTAAACATCCACAAAGCGTGGGAGTCACATTTTCACAAAATGGTGCTCAAACACTTTATCATATTTTATGGTTCTTCAAAACAACGTTTTTCTATTGCATATGCTGTGGGGTAGAGTATACAAATCGTTTTTGTAGGAAAATGTCCCCATGAAACTGTGTATGAGTCGAAATGCTACATGAACGAAATGCTCCTTACACTATTTTACATTACATTATCTTGCATCAAAAATTTTTCGAATTTTACTGAAGTTTCTTTTTAATAAAATGCACACAAACTTTGGGCGTGGCTAAAAACTTCATATTGATAAAAATATAGACAATGAGAAAGTCTAAATATCTTGCTCAGACACTTTTTTCAAAATTTCTTATGATTCAATTTGAAAATACGTCCGATAACACTCCAGCTCAAAAATGTAGACCCAAAAATCGGTGGACAAATGTTGACTGTTTAAAACCCAGAAGAATTAAATGTCAATTAAAAAGTTGTCGGAAAAAATGTCGACTTTTTTTCTTAAATAAAGAGTTGGGTACGATTGACCGCTTTTAAAAATTCCGATTGCAAAACAAATTATTGAAATACCGAGCAGTCGATGGTGAATATTTAATTTTTTTTAAATATAAATTTCTAAATGTCAACTATAGTTAAGTGAATAATGGGAACAAGTGCGTGCGCTCTTAATTAACTCACTTGACTATAGTCAAAATTGAGACAAAAAAAAACTCTAGGCTAACTGTTTAATTCTATTTACAATAATCTCTAATTGATTATGTTGTTGGCTCATTGCATTTTTTATACGATGATGGTAAACATAGATGACACGAATTTTTAGCTCGGAGTTTTGCTTAAGTTATTCTGTGACTCACCTCAAAACATTTTGGTTAACTTTGCCGCGTAACTAATATTAGGTGTGCTACATCGAATAAAAATATCGTTTGGAAAAAAAATAGGTGATATACATCTGTAGTGCTATGAAAACAAAAAGAAATTAGCTCGCAAAGGTCGAGTAAGCAGTAATATTGTTAACAGCATATAAATTATTTGTAAAATCCCTTCGATTTATTCCCATGGCCATCTATTAAAAAAACAACATGGTACAACCAATCAAATTTTTCGACAATTTCACCGGCCAATTTAAAACTTTCGATATTTTCAAAAATTGATAAAAATTTAGTCGAGATTTTACCAAATGGCAAAGTCGACATTATTAGTAGTCGACATTTTCTTGCCGGCGATTCGTACGTTTCCCAAAATAAAACAGGAATGCCCTCTTTCAATGAGTAGACTCAATTTTATTATTGATTTATTGTTTTGTTTTTACTTTCACATCGCCACCGATAAATAAAAAAAATGTTTGTTTCTTTTCTAAATGATGAATTAATCCGTCAATTAATATTTTGTATTTATTAACTTTCTCTTTCAAAGGGAAAAGTATTGTTTTCGTGAAAATGTTCGACTTCGAGATTTTCATTTACTTAAACAATACTATGATAAAAGAACCCCAAAAAGTGTTTTTTTTTTAATTAACGTACGTCGTTCCGTCTGTCCGTAATGGTCTCTCCAGCATAAACGGCTTGACCGATTTTCTTTAAGCCTTGTCGAGTTTTTTTCTTAACTCTAAGCCCATATTTTTACTTTTATACATAATATAAACGGTACCTGACATAAAAATTATGCATAGCCTCAATTTTCACCAAATGGAAATAAACGTTTCTCTAAAAAATCGATTTTATTACATTGCCTCAGTAGTATATGCCATTGGCATACGAATATATATTTTTTTGAACTAGGACAATGAAATTTGGTTTATAGGATTTTTTATGCCCCTAATAAATGTTTTAATTGTTTAAATATCAAAACCCCTACTGCAACAAAGCAGTACTTCTTCAGTTCAATTCCTCTGTACTTTCGTCGAATTGTGAAATATCGTGCATGTTTTTAGTGAACAGAATAAATTGTGGATGATTGTTATTGCATTCTTAGATTTTATTATACAAACCGTTATGAAGCCAAACACGTCTGAACTATTGAAGTACTGCTATATAGTTCATAATATAGTCCATGCCATAATAGTAGGTATAAGCAGGAAATCAATCTCAATCACATCTTTTGCAAAAGATGTTGGCACGTGACTCATTTCAAATGCCCATCTAAGGCATAATCATTTAAACAACAACTTCTACCTAACCCGACAGTTTGAATTGCTGTTAGAACTACACTGTTGAAACATTTTTATTTCTTCGAAATCACTAACGACTAACATTCAAGCTTCCTAGACATTTCATTGCAATTAAAACTCCTGAATGACCATAAGACGAACTCAAATTACGTTGTTGTAACATTTTCAAGTTCACGACTTGTATTGCCTATTGTTATTGTTCGCATCCCGTCAGCAGACCGGTCATATCTATGGAGGTCTTGATGTCATATATCTTTCACCACTAAAATTTGTTCATTTAAGTGCTAGAAAATAAAAAAAAAAACTGATTTAGATCATTAATCCGTTCAATCTGTAACTAAGACGCAGATGTCAGCTTTCGACACTAGCAAATGTTTTTTTTTTTTAACTACCTATCATTATTTCTCAATTGTTAACACAAAAAATGAAGGAAGGCTCTTGCTGTGTCGTTTTCCTTTGAGAACTACATACCATTAGGAAACACAATTAATTAGGTACACACTACACGTGACACAGTAACTCAACAGACACTCTGTCGTTTACGTAACAAAAGACCAGCATCAGACTAATTTGTTCTGGAAACGAATATTATCGATGTGTTTGGTGTCTATCTCATCCGAAACGCACTTAAGATATAAGATATAGAACTCTAGCAAGACAAAATAAATCCAAACAATTAGTTTTTGTATTAGAGAGTACATAATACGCTTCATCAAGATTGGGTATATGTGTGTTATGATGTAATGCTTGTACGTACTTGAATTTCAAGCGTATGAGATATTTATCTTATTATTATGGACATTTGGGACTGTAATGGATAAGAGAGTGAAGGTTATACGCACCGTGATCATGAAAATAATAATAATAATAAGATGTGTTCCGATAGTATCTATCATTATAGTGTTGCTCGTCGTCTACAGGTACGGTAGAAACAGTAAAATGTTTTCAAAAATTTTACATTGCTTGATTTGGTATACAAATGCAAGATCTGTAATATAAATTACTTCTTTACAAACAAAACATTGTAACGATTGGCATGTTCTAAACATTTTGACGACTAGTTATGAATCATCTTAACCTTAGTTCTCAATTACATAGTTTAAACAGATCCGATTCAATTTACATCGAAAAAAAGGAGACCATAGAGTTCTACGAGTTTAAAGTGAAACTTCATGCATCCACGTTTTGTAGGTACAACCAATTCAAGGAAAGCAAGCAGACGTCTGCTTTATTCTCTCCTCGCTTATCATATAAATTAAAAATGTTGATGTAATGCTTTCTTAATTTCTTATGATTGGCAAACTGAAATTATGTGTATGCATAAGTGTCCAAATATCAAAACAAACTGATAGCAGAATAGTGAGAGAGTGGACAAGAATACAAGAATACAACAGTTCAACAGTATGCTTTGCCCGTAAAATCCGTACATTCAAATTCAATACATAGAGCTCTCTCATGCTTACGCTCTCGCTCTCTTTTCTGAAACGAGTTTTTGCATGTGTTCCGTGTTGATACTTGATCGTCGCACTTACATTTGATCTGCCCGCACTAGCCCGCACCAACCCATTCAATGTTCTTTGGATTCTCAGCAGAGCGCTCTCTATCTCTTCTGCTGAAAGAAGTGTTTGCTTGTTGTTGTTGTTTTTCCTACTTTTGACTTTTCGTGTTAAAATTTTGTTTCATGTGAGTTTGGATTTAACACGACGAGCCCAAAGAAGTTTAACTTCAAAAACTTAGTTTGTAAGGTTTGTCGTTTCATCTAATTGTAGGTAAAGTTTAGGGTTTTTTATTTACTTTATGTGTTGTTATTAAATATTATTTTTGTAAAGTTAAAGTCGATGGATACTAAGGTTCCATTGATCAGGCATACTTTTAATCTAACACTACGTTCTCACTGAGCAAAAAAGCTCATTCGGCATTAATTTTGCAAATACGATTAAATTTCCCATACAAAATCAAATTTCCTTAATGTGATAACACCATCACATTTGTGGAAATGTAATTTCTAATATGAAAAAATAAGAGGTCAAACCAGCTAACAAACCTTTTTTCATTGGAATGGAACAGCTAAAATGTCAAATGGGAATTCATATGACAAAAAAAGGAGGAGCTATTGTAAAAATGTAAGCATTGGAACCTTTCTCCCAAAAAATGTTTGTTTTTCGAGTCTGCTATTTAGGTATAGTTACAACAATTTATAGTACATGATTTGCTCTGCATTTGCAGCTTTTATTTCGTTCATAACCTACTCGGAGTATTCCATTATAATGTCAGGGTCGACAACATATGAAAATCGGAACCGAAGTCTTGCATATTCCGCTTCCTCTGTTTTTACCGACGAATCTTTTAGTTGATATTATTGGCCATATTATTAGCCGTTTTTTAGCAACACGAGAATCACTGTTTTAACATAATTTGTTCTATTGAGTTCACCACATATTAAGTTATTTAAATACATTTTAAAGGATTTGGGATTATTATATTTTACGTAGGACTTTTTTTGTTTGTTTACAATATAAATGTGAACTATAAACTCTCACAGGAAATTCAAATTGTCAAACGTAATTCGAAAACTTAGTGAGAACACCTTTTTGGTGAACTTGGAAATATGATCATTTCAGCTCCAGTGAGAACGTTGTATAACCATATTTTAATAATGATACTGCATCATAATGTTTCGCACCCAATTTCTGGATTCGATGCGCATTCGTAGCAACACTAAAATTGTGGTAATCAAGAGAGTATCGTTAACACACAAAAAAACGCATATCTTAAGATTTGCAATGTCTTCAAAGCAGAAGACTAATTGCCTAAGTATGTCGCTTATAAAAAAATCCGCACTCAAATAGTAGCTAATCCTGCTCAATACGGACTGTAGTAAATGTCGCAGTATCTTAGATGCTAGTGAAGTTTGATTTAAATTAAACATAAAATTAGAAGTCCGAAAAAACGGAGGCTATGGAGGCTACACGGTTTCAAATTTGATGCACGAGGTTCTAAGATAATGCAGAGTTTTCTATATTTTCTATATCGAATTTAGAAACCCTTCAATATGTACCAAATTATATGATTTCGTTGAATAACATTATCGCAGTTAATATTTATAATTAAAATAATGTCTTGTACATACTTAGTTTGAATGACTTTTTACGAATTTTTTTTTTTGGCCAATAAAGAAAAATCGTAATTTTTACCGCATGAACGCATCCATAGATATTAAAAATTATGAAATTTTACACACGTAAAAATTATGATTGCAATAGTGCCTATTACTTGCGCCAACGAGGCATTCATTTATAACAGTTGAATCATAAAATTTAAGCTAGGTATACTACATATCATTACGTGACTTTTGTATACCATTTTTCATGTTGGTTATTTAATCCTTTTTGATATCATTTCCATACATTTTTTTTTTAACTCGTTTATTCTTGTATATACTGAACGTAAATAAAAGAATCGTCACTTGAATACCAGATGGGAAACTCAAAACAAAATCCGTTGAAATATATGTTTGTTTTGATAGCTAATATGTTTGTGAGCCAGTAAAACTGTCAAGATTATTCACATTTCAAAGTAAAAAGTAGCATACAAGATTACCAAATTTAAAGTTTCGGACAAGTTGAACTGCATATATTTTGTTTCCGTATTTTTTGATTACATGAATTTTAATAATTATGAAGTTTAATGCATTCGATTAGCAGCCAGAAAACGTAACTTTCTCTGCACCAAAAGCAACAAATAAACATAAGTTTTCACCACTCATCTACTGCCCCCACACTCAAATTATGCACAACAAAACCAACCGACTCGCCTTCGATTGCATGTGATTAGCAATACCACGATCTACGAACAGAAAAAAAACTCAAACTAGTTTGACATAACACAATACAGTCATCTGTCAAACAGAAATTCAATTGATTAGAAATGATTACTTAGAAGTGGAAGAAAATACCATCAAATAATCATTAGTAGGTGAAGCTACTTATCACTAGCTGATAAGGGAATCTTTAAGTCAAGACTGCATTTGTTTACGCTTATCACTTTTAAGGCCATTACATAGAGGTCAATGTCAAACCATTTTGTTTATGCCTGTCAGTATCACTTAAGCTAATGCATGCCAAGCTGCTTGAAGCGCGAGAGTACACATTATTTTAAATTACTTTGAATTCAAGTCAGGTTTTCAATCAAACCGAACAAAAACAGAAAAAAAGTAACTAAAAAGTCCGCAACATTTTTAGGAAAACAAAGGCTGTGCGTCTCATCACTCATAGACGTCTATTTTTATTCACATTATAAGCAATTGTACTCAGGAGTAGATTAAATGTTTTGGAAAAAATCAATCAACTTTTCTGACTATGACAATTTACACCGATTTCACGCTTTTTTGCAAATTAACACTTCACAGTTACGTTTAATTACTTACATGATTAATTAAAAAAATAATTCCGATGGTTTGATTTTCTCCTTTATTTATAAAAAAATGTAAGCACGTAGCTTAAATATTAACACTTTGGTGGTTGGATAGATGCTTTGGGAACGAAGACTTGTACCAAACTAAATCCACCGGCTTGAACAGACACTTATATCATTTAGCTCGGGGGAAATAAATGAACGCGTCAACCGACATCATCATCTGTAAGTTGGAGGGGCGCTACGAGAAGTGTACGAGATGCTGCTTCAAATTGACCGACTGATAGAGTAAGTTCAATAGAATCACTGATAAGAAGCTAATTTCTTCCATCTTATTTTAAAATTGACATTCCACTTGATTGAAGTTTGGTGTTTGGTTTGGAAGTTTGGTGATTATGAAGAAATTGAATTAGGATCGGTCACAACATGAAAAATGATAGGCTAGGATTTGTTTTTGAACTGATGTTAGTTTGGTGAAGGCTTACTGCTAAGTTAAACTTTATAAAAAAGCTATAAAATAAGAGCTTACAGGTTAACAAACTTATAGATTTTTTAAATGGGATAAAATAACACACTTTTTATAGATTGATGAATAATGGCTGGATAAGTGATAGATGTGGTATGTCAGTGGGGCGATGGTTAGTGCGATGAACTGCGGCGCAGAAGGTCTGGTTTCGGTTCCCAGCCATAGCAACACCTAAATGATTTTTCACTGGCCCTCCTCTAGTAATAAACTGACAAATCGTCCGGGTAGTATCAATTGTCATGAAAAGCTTATCTCAACTTAGCCGTTCGCATTCGGTATAAAACAGGAGGTCCTGCCATCGTGGTTGTAAGAAAAAAAAGCTACAGTCTGGGGTGAACCTGGACCTCAACCAATATGACTCTCCAATTAGCCCGGTCCTTAGCTACTTGCCTCCAGTTGCGCACTCGACGTTCTACTTGTGCTCGCCACTTAAGAACCGAAGATTTTCGAAAAAAGTTTTCTCTCGAATCCAGCAAGGATCTGTCCATCCACTTCTGATGCGGTCCATTCGCCAGCGACGTAGAGCACAACATGATTAGGGTCTTATTTAGCATCTGTAGCGGAGCCGAGGTAGGCAAAGTCCCTATTACCTCACAGTTTTATCTTTCATTGGTGAAGTTCCTTCCGATTCGTCGGTGATGTGTGTTCTTTTGTGTTAACAGCATATAGTTCTTAATCTTTGCTCATTTAGTGCGAAATCCATTTTTGCAGCTTGCTTCCCTATACTAGCAAACGTGGCTATGACATCACTTTGAGTCCTGCCAATGATGTCGATATCGTCTGCGTATGATCTTTAAAAGCCAAGTGAAACAAATATATTTTTAGTACTTTAGTTCAACGCGTTTTCGTAGTGTTTGTTAAATTTGTCTCTTTCTAAAAACTTTACCCGCACTCGAAAAAAACTTTAGAGTTTTCAAATTTGTGCTGCAATAGTACGGGAATAGACCTATATGTAATGTGTAAGTCCTGTAAAACTGTAATAGTGTTTGTATCTAGTATTTTGGAAGGACTTAGCCTGCTGTATATAGAATAAGAGCTCTCTCCATCCATCCGGTGAACAGTTAATTTTACGGTTTGGATTGGTGAACTGGTAGCATAAAACATTTGATATCATAAATCTAGACTTTTTACTTTGGGTCTACGTAAAGCCCAGAGTCCTCATTGGAACTCAATTTTTATGAACAGGGAATGAGTTACATATTGCCTCATGTCACTCGAAACCCAGTACTACACTCTGTCAGGTTACAAAAAAAAACATATAAACCAGGAATAAAATTTTAAGAAGAGCCACTTCGGTAGACTGTAAAACGGTGATGACTTAAGATATGCTATATGAACATATCGAACCGACCTAATTATAGCACAGCGATATCTAAACTAAAGCCAAGTATACTGGTAGCACTTAAATTTATCTCCGATTAAAATTCCTTACAATAACCAAATTTGGCGAAGCAATTAAGCAATGCGGAATGATGTTCTAAGGCTAAATTCTTTACTTCATACTGATGAGTCGTACAGATTTAGCCTAAACCAGTATTTGGCTTGGTTAATTATTTTTGCTAATTTTAGTATTTTGGTACCCTGTTTGCACCCAGGGTAGGTAGTAGTTTTTAAAAAAAGTATGTGTGCCGTCCCCTTAGTCTGTGATCTGGAATATTTTATTGGTATTGCGGCCCAAAATATTGTGCCGATTTCAATTAAATTTTGGGTATGTGTAAAGTAAATATACCGTCACACAGAGTGTAATTTTAACATATTTCATTATTTAATTTATTTTTTTATTTCCTCTATGAGGAACAATTCTCAAGCTCGAAAACTAAGCAACTAACTTATAGCCTACAAATAACAATTAATATATATGAAAAGGCTACACGCTGTGCGGATCGTTCAAAACCCTACCCATCCCATCCTGGAAATAAATTTCCCCAAAATGTAGCTTAATGGCGATGGAAATGTCATTGTCACATATTGTTCAGACAGTTTATCAAATTCTTTCGACAAAAACTATGTTTTTTCGCCTGGTTATACTATGAGGTAGTGTATAAAAATGTTTTTTATATGAAAACGCCTCCAAAAAGTGGGCGTGGGTTAAAGATATATAAAATACATTTTTATATAGCCAATTTTACCGAAAAAAGTTTTTTAAGGAAAACGCGCACAAAACAGACATGGCTTAATCGATTCAGCTATCTGTTCTGAGTCGATTCATATACTTTAAGGCATGTCTGGCTAAATTATTTTTCTATGTTATGGATATGTTGTGTTATGTTATATTATGGATAGGGTATAAAAACTAAATCTAATGTTGTTGGTTATCAAGCTATCAGGCTTACTTAATTTCTGCTCTGCAACGTTGTTTTCTTGACATTGGATTGTATTAAATTATCAAAAGGATTTTGAAATTGAATAAAATGTCCTTTATGGATGCTTAGAAAACGGCATTGAGCTTTGCATAATGTTGGGTTTCTAAATAATTGGTTTTGGAATCTGATTCGTAGTTTCTGTATGGTTCTGAAAATTGATCGGTTTCTTTTATTGAATGAGTTGGGCCTGTGTCCATACTAAAGGGTGGTTAAATTTTAAGGACAGATGTTGATTTTGAATAAAAACACAAATTATTTAGGGAGTCTTATATTTTTTTTTATAATATTATGGTATGGTTTAATTGTGTATGGAACAAAATATTGGAGAAATGGCCGCCGCGACATCGGCGACACACCTCCATCCGATGGTCCAAATTTTCGATGATGTGAGGCATAATTAAAATTCTTCGCCGTTAATGTGCCAAATTATCTCATCATGGCTTATCGACATACACCTTTTCTTTCAAATAACCCAAAAGAAAGAAGTATAACGGTGTCAAATCACTTGATCTTGGCGGCCAATTGACATCGCCACCACGTGATATAACACGGCCATTGAATTTGTCGCGCAAAAGAGCCATTATTTCGTACGCTGTGGGGCAAGGGGCACCGTCCAGTCGTCCACATCCATATCTTCCGATTCGGGCCATAAAAAGTTCGTTATCATCTCACGATAGCGAACACCATTCACAGTAACAGTAACAGTAATGTGTTACCTCATCACTGAAGATGATGACACGACGACGAGTTGAGGTGGACGGCTCTTTAGCCACACTATCGCCAACAGCGATGGTATTTTCACATCTCCTACAGACCTGGTTCGCTCAAATTTTTGCACGATTTTTCCGATTGTACGCACATTTCAACGATTAAATTGACCGAAAACTTCACGAAGTGCACGATCTTCAAAACCCTACCCATCCCATCCTGAACATAAATTTCCCCAAAATGTAGCTTAATGGCGATGGAAATGTCATTGTCACATATTGTTCAGACAGTTTATCAAATTCTTTCGACAAAAACTATGTTTTTTCGCCTGGTTATACTATGAGGTAGTGTATAAAAATGTTTTTTATATGAAAACGCCTCCAAAAAGTGGGCGTGGGTTAAAGATATATAAAATTAATTTTTATATAGCCAATTTTACCGAAAAAAGTTTTTTTAAGGAAAACGCGCACAAAACAGACATGGCTTAATCGATTCAGCTATCGGTTCTGAGTCGATTCATATACTTTAAGGCATATCTGGCTAAATTATTTCTCTATGTTATGGATATGTTATGTTATGTTATATTATGGATAGGGTATAAAAACTAAATCTAATGTTGTTGGTTATCAAGCTATCAGGCTTACTTAATTTCTGCTCTGCAACGTTGTTTTCTTGACATTGGGATTGTATTAAATTATCAAAAGGATTTTGAAATTGAATAAAATGTCCTTTATGGATGCTTAGAAAACGGCATTGAGCTTTGCATAATGTTGGGTTTCTAAATAATTGGTTTTGGAATCTGATTCGTAGTTTCTGTATGGTTCTGAAAATTGATGGGTTTCTTTTATTGAATGAGTTGGGCCTGTGTCCATACTAAAGGGTGGTTAAATTTTAAGGACAGATGTTGATTTTGAATAAAAACACAAATTATTTAGGGAGTCTTATATTTTTTTTTATAATATTATGGTATGGTTTAATTATGTATGGAACAAAATATTGGAGAAATGGCCGCCGCGACATCGGCGACACACCTCCATCCGATGGTCCAAATTTTCGATGATGTGAGGCATAATTAAAATTCTTCGCCGTTAATGTGCCAAATTATCTCATCATGGCTTATCGACATACACCTTTTCTTTCAAATAACCCAAAAGAAAGAAGTATAACGGTGTCAAATCACTTGATCTTGGCGGCCAATTGACATCGCCACCACGTGATATAACACGGCCATTGAATTTGTCGCGCAAAAGAGCCATTATTTCGTACGCTGTGGGGCAAGGGGCACCGTCCAGTCGTCCACATCCATATCTTCCGATTCGGGCCATAAAAAGTTCGTTATCATCTCACGATAGCGAACACCATTCACAGTAACAGTAACAGTAATGTGTTACCTCATCACTGAAGATGATTTTCTTCGAAAATTTATCATCCCCTGTTGCCATTTCTTGCCACAACTCTGACCATTGACGACGCTTGAAATGGTCAAGTGGCTTTAGTTCTTGAGTCAATTATACCTTGTAAGCTTGTAAATGCAAGTATTTATGCATAATGTTTATCAACGACGAGCGTGAGCGGTGCAATTGTTGGGCACGACGACGAGTTGAGGTGGACGGCTCTTTAGCCACACTATCGCCAACAGCGATGGTATTTTCACATCTCCTACAGACCTGGTTCGCTGAAATTTTTCCACGATTTTTCCGATTGTACGCACATTTCAACGATTAAATTGACCGTAAACTTCACGAAGTGCACGATATGCATTTTGATTTGAACGCCCATTTTCATAATAAGGCTTAATAACTTTAACGCGTTGCTCGATTGTGTGTCTTTCCATAGTTAAAATTGAGTTAATCTGAAATTGAGAAATGTCAAATGAAATGCGGAAGAAACTTGACGTTTAGGTGTGAATCACATTCAACATCGGCACTTAACATGTAACCACCCTTTACTTGGTCTGATTTTTTCTGATATAATTGCAATAATGGCTACCGGCTTGAAAATACCGCGAGCTTCCCTCGTATGCTTTAATAATTTTTGGGCAGCGAAGACAGGGGAACATTTGTTTAAATCTAGTGATTCCTCGCAGAAGTAACCAGCACCAATTTTAACTGGTATTTTACGAAAGTCATAGAAGTAGAATTGTCAGTTTCGATTGTCCTTTCGAATGCTTGTCTAACGGATACTTTTGAATAACAATATGATTTTGGTTCATCTGTGTTAACGATGAACAAAATTGTGTCTTTTGTATTTGATATTATGACGCCATAACATGTATTGATAACTACCTACATTAATGGTGCCTTTAATACGGTTTTCTTAAAGCACGATTATTTTGACAACAGCTCTAACAATTTTGAGAAAAATGAAAAACCAATCTTCCCAAAGATACACAAGGCTACTTTTGTAAATGATTTCTAAAGATTTTAATAAAAATTTGTATGTAGTCGAAAATGGATAGCTATATAAAAGCCTTTAATTGCCTATTTATGAAAAGTTACTGAACGGATTTATATGAACATTTTTATTATGGAAATTGAAGGGGCTTCTGTAATTTATTGCATATTTAGGCCTTGTGTCAATTGCGTTAAAATGGGGGAACTTTATCAACTGGCTAATTCTTGTCATTTCTGCAGGTGCTTTTCATCTCTGTCACCCATCAGTTGGTATATTAAATGTTGTTTGCTAAAACTCAAGTAACAACAACATTTTTATATTCATAGGGGTTATGTTTTTGTAAGTGCTTTTTGAGTGAAGAGAAAACATATTTCATTAACAATGGAAAACGCCAAAAGTTAAAATAATTATGTAGGTCTTATAACAACATTTGTTTCGTTTTACCGCGATTTAAATTGTTGTTCGCAAATCTTATTACGAATTTGTGATTTATTCTTATATGTTGGATTTCAGCACTCAGAAGGTTTGTAATTTGTTGTGGTAAACGCTTGATTTCAAGAAGTCTGCAAAATTCAACGATATAACAAGAGACCGGAAACTGGCCCAATGAAGTTTACAATTGATAGAACATATATGTCTCAGGTGAAGCGAACCTATTAGGAGCGCCCTGATATGATGCTTGCATATATTTATTGACTAGATTGTATGTATATTTTTGGGAATTTACTTAATAAAATTATTCCTTTGCTTTCATGTTCTGTAACAAAAACAGTTTTGGTATTGCGTTGTTCTTGTCGTTGTTGACCTATGAGTTCCAACTGCTTGTCTTGTATGTCGTTAAAAGGCAACAAGTCTAAGGTCTAAGAATGATGTCTCGAACACCTCCTAATGAAAAGGCAGATCTCCTACATTGCATGACTTCACTGAGCCAATGGTTGGAGATTTGAAGAAAGGAGGGCGAATTTCTCATGAGTCGATAAAGTTTAGTGCATGTTTCGGGATCGAGCTCCAATCATTCTCAAGACTTGGTTGGTCGTAATTGATCTATATAGAGATCAAGAAGCTGGACAGGTGTTAAATATATATTAAGCTCTAAAAAGGTAACATAGTTTGCACGCTGTTCATTTGCCAACATACATCTGATACAGTTTTGATGCCCTGCCAATACTGGATTCTCCTTTTTTTTTTAACGATTTGATGAACTATGGACTTGTTCTTTCTTGAGTTTCAGTGAACTAGATTTTCTTTTCTTTTTTCCTCATTGTATGTCTTCGTTTATAAAACTGGTTTGTATGCATCTCTGCTAGTGTGTACAAATTTCGCTAATAGAGTCGTAATAGAATTTGCAAAACTGAAAATCCTAATATTAGTTGTCTACAAAACGTCGATCCACAAAAAAGGCGAACCCTCTGAACGGCGCCAACTACAGAAGCACAAATCTGCTCGAAATCGCCTACAAGATCCTATCTGCCAACACGAAAGAACACAACATCGTCGAATTGGGCAGAACGTCACCATTGACATAAATAATCTTGAGGCAGTACGGGACTTTGTCTACATCTCGTCAGAAATTAAAATAAAATCATTCTTGCCAACTCATCTCACTAAAGCCCTCACTGGAACTACTAAATAGAGCGAATATAAGACTCTGATCAACCCAGTCCCGCTCCACGGTGCAGAAACATGGACCATATCAAAAATAAATGAAGAAATCCTTGGTCGATTTGAGAGAAAAAGAGAGGAAAACTCTTCGGTCCCGTTTGCCTTGACGGGCTATGGAGACGAAGATTCAAACAAGACCTATACGAGCTGTACAGCGACATGCCTTTAGTCTTAAAACTCCGCATTGGACGTTTAATATGGCTAGGACATGTAGAACGAATGTCCACCAATACTCTGTCTCGCATAGTCTTCGATTCACAGCCATACGTCGGAAGCACTAAAGGAAGACTTCGTCTTAAGTGGCGCGCACAAGTAGAAACCGACCCCAACCAACTTGGAGTGCGCCACTGGAGGCAGTTATCTTAGGACCAGGCTAATTGGAGAGGCATGTTGTTTGAGGCTTAGGTTCATTTCGGACTATAGCGCCACTTAAAACAAAAAAAACTCATTAATGTGCAGCAGAAAAAGAATAAAGGCTGAGAGACCTCATCCTTTTGGTAGCAGGGTGGTTACAGGGAATCTCTCCAAGGAAACGACATCCGCCACACCTTTTTTTTCATTTAATTTGAAGGTTTTGACTTTAAAACAACGTGTCTGTATTGTAGGTGAGCAAGAGATTTCTTGAATATACATGAGATTCTGAGAAGAGTAGATTATTTCCATGTTGATAAGGAAATACACACAAAAACATTCAATTCCATTTCACTTTGTGGAGATTGTTATTCCAGGAATACCTGAAAAGACCACAACGGCATTTAATATAATTCGTCTGATTTCATTAAAAATTAACGTAAATTAAAAAACAATTCGTGATGATTATTGTTTTTTTACTCCGACGCCGTACAACGAAATTTAACTCCGAAATCAATTTGCTTGACGTATTTCTAGGAAAATTATTAACCTGCACCTTCCTGTTTCAATGGAAATGAATCGAGTTATTCATTCAAGTGTGTTATCATACCAAGTTTATTGAAAACAAGCGTCATATACAAACATAAAATTGCAATATTAATAATCGGCAGCAGTATTTGACAAGTAATCACGACGACCAATGTTTGACGCTTGTTTACTCTGCACCGCCTCGAGTTTCGGACAATCGGTAATTCTATGACCCAAACCACCACAATAACTGCATCCATGTGAATCGCCGAGATCCAAGTATTTCTCTGATTCAGGACAAAGTTCGGCGAGAAACGAAGGCACTTTTTGCTTCGCTTCAATTAGCAGATGCTTTAGATCAAGCAACACCGACTGTTCGGTGGTTTTGTTGACAAAAGTCGTTGCCAAACCGGTGGTATTTGAACGACCCGTACGACCGATGCGATGCACATAGTTCTCTACATCATCTGGCATATCGTAATTGATGACGTGTTGGACGTTAGGGAAATCCAAACCTTTCGATGCCACATCGGTAGCGACTAAAACATCTTTCTGTTCATTGCGATACGCTTCAACAGCTCGTGAACGTTCCTCTTGATCTTTACCACCGTGAATAGCAACAGCTTCGACGCCCTTTAAGAGCAGATACTCGTGAATTGAGTCAACATCCTGTTTCTTCTCTGCGAATATCAAAACTGGTGGTCTGGTCTTTTGCAGGCATTCTAGCAAGTACACTACTTTAGCCTCTTGTTTGACGTATTCTACTTCTTGAGTGACGTTCATGGAAGCAGCACCAGCCCGACCTACGTTTATAGTCACAGGCTGAACCAAAGCAGAGCGCGCAAAGTTTTGAATTTTCTTAGGCATAGTGGCTGAGAACAGCAGAGTTTGTCGTTGGCCTTTAAAAAAGGAGAAAATGGTACGTACGTCTTCCTCGAAGCCCATGTCTATCATACGATCAGCTTCATCCATGCACAAATACCGGCAAATGTCTAGGGTGACAATTTTCTTGTCCAACATATCCATAAGACGACCAGGTGTCGCGACCATGATGTGTACACCTCGTGAAATAACGTCAGCTGCTTCGGAAACCGGCAATCCGCCAATTGCTAGACAACTTCTTATCTCTGGTAATCCGCTGCTTTGTACCTGCTCGCAGTAGTACTGAAAGACAGAAATATTATTAGTACTATCGCCCAACACAAATGTGTTTCTAATTACTTACTTTAATGATGTCATGGGTCTGCTTGGCCAACTCCCGCGAGGGGCATATAATCAATCCATATGGACCTTCATTTTTAATGAATGGTAAACGTAACTCTTGCTCCAAAGCAAACATAATAAGTGGCAAAACAAACACCAGCGTCTTACCCGAGCCAGTAAACGCTATTCCAATCAAATCACGTCCAGCCAGCACTGTTGGGATTCCCTGCACCTGAATCGGTGAAGGTACTTTTATCTGCTTCTTTTCAAGCCCAGACAAAATGGATTTATGGAACTTCATTTCCTTGAAACTCCTTATCGGTGGTGGAATATCGTTGCCTTCAACTAAAATCCTCAGTTTCCTACGAATCGAATCCTTTTTCTCCTCTGACGTGGCGAGAATATACCGTGGGGGCTTCCAACTAGTTTTTATTGGATCCTCATATTGTATACCCTTGGCTAATTCAGCAACACCCATTAGAGCCTTTTTTTCCGCCACACTTTCAAGGATTTTTTCTTCTTCCTTGAGCTGTTTCTCCACTGCACTCACTTTCTTAGCTTCGGCAATTTTCTTCAGTTCTGTGTGCTGATCCAGAAGACTTATATTGTATTTGCGTCCCCATATTTCTTCTTGAATATCTTCATCATTCTCATTCTCACTTGATGATCTGGGTGCAGAAGATTCAGTAGTCAACTGAACAATGCGACCTAACTTCACGAGCTGATGTTTCTTTCGCTCTTTGATTGGCACATAGGGCACGTAATTGTCGTCTTCTTCAGATGAGTGCTTTTCTTCTCGACGATATCTTTTTATAGTTGGTGCTCGTTGCTTTTCAGTCATTTTGGTTTGTTTAATATTACTGCAGACGGTTTACTTTATTGTGAAACATTTAAAACGCAATGTTTACGTTTAGAGAGGATGACATCTTGACAGTTCAAGGTCGATAAAGAAGTATAGCGTCGGCTATGCAGCTCTGTAGTCTCAAATTGTTGTAATGCGAAATTATTCCCACTTATGAATTGAACTTTTGAACATATTCGCAAAGGTTTTTTATATATGGATATTAATCAGAATTTGAAATAATGGCGTGTTCTTTTGATAAAAAACAGTTTGGTGGTTTAATTAGTACGTTTACATGAAATATTCAAATAGAATTCGTCTAGAAGTTGTAAGTTAAAATCAAAAACTTCTTCGGCATCACAAATCTCGTTGTTAATATATGGATTACATACTTACTTATGCTACAGTCCGGAATGAATCTGGGTCTTAACAAACATGCCTTTCTAATTAGCCTGGTCCGTAGTGTAAAAGATTAGAAATTAAAAACAAACCACAAGTCAGTTTTCAAATTATTAGTGCATTTTTTTCATCCCTGGCAATGACAAACCTTAAAAACAACATAAATTGAATTCAAAAGCCAGCAGCAGAACACCGTAATCTTGCCACTCAACACCATATCAACTGCGTTACCAGTTGAATATAAAAAACGATAGAAAGAGACCGGCGAGTTGTTAATTCCCACACACATGCGCAAAAATCTATGCGTAGCCGATGGTCGCAACATTTGCCATTAGACTTTCCTGTTATCAGGGGAAATTGGCTATTCCACCAACGGCCATACAAGCGGAAATAGGGAAAAGCATGTGACTCTCACGACACAACTTACAACCCGGATAAAACCGGCGGGCTTTTAGTTTTCCCGCACACTCACACAAACGTATGTTTCTTCCCTATACCCTTCCATGTCGACAAGGGAAACTAGCCATCACTTGAACCAAAACATAAGCGGGTATAGGGAAAATTTAACGCCGCACACAAACAGAACGTATTGTTGTAGCGCCATTTTATAAAATTATATAATCGGATGCGCATTTGTTACTAGTGCCAGAAGTAGGCAAAAAGTCTTATGTTTCCAAGACATTAGCGAACGCATTGTTACAATCCGAATCAAGGCCAAATTCGCCAACATAAGCCTTATATGCGCTCACACCACAACGGAAAAAAAGATGTTATAGCTAAGGACTGCTTCTATGAACTCCTTGACTAAACCTATGAGCGACTACCGAAGTACGATGTTAAAATCGTGCTGGGAGATTTTAACGCATAGGTAGGAAGAGAAGACATCTTTAGCAGTGTTGTCGTTGAACTTAGCCTACACGACAATACGTCTGGTAACGGACTTAGGCTAGTTGACTTCGCTACGAAACGAAATGCCACTATAGCCAGCACACGAGATGAACAAGGAGATATCGTAGTTGAGACACAGTCCATGCTGAGGATATGGAAGAACCACTTCTGTAGACTGTAAAGCGGCGATGACGAACAACATTCCGCTGTCAGGCAGGAAGAACCATTAAATATTGGCAACGACAGCGAAAACTGCCAACCCGACCTAAGTGAAGTGAGGATAACAATATCTTAATTGAAGCTTAATAAGGCTGCCGGAAATGACTGCCTTCCCGCCGAGCTTTATAAAGCCGGCGGAGATGACTTTGTAAGTAACATCCACCAACTCATAAGCCGAATCAGGTGGGAAGAAAGTATGGCTGAAGAATGGAACCTCAGCATCGTTTGCCCGATCCACAAAAAGGAGACCCTCTTAACTGCTCCAACTACAGAGGCATAAGTCTCCTCAACATCGCCTACAAGATCGCATCTGCCGTAATATGTGAACGCCTGAAACCGTTTACCAACAACCTGATCAACTCTTATTAGTTTGATTTTAGGCCAGGAAAGTACAAAGCCGATCAAATCTTCACACTTCGGCAGATCCTGGAAAAAAACCAAGAAGCCCAAATCGATACCCACCACCTATTCACCGATTTCAAAGCCGCATACGAGAGCATTTATAGAGACGAACTATACAGAAATTAGTTTTGGTATGCCGCCCAAACTCGTCCGTTTGTGTAGGATGACGATGGGGAATTGTCGCTGCTCCATCAAGGTCGGAACGACCTCACCGACACATTCGATACCAATGTGTCTTCAATCTGATTCTTGAGATGATTGTGCAAAGCTCACGAGCCAACACCAGAGGCACAATTTTCCAAAAATCTGTACAACTACTAGCATACGCCAACGATATTGACATCATTGGTAGGACCCAACGTGATGTCATAGCCACGTTTGCTAGTATAGAGAAGGAAGCGGCAAAATTGGGCTTAGCAGTTAATGATGGCAAGACGAAGTATATGTTGTAACCACGAAAGGACACACAACATCGACGAATTGGACAGAACGTCACCATTGACAGATATAACTTTGAGGTAGTACGGCACTTTATCTATCTCGGCTCCGCTATTAACTCTGACAACAACATCTCGTCAGAAATTAAACGAAGGGTTACTCTTGCCAACCGCTGTTTCTTCAGGCTAAGAAGGCAATTCAGTATTAAAGCCCTCACTCGAACTATTAAGGAGATCTTATATAAGACGCTGATCATCCCAGTCCTGCTCTACGGCGCTGAAGCATGTACCGTCTCAAAAGCGGATGAAGAAACCACTCCACATACTGATCTAGACAGAGATGACATATTCTCTGAAGTCCTGCAGTTTCTTGATTGTTCGAGAACTGGTTTTGATAGATATCACTAATAGACAATTGGATCTGTTCGATTTTCACACATCAGGGTATGTTCGCACACTGCAATCTGAATTTATAACAGTATTTTCGTGGATCGGGCAAATGATGCTGAGGTTCCATTCTTCAGACACACCTTTATCAGACTAAATTTTTCTTATGAGCTGGTGAATTTTACTTTCTAAATCATCTTAACCGGCTTCGTGAAGCCTGTCTTTTCCACCAGCCTTGTTAAGCTTCAGTTTAGATATTTCTTTCCTCGCTTCACTTATTTCGGGTCGTTGGCAGTTTCCGCTATCGTCGCCAATATTGAATGGTTTTTTCTGCCTGACAGCGGGAGATTGTTTGTCACCGGGAGTATCGGGCGCTCTATCAATTATCGTTCTTAGGAACACGACAACATCTGGGCTTCGGGCACATAGTTAATTCTCAAATTAAAACAAAAGTAGCAAATATGTAAACTGAGAAATAGTTTACAAATTTATTTTCAGCCTAGTTTCTTTGCTGTAGTCCATGTCCCACATCTAAATAATATTCGCACGTTTTTTGATTCTGGATGAATCTAATTCCAAGCTATGGACGTGGATATACCATTGAAATTTAACGTTTTATATGTAGGAAGCACAAATCAGGCATATAGTTTATCCGATTTACTACGAGTAAAATTTGCTAGACTTTTACCATTGTCTGTGTTTTTTTTATGAAACTACTCCGTACATTGCGATTTTCGTTTTTAACCGCAATAAGCTCGTTAATATACAGAGCCTAGTTTTTTTTTCTCACGCATGAATGGTACTTTTTCACGATATTAATTTAAGTGTTAACATATTAATTTATGTTAGGTTTAATTAAGTATGTTAGAATAAATATTTGTTATATATAATTCCAGTGGAAAACACAGCTCTTTTCTGAAGAAATGCTTGATGTGAACACGCCCTTAATCATTCGTTAAATGGCCTACCTTATCTCACTTGATTGTCAAAATCACAACGAAAACTCAATGTCATTGTCAAGCACCCATTTTGTTGTCAATTTTCTTATTTCATCGTGTCGGGTTTTGGAAATAATATTTTCTGTGTTAATATATTGTGTTTTGAATAGCAGTGCCAGAGAATTTAAAGAAAAATCTACCATCATGGCTATGTCAAAGACTACGAACACATATAACAGGCAAAACTGGGAAGACTCTGAATTTCCTATACTTTGCCAGACTTGCTTGGGAGATAACCCATACGTACGAATGATCAAAGAACGGTTTGGTAAAGAATGTAAAATTTGTACGCGCCCTTTTACGATATTCCGATGGTGCCCGGGAGCTCGAATGCGTTTCAAAAAAACGGAAATCTGTCAAACTTGTGCTCGCCTCAAGAATGTTTGCCAAACCTGCCTACTTGACCTCGAGTATGGTCTGCCAATTCAGGTGCGTGACGCGGCGCTTAAAATCGTTGATCAAATGCCACAAAGTGATGTCAACAAAGAATATTATATTCAAAATATCGACAAAGAACTCGCAGATACCGATGGCACAGAGGCGGCTGGGACAGTTGGTAAAAATTTAGCAGCCAACGAAATGCTGTCGAAGTTGGCTCGCACCGCTCCATACTACAAGCGAAATCGGCCACATATCTGTTCGTTTTGGGTTAAAGGTGAATGTAAAAGAGGCGAAGAGTGTCCATACCGCCACGACAAGCCCAACGAACCTGACGATCCGCTGTGCGAACAAAACATCAAAGATCGCTACTATGGTCGCAATGATCCTGTGGCTGAAAAGATTATGAAACGTGCAGCGACACTACCAACGTTAGAACCTCCAGAAGACAAGAATATCACCACCCTCTATGTGGGCAACCTCAGCGAAGACATTACTGAACCTCAAATTCGAGATAATTTTTATCAATTTGGAGAGATTCGCTCTGTTGCGTTAGTTCCGCGACAACAGTGCGCCTTCATTCAGTATACAAAACGTACAGCCGCTGAGATGGCTGCCGAAAAAACATTCAATAAGCTGGTAATGCATGGACGGAAGGTGTCCATCAAATGGGCTCATTCTCAAGCGAAGCAGAACACGATGGCTAAGACCGACCGTCGATATGATATTCCGGCAATTCCGCCACCAACGCAGAACAATCCAAATGATTTCTTCAATCTTCAGCAAGAAGTGACAGTACTGCCACCGGGAATGAAAATTCATCAGATACCACCCAGCCTTATACCGCAGTCGTCGTATCAGATGTACTCTCAGGCGGCCGCATTTGCAGCGCCCTATTCATCGATACCTGTACCATCGACAAGTGCTTCTGCTGTTGAATCCATACCACCGCCGCCGGGTGCTCCGATGCACTATCCCAGTCAAGATCCATCTCGCCTAGGTGCAGTCAAAAAATAGAATAAAAGGATTTTGATACGATGAAATAAAATATGTCTGGTTGATATGAGAAGTAATAGTGTTTGTTTTTTTTATTTCGTGTTACTGATTTTGTCATTCCAGCAGCAGTTGATGACAAAGGAAACAGTTGTAAAATATGATCATTAATTTGAGAGTTCGAGTTCTGTAGTGTGTAGAGGAAATTCCTTTGCTTTGTTCGGTGGTACTTGAATAGAATATTTGTTGGTAAAGCTGGGTGTTTGATTAACCAGGACTTCGGTAAGGATCTGATTGGGAGTAATCGTTTTCTTGCTGATGACCAAGCTGCGAGCCTCTCCTTTTCCATGACTTGAAGATTTTAGACCCACTTTGCCGGCAATGCTGGAAGAAAGAGGATTTTAAATGAAATAGATAGAATATGGAAAATTCGACGTTTGGGCTGTTAATGTGAAAGAAATACAATTGAAGTGGTAAGAAGATAAAGGGCCTCAGCGACATTTTCAAATATAAGTAATCAGCGCTTAAAGTATTTTACCTATAACTCTTGAAAAATACGATAAAAATTAAAAACAGCCAATTTGATGAGACCATCGGATACTGGTCTCATCCAAACGGAATTGACTTGTTAAATGAGTGCGAGTGTTGATAACAAGACACAGCAGCATTTTAAACTGCTGTCCTAAACGAACCTAGACAAGCTGCTTCGACATATTCGGACAACAGTTTGTCAAGAGTAAGTATAGTAGCGGAAGCCTTAACTTCTACAAAGCCGACATTACTGCCATCCAGGAAATACAATGGTATATGCCGGGCAAAAAGAGTATGAAAAACTGTGAAATTTACTACGGGCCGTGTTATAGTGAGCAGAAACAGCGACTATTCGGATGCGGATTTGTTATAAGTGCCAGACTTAGACAAGAAGTCTTATGTTTCCAAGACATTAGCGAACGCATTGTAACAACCCGCGTCAAGGCCAAATTCACCAACATAAGCCTTATATGCGCTCACACCCTAAAGGAGGAAAAATATGATATAGCTAAGGACTGCTTCTATGAGCTCCTTGACAAAACCTATGAGCGACTACCGAAGTACAATGTTAAAATCGTGCTGGGAGATTTAAACGCAAGGGTAGGAAGAGAAGACATCTTAAGCAGTATTGTCGGAAAACATTGCCTACACGACAACACGTCTTTTAACGGATATAGGCTAATTGACTACACTACGGAACGAAATGCCACTAGCCAGCACACGGTTTCCACACCACGATATCCATAAGGGGGCATGGCGTTCTCCAGATCAACGAACGGTCAACCAAATTGGTCACATTGCGATAGACAAGAGACACGCATCCGGTATTTTAGATGACCGAGCATTCCGAGGAGTTAAAAACGACTTGGAACACTACCCTGTTGCAGGCAAGGTAAGAATGCGGATATGCACCAAGCCACAAGAAACCGGAAATACTGTGAAAAAATTTAGTCGAAAAACTGCAATCGCAAGAGGCAGCCAAGAACGAGGCCTATAACTCTATAGACAAAGAAGAAGGGAAAAACACTGGCTTTTTAGAAAGAAAAAATAGAAAAGAACGGGGATCCAGGGAGGTATCACTCCTAGTCAAAGCCAAGGATACAAGGCTCAAACAGAATCCTGTCGACAATTAACAATGAAATATTGTAGTTGAGACACAGTCTATGCTGGGGATATGGAAGAACCGCTTCTGCACGTTTAAACGGCGATGACGAACAACATCCCGCTGTCAGGCAGAACGATTCATTTAATATTACCGGTAATGACGGCTTTCCCGCTGAGCTTTATAAAGCCGGCGGAGATGACTGAGTAAGTAACATCCACCAACTCATTAGCCAAGTCTGTTCGGATAAAAGCATGCCTGAAGAATGGAACTTCAGCGTCGTTTGCCCGATAAACTAGAGAGGCATGAGTCAGCTGAACATCGATTACAAGAGCCTATCTGCCGTAATATGTGAACGCCTGAAACCGTTTACCAACAACCAGATCGGCAATTATCAGTCTGGTTTTGAGCCAGGAAAGTCCACAGGCGATAAAAATTTCACACTTCGGCAGATCCTGGAAAAAAACCCAAGAAGTCCAAATCGATACACACCATCTATTCATGGATTTCAAAGCCGCATAGTACAGCATTTATAGAGACGAAAGCGCCATGTCTAGGTTTGGGTTACCGTCCAAGCTCGTCCTTTTGTGTAGGATGACGATGAAGAATTCTGGGAAACGACCTCACCGACACATTCGATACCAAAAAAAAAAGATGTAGGCAAGGCGCTGCGCTGTCATGTGACTTCTTCAATGTCCAAAATGTGCAAAAGTCCCCAACCAATACCAGAAACACAATTTTCCAAAAGTCGGTACAACTGCTAGCATACGCCGACGATATGACATCATTGGTAGGACTCAACGTGATGTCTTAGCCACGTTTGTTAGTATAGAGAAAGTAGCGGCAAAAATGGTTTTACCAGTCAATGAGGGTAAGACTAAGTATATGCTGTCAACACGAGAGGACACACAACATCGACGTTTTGGGCAGACCGTCACCAAGCATATTGTGATTTTTTCACGTCCAGAATTGCTGAATTAGCCTGCTTGTTTAAACATGTGAAAATAATGGGTGATTTCAACATTGACTGGTTTGAAAATACTACTTCAAAGAGAAAAATAAAGCAAACTATATTAGATAATTCATTTAAGCAAATTGTGATTCAACCAACAAGAATAACAAATACATCATTTACCTTAATTGATTACGTTGTAACAAATATGTGGGATGTTAACGCTATAGTAAGAACTGACCAAAAAATATGTGACCACGAATCTATTGAAGTAAAAATGAAAGTCAATGAATCGAGAAATACAGCGTATAACATATAAAACCATAGTGTTTAATAGAGAAACATTCTTCAATGGATTGCTAAATAATGAAATTCGTATGACAGCTAATAATACTAACTTGAACTACGAGGCAACAAATTTTTGTCATAAACTTAACAATGTTGTACAGGCAATGGTTACGAGTAAAATAAACAGGGCAATAAATGAATGTAGAATCTGGTTCAATCAGTTCTTACGGAAATTAAAGAAAGTAAAAAACCCCTGTTATCGGATTGCTGTTTGGACAAACACTATAGATGCCTGGAAAACTATAAAAGCATTAGAAATAAATATATCCAAGAGCTAGCGCTAGCTAAAAATAATTATATTACGAGGAAGATGGATGGAGCCAGCAATCAAAAAGCTACGTAGAGAGCAATAAAATCCTTTGTATTGAAGGAAGAAAAGGGCGAAATAATAATAACATATAAATAAAATAATAATAGCAAATCCACAAAACAAATTCTTCGTCAGCAGCGTAAAGGAAATAAGCGATAATATTCCGTTCAAACCATATATGAACCTAATATCGAACATTAACGAAAGCAGATTTAAATTTTTACCAATAGACCTCAATGAGTTAAAAGAAACGATGAAGAGTATGAATAATAAAATCGATTTCAATTTTTTATCAGTTAAAATTATGTTAAGCGCATTTAATATCATTGAACCAATCTTCATTCAGTTCATTAATGAATCACTTCATTCTGGAATTTTTCCGGAATGTTGGAAGGAAGCGATGGCAATACATGTCGAAAAGATAAAAAACACCGATAAGCCGGCGGAATTCCGTCCAGTTAATATGTTGATGACTAAAACTAAAGTTATTGAAAAGTAGGTTTTTAAACAATTAACTAAAATGTAAAACAATAATCTACTTTCTCAATATCAGTCTGGATTTAGGAGACAACACATGTGAGTCATTGTTAAATCTGGTTTTAACGCAATGGAAAACAGAAGTACAAAATAAGATGTTAATAGAAGCGGTGTTCCTGGATATTCAAAGGGCATTTTAGACTGTATCAAGCAAGTTATTTGTCAAACAGGAAACAACGAACTCAACTGGCTGAGTATACATCAGAACTAGGAGTACCTCAAGAAGCGAAGAAGAAAAAAGTTTTGCAGTATTCTGAGCTAAGGCTTTTTGCCGACGATGCACTTACTTATGTGACTGGTAGCTCAGTAGATGAATGTATTGATCAGTTGAATAATGATTAAGAAAATGTAGTAAACCATTTACAAATGAATTAGTTAAAACTTAATGTAAGGAAAACTAAAGCTATGATTAATAATGATATTACTGAGCAGGTAACTGATACAAAATATTTGGGTGTTATAATCGATAAGCAATTAAAATTTGATAAACATTGATATTAAAATTGTTTTCATCAAACGAATTAGGCAGAATAATTATAAATGTGTTAATATTTGCATTTAAAATGAAAAATAAGCTGACACCAAAGTATCTAACAAATCAATTAGTTTATGTATCAGAGGTTCAATCATATAATTTAAAGAATAGAGGAGATTTAAGACTTCCATTCTCAACTAATAGATCGCAAAATATTTTTTATATAATGGATTACAAATATTTAATAGATTACCAAATGATTTACAGAATGAGCGCAATATTTAATCTTTTAAAAGGGTGTTAATACCTTATATTCAATTAAACTATAGTTAAATTATTTTTTAAGAACACTTATACAAAATTTTGTAAAACAAATAGCTTAAAGCTAAATAAATGAATCTACCTATCTATCTATCATTGACTTTGTCTACATCGGCTCCGCTATTAACACCGACAACAACATCTCTCCAGAAATTAAGCGAAAAACTACTCTTGCCAACAGCTGTTTCTTCGGGCTAAGAAGGCAATTTAGTAGTAAAGCCCTCACTCGAACTACTAAGGAGGTCTAGAGTCTTCGATTGCCAGCCAGAAGTCGGACGCAGTAGAGAAAGACTTCGCCTTAAGTGGCGCGCACAAGTAGAAACCGACCTCAAGCAACTGGAGGCAGTTAGCTTAGGACCGGGCCAATCGGAGAGGCATGTTGCTTGCCGAGGCAGCTTCATTCCGGACTGAACGGACTTACCACTTAAGTATGTAAGTAAGTATTGATGCTCTACAAGAATAAATTTCATCTGCTCTTTTAAAATTTCTAATTTTTAAACAGAATGTTCTTGAATTTGATTTCCCTTGGCATAAAATCCTGATTATTAGTGGTATGATTATTGATTTTTCCTCTGATTGTACCACAAATATATTTTGTACTTGCTCCAAGCAGCAAGTAGCCGAGGATACAGCTAAGCCCAGACATCTGTTTAGAATTTGGGCATGTCCTCCTGAGTTAATTTTCAAGCTCAACTGCTGGCTCATTTTCGACTACTTTTGGCTGCAGATTTTTGCATGTCTAGCGGTAGCAGCCAGCCAAGTCCCCCTTGTGTTTATATAGGTCTTACAATGTCCGTGTACATCCATGGAATGATCCTATGGTTCGGACTCTGTTTTTTCCGAATATTCGGTTTCACGTATAGAAAGCTACTGTGGCGTTTGTAATGCGTTCGCACATATTTAGGATCCAGTTAAGTTTGCAATCAAAAATGACGCCAAGATATTTTGCACTATCGGATAGTTTGAGGGTGGTTATCCGGGCGATAAACCGGTAGGCCAAATATTAGTATCTTCCTTTTATTTGTAAAGAGAACAAGTTCTGTTTCCTGGGATTGATTACTAAACTCTCTTGCATACCGAAGCTATTTGAAAGCGATAATGGCAATGAAGTCGATAAAATTTCACATGAAGTAATTATTTTTTAACTTAAAGCACTAGGTTTTCAACGCCTAAATGCTTGGATTAAGTCTTATCTTTTTGAACGCCAATACAATAATATGTTCAGATGCTCTGTTTCGGACCCCTCAGGAGTGCCTCAAAGTAGCCATCATGGTCAGCTGCTATTTATTTTTACTATCAATGACGTTGACTGTATCATTGATAACTCATATTTATCTGTTTATGCCGATGAAATGAAAATCGTTAGGCACTATCCGCTCACTGTTACCCACTTTAAACAGATTAAAACAATTTTTCAACCTGGTGCCAAAAAAACTTTTTGGAGCGTTATGTTACCAAATGCCAGACTATGACATACTACCGTAAGCGTCTCCCGACGGTCGCGAGATCCTATTCAATCTTATGTGAGCCCGTAACAAATGTGATATCCTTGCGTGAAAGAGAACATAATTTTCGCTTTCATATTGATAATGTCATTAGCAGAGCCAACTCCGCACTTGGGTTTGTGAAACGCTGGTCTAAGGAATTGTCGAACCCTGAAGTGACAAAATTTATCTTTTTCAAGTTTGTTAGACCTATCCTTATATATGCTAACCAAGTATGGTCGCCTTATCCCAATACCAATTCCCTCCGTGTTAAGAGTGTCCAACGTATATTCATCCGTTTTGCTCTACGCGGTCTCTCCTGGATAGACAGTTTTAATTTTCCCCCTCGTTTGAAATTAACAAATATGCCGCGAAATAGCCGACGTATTATTTGCACATCAGCTGCCAGCCGGAAATATTGATTCTCTCGCTATACTAGAAATTATATCCCTCAACGCCAACTAATGACCAGAATACTGCGCATGGCTAATGTGCATAACTCCTTTCATTTTGATTGTAGCAAACTTGATCGACGAAACTCCATTATGTCCATATTTAGCCAATTTTAAAATTCTACTTCGTGGGAGACGATAATTTGCATAGCAAACGTCATACCATATCAACTTGGAACAATTTTCGAAAAACGCAGGGCGGGTCAGTTTTTAACATAAATATATAACACAGTGCAACATTCTTCTGTACCTAATATGTATATAGAAATCATCTGTCAACTCTTCTATCAGGGAGAGATATTTCAGTTATTTTCCAATTTTCATAAAACTTACTCATGAAGTAATGCTCGTTCTTCCTTCGTAAATGTAGCCTCAAAGTGCAAATCACGAATATCATCAGACATAAGATAGTTGCGTAAGATTTGTTGAAAATAACTTCTATCCAATTTATCGCTACTGCTACCCAATCCCGACCGGTTAACTTTTAATAGATAACTGAAATAAATATATGTCAGCAAAGTCATTTCTAATACCTATAGATGAGTTGCTCACCCAACGGGATCCTCGCGTCCTTGTGTTTTCGACCCCAATCCACCACCTGACCAGCCCATCATTTTCATCATTTTGTATCCAACATTGTCACTGTCGATTTTCTTTTCTGCGGCTTCAGACTGTTTTACACCAGCGACAATTTTTTCATTGGACTTGTTAATGTTGATGGTGTCAGCATCTTGATTTTGCTAAAAACAAAATCGGTTCTAATTGCTAAATGACCAGAAAGTACAAAAACAAATAATACCTTAATGAGAAAGCAATTTTTACGCACATCAGCCAAGGCTGCATCAAATGCCTCTGCTTTGCATGTCTTAATATTGTCAGACACAGCACTCCCAGCTATTTTGTTCCCAATATATATTTCAAATTTCCTGAAATCAAAATCAAAATCAAAGTCAATACGAGACTAGGAGAACCTAACTCTTACTTTTTTCCATGAATAGGAACTTCTTTCTCTAGAACAGGAATTGAACATCGAATCCCAGAGACTTGCAAACAATTTCTCCCACCGACCAGATAGACAACAAATTGTCCGTATTTCATACCTTGCATTAAATTAGTCGTTTGTAATTGATTTCGTTTTGTTCGAGATGATCCCATATCATTATCATCACCGAATCTCTTTCTAACCGTTGATCCCTGATTCCGATTGTCTTCGCCTGCTGCTGGCTGTGATCTTCTAGCTGACAAGTACAGGATAATAATATTGACGAAAATATTAGAGAAATCCGAACTTACTGAACTATAACTTAATTCTTTCGTCTACCTTTGGCTCGTGCTTCGGCGGCATCAGACGCTTTCACGAATGTTCTCTGCAATTTCTTTGATCGTTCGGCACGAAATTCTTTGGCAACTTCTTGCGATAGTTCACCAACCATTCGCATTGTTTCATCGGGATATTTGCAGCCCATGAATTCGATATTTATAAATACCTGTGCAAGGCATACAATCTCATCCTCGGAAAATTTATCCTTGTGAACTTCCATGAACCTTTTGCGGAGATTCCAGTGTTCCTCGCTCTCATAGTCTGTCTTATAATAATCAATGTCCCAGTTTGAAGGCATTTTGTCTGATAAATTACCCTTTTAATGGAATTATGGAATATGAAAGCACACAATTTACGTTTGGCTACAAAACAAACACGCGCCTCTAGAATCTACTCAGTCGTCAAGTACAAGTGCCGTAAACTTTGAATATGTTTTTTGTTATCCATGTATATGATGTTTAAGTGTCACAAATCACTATTCACGGACAAACAAGCCAACATTGCCAAGCTCTTTCGTTAAGTTGAATAATGAACTGTTGTTATGTACTTGTGGGTAAGGTAGTTACATTCAGACATTGCACTCGTATTAAAAAATAATTGTATTTTCACTCTTTATTGCACGTGCGCGAGTTCTAATTTTGCTTTACTTGTTTGTCTACTAAGCACACTTATTTTTACTAATTTTTTCGTCTTAGCGGCATTCTCAGGGTATTGCAGAAAATCTTATTGGAGCTACGTTACCTACACAATTTTGACAGTTTGAGTCATTTGCCTTAAGTAAATTTTTTCCAAACACATCCTAATGAACAACTTTTCCCCACCATCTTGTTTATTTGAGTTAACAATTTTTTGACACAGCTGCACATATATAATAATTTTCTTCGCCTTGTTTTTTGATAGTTGTAAAGATTTCATGTACAGCAATATATACTTTACAACCAATTTGTTCATAAGTTTATAATCAAGTGGGATAGTTTTTCGACAAAACGATATGGATGATCTTGAACCTGGGGCGACAAATACGAGTTCAAATATGACCGAAAAACCAGTTGGCAAAAAACGTAAACGTTCGAGGGCCTCCCTCGATAACGATGACCAACCTGCCGAAAAATATCAAGAACTATCAGATGTTTTCACCTTGGACCGATTTAGTGATGAGGTCCTTTTTGAAATCTTCAAACATTTGGACACGGCAGCGTTACAAGCACTGGAAAAGTATAGGTGCACTGTTACAATTTCTAAGATATGTTTCAATTTGTGTTCTGTTATTTAGAGCAATTCCGCGTTTTTACGGACTCGTGCAGGATCGTCGTTTGTGGAACAATGTTAACTTATTAGGAGAGAAGAATACTGTTCATGATTTGAAGAAGACCCTCAAAAGAGCTCATGTAAAAACAAATTCAATAAAAATTAGTGGTCTACTAGGGTTAGAATATGTCGACAAACTCGATGGCCAGAAGGAGTGTATACTAAAGCATATAATTCCTAAATGCGAGAATCTTACAGACTTAGAGCTTCAAGGTGTTTTTATTGACTTTCTGGAAGTAAGTTTACATAGTAATGCAAGTGTTTTTATTTTCTAATTGAGTTTTCTTTATTTTAGACTAAAATTGAGGATTTTCCTAAAAATTTAAAGAGATTGGTATTTCGCGAGGTTTCCGTGCGTTGGCCGGAAAATGCGCCGACTGTTTTTCAAAAAATGGACAAAACATTACTGTGGCTGGAGGTAATTTTTGTTAAATTATTGACAGAATGTACTTGGTCATGTCATTATTTACTGCTAACCCCATTTTTGCCGTTCGTTTTCAACACTAGCAAACGCGGCAATGAACTATGGTTAATTAAAAAAAAAATTAATATTCTCTTCATAGATTTTAATTCAAATACAAATTGCCCTTGTCCATCTCGCAGCATTGTTTTCAAGCCTATTTGCAAGGATTTAACTTTTAGATTTTTGTAATACTTCCGATAATCACCCTAAAATGAGACCTATGTAAAGGGTCTTTCATTAAGGACTACTTGAGTTATCTAAAAAATTGTTATTGGCTTGAATTACTATCAAAACATTTATGAATGGAGTTCGATTTCGTTAGTATGTCCACACGAAAATGATGCAGCTGTTGATACGTTGAACCATATTTTCAATGACTAGGATCCAAATTTCGACCGAGACGGCAGCTATTTCTCGTCAATATTGGCTCTGATCTCGAATGTCGTCGACTTGTTGTCATACACAATAATTTAATGTAGCACCAAAAAAAAAGTTCAGAGGCGTTAAATCACGTGATCTCGACGGCTAATCGACGAGACTTCAATAACTCGAATGTTGCACCCGCTGTGTGCTTGTGGCCCCGTCTTAATGGAACCACATATCCGATTTCTCAAAAGAAATAACGTTCCAACGAAAAAAGCAACCCAATGACGCTACCGGCATGAAAAGCGCACCAACCAGTAACTTTTTTGCGGATTAAACGATGAAGTTAAACGGCTGCGTCAATAAGCAAAATGTTAAAAGTTACTGGACAAGTGAGAACCCTCATGTGCTTCATAAAACGGCACGTGAAGCAAATGAGGGTTGTCACTTGTTCAGTACCGCATATTTTGCTCATTGACAAAGCCGTTTAACCAAAAATGCGCTTTACCGCTGAAGATGTCCAGCGTATATTTATTATATATAGACTGCTATTAGCCAACTTCACGTATGTTCCAAAACTACATTCGCGCCACTGTTTCACTGCGGAAATCTATGAAAGCTAAACAAATCGTTTGCTTCACTAAAAGATGTAAATGATAGTAAATCATTCGTAAGAAATAAATTTACAAAACTTGTCCAGTTTAAGGGTCAATAAGTAAAGAAATGTATTGGTATTGCAGAATTTATTCAAAACCACGCTTTGTAGTTTTCCAAATATTGAATAGATGACGCTACATGCCGCTGTGGAAATGAATCTCTTGGCACAAGATGTCGCTCTTTTTTTTTTTAGCATGGTAAGCTTGACGGCGGCATGTGTTTCTTTGCTAATCCGCAGTGAAAGAATGGCGACTGTGTTGTGTTGGAACATATTTTCTCGCAGAAGCGTATAAGAATACATTTCACTATATATATAATAAGTCAAAGCTGTCCAGAATCTAATTCGAGAACGTAGTTACGTGGCTTCAGATGATCAAGTATCAATCAAAATTATAATGTGGTCTGAAAGTTTCCCAATTGTTGAGAACGCCGTGAGATGGACTGATTTGGCTCGTTTGCGACTCTCTAGTCTCACTGACACGGCAACATCAAGCAGCGATGAGAATTACGGTTTGGAATAATGCTCTTACAGTTGACATTGACAGTTTGATAATCGGTTTAAGAATGCGTTCACATTGAAGCTTGAAGTTGTCAAGTCGCTAATGAAAGAACCTTTATATCATGTTTCTTGTTCTCGCTAATCTTCTTATCTTCCTGAAAAGTTGGTGTTCTTCCCATTTTTTAAAAAAATTTCAGCGGTTCTCGTCTTTGTTAGCAGCATTGGCTTGTTTACTGAATGCCATCCTTCGTAAATCGGTAATTTATTGTTGGAAATCGAAAGAAGCACTTCGAACGTCTCCATCTACTCCTGTGTAAACATGATCTATCGATTCGGCCTCGTAACCACTGTCTCCACGTTCGCAAATAAACACCAAGCCTCCTTCCATTATTGGTCTCGACCTTTGACACCATTTTGCTCAGCGTGTTAGAGTTGGCAAGTACTCGGCTACCCATCGTTTCCAAAAACGATCTCTTAACTGTCGGGCTATCCGCCACTGTTTCCTTAGACGACATCGTTTCTCCAGTGGCTCGTCTCCACTCGGGATCTGCGGTGTGTTTCGGCGTAAGCGGCTCTTCTTGATCGGGCTCGATTGGCAATTGTGTAAGTGGGCGGGTATTTACGACGTTTTCGGCTTCGATTAGGAGGCACAGCAGAGTATATTCTCGTGGGGACACTTCTTTAAGGGTGTGAAGTAGTACACGCTTCACGCATTGCACCATTCGTTCACACACTCTCCCTTCTGATGGATTAGCTGGGCAGTATAACACCCACTGGATTCCTTTGGCGGCTAGCTCATCTTGCACACCGTCACAGTCAAACACTTCACAGACCGTTTTGCTTCCTGATTAGCGCCGATGAAGAGTTTGTCCCATCGTCGGAACGCATTTTGGCAGGAACTCCACGGCGGTTGATAAAATTACGGATCGCCAAAATGCATGGTCGATAAATCGTGGGCAATCTCGAGGCGTAGTGCTACCCAACGCTTTTCCGTGCGTCGTCCGATCAAAGCGGGCTAAACAAGTCCAACCCGGTATTTGAAATGGGCCTCACAAATGGTGTTAGTCGGTTCTCAGGTAAAGGACCCATTATTGGAGTAACTGGCTTAACTTTCGAAATTCTGCACTCGGGACAACTGGCAACGACCTTATGCATAACTTGTCGCAGATGAGGAATCCAGCATGTCCGACGGATCTCGCAGATCGTTGCTTCATGGTTCTGGTGCTTCATCCTGCGGTGTTGGTCAGCAACTACTAGCGTCGTAAACCTATGTGGAGATGGCAATATGATTGGTCGCTTGATGGCATAGGTGAACCAGCTGGCTGCAACGACTCGACCATATACTCTGAGGATGCCATCGTTGTCGATATGGGGTATGAGTTGGTGTCTCATCTCTGCAGTGAACGCTTCTTATTGGGCTTGACGACATAACAGTTGTTTGACGGCCTCAAGCCTGTAAGCTGCGAGACTATTTCCCTTGTTAAGGGAGCTATTACGACATCGATCCAGAAATCGAAGAACCCAGGCCATAGTCGTTACTAGCCTGTTGAGAAAGGAAAAGCGGTTAATAACTATAAGATTTGTACTCACGATGATCAAACAATATTTGGGGCGAAGTTCTTCTTGTTCTTTTCCCCCTTCGTCGTCGACCGAAGAATGTCTCTAGCTCGAAAATCAGCTTTGCTCTTGATTGGGGGTGATGGCCTTACGCCGAAGCTCTCGATTTCAAAATACTCCACAACCAGTTTTTGCAATGACTCATCGTTCCGTGTACAGGCAAAAAGACATGTCGCGGAGTTGTACAAGCGATCACTGTAGTTGGGCCTACCCAGCTCAGCTATGTGTTAGTCTGGAAATCATTCTGCAATCCCAAGTGGCAGTGATGCAGACCAATTAAAAGCTTAGGTAAAGCATTCGATCCGTAAACGTCTCGCAAAATATGCTTCTTTTTATTGAGAGCACCACTGACGACTAATACAGTATGCTCTTGAGCCTGTCTTCCTCCAATCCATTGCACTTTTAATCGGCGATGTTGAGCACGCAGACCTAGCTGAAGATGATCCCTCGTCCTATAAGGCGACCACGAAGAGTGACTGGTTACACACGAAACAGACTGTTGTTCTTTGCGACGTCCTGCATAGCAAGCAATGTGCTACCACAAAAACTTGCAATTGGCTCTTCTGCTATTGCCTTCTCCGACTGTTGTTGTTTTGTTGTGGACCAGAACGCCTGTCTGGTAGTTCGTGTAGTAGCTCGTGATGTCGTCTCTGGCACGCATTTACGGAACAAAGGCATTGCTTCGACAAATGTTTTACCTTCGACCATCTTTCAGGTACTGCTTAGTTGGTAAATTGTTTACATTCACTAACCTTGTGTAGACCTTGGCAAGTAGAACACTTCTGGACATATGGACTTTGCTTCTCGGCAGCGTGTAGAATTGCATGCGTCTCTTCGGCTCCCTGTTGTCTCCATCTTGCACGGTGACAGTGCAAATTAAGTTGGGCACATCACTAAGCCAGTCGCTGAAGTTTGCGATCTTCGGGTATGGCTGCACTTGCACTGCGCACCTGTTCCACTAAAGTTTGGAAGCTTGGAGACAAGCTCCTCCAACAATGTTGGATTCGACATGCGCTGTTGACCTGACCATTCACTGTTTGGACAAACACTGCTAAATTCTAGACTTTAGTTGCAAACGGAATAAGACGACTCAGTGCGTTTTCACTAATTGGTGTAATCTCACGTACCAGGTTCAATTGTCTGCGTATTAGTTGTTCTGGACGGCCGAATCGAAAACGAAGCTGATCCATAATGTCGTCCACATCCATTGTAGAAACTTGGTCGTGGTTGAAAAACGCATGACATGGCTTTCTAGCTTATTCCAAATGCTGAACTAAATTGTTGCGTGCGGCAGCATACAATTAAATTATTTGATATATCTTCAATGGCGGCTATCTGCGAAATAAAGAATTGTCGCGGCTGCGACGATGAGGGATTTCTAAAAAGGAAACCATTTTTACATGGTTTATTTATAACGAATAACTTTTTGCAGTTTTAATGCCTTCTTTCTTTGTCTGACAAATGGCAAATGCGCCATATTCAAAGGCGCACACGAGGCAAATAGCCACAAAGCGAACATGAAAATGTCAGATGAGGCAAAAGAAGCAAGTAAGACTCCGTTCACAATTAGGGTTTGAACTTACAGTTAGAACGACAATGTTCGTTCTGCAACAACCCGGGTGCTACACAAAAATTTATATCCGTCCTCGTGCTGTATAGAATAGATATTCCGCGTGTCAGGGTTAACGATAAGGAGGATTATGAATAAAACATTGGGCATTTATTACAGTTACCAATAAAGGGTGGACATAGGTAGCTATTAAGTTTAGGATTGGTTGTGGGGAACCGACTCTGCTCAAGACTGAATTACTTTGAACTTTTACAGACATACACCGAATGCCGACAAAGAGAAACGATTTAATGCATTATCTTTGATTTCACCAAACGCACTTCCTTTATCAATTCTTTTCAGCAACTGGGATACATAGACCAACACGAAATCGGCATCAATAGCTCCAATCGTTTGGTGAACAGGCAGATTGCGTTGGCCAAAGTATGTGATAGCAACAAACAACGTATTGTCGGTCCACAACTTTGGACAAAATATCACCGTTAATAGCATAGACTTGAAACTGCGTCAACCAACATGTCTCTCCAATTGCGCACTCCAAGTTGGTTGAGGTCGGTTTCTACTTGTGCGCACCACTTAAGGCAAGGCCTTCCTCTACTGCGTCCGACGTCTGGCTAGGAATCGAAGACTCTGCGAGCCGGAGCATTGGTGTCCATTCGCTCTACATGTCCTAGCCATCTTAAACGTCCAATGCGGTTTTTTTTTGACCACGGGCTTTCGCTGTACAGCTCGTATAGTTCTTGGTTGAATCTTCGTCTCCATAGCAAGTCAACACAAACGGGACCGAAGAAATTTCCTCTCAAATTGGCCAAGGATTTCTTCATCCGTTTTTGAGACGGTCCATGCAGGACTGGGACGATCAGCGTCTTATATAGGATCTCCTTAGAAGTTCGAGCGAGGGCTTTACTACTAAATCGCCTTCTTAACCCGAAGAAACAGCGGTTGGCCAGAGTAATTCATCGATTAATTTCTGAAGAGATGTTGTTGTCAGAGTTGAAAACGGAGCCGAGATAGACAAAGTCCGGTACTACCTCAAAATTATATCTGTCAATGGTGACGTTCTGTCCAATTCGTCGATGTTGTGTGTCCTTTCATGTTGACAGCATATACTTCGTCTTGCAATCATTGCTGCTAAACCCATTTTTGCCGCTTTCTTCTCTATACTCTTTGACATCACGTTGGCTCCGACCAATGATGTCAATATCGTCGGCGAATAATAGTAGTTGTTCCGATTTTGGAAAATTGTGCCTCAGGTGTTGGCTCGTGAGTTTTGCACAATCCTCTCAAGAATCAAATTGAAGAAGTCACATGATAGCGCCTCGCCTTACCTTTTTGGTATCGAATGTGTCGGTGAGGTAGTTTCCGACCCTGATGGAGCAGCGAGACTTCTCCATCGCCATCCTACACAAACGGAAGAGTTTGGGCGGTATACCAAGACTAGACATGTCTCTGTATAGTTCGTCTCTAAAAATGCTGTCGTATGCGGCTTTGAAATCGATGAATAGGTGGTGGGTATCGATTTGGACATCTTGGTTTTTTTTTCAGGATCTGCCGAAGTGTGAAAATTTGATCGGTTGTGGACTTTCCCGGCCTAAAACTACACTGATAAGGGCCGATCAGCTTGTTAGTAAACGATTTCAGGCGTTAACATATTACGGCAGATAAAATCTTGTAGGCGATGTTGAGGAACTTCTGCCTCTGTAGTTGGCGCAGTTTAGAGGGTCTCCTTTTTTGTGATTCGGACAAACGATGCTGAGGTTCCATTCTTCAGATATACTTCCTTCCGACCAGATTTGGCTCGGTGGATGTTTCTTACCAAGTCATCTCCGCCGGCTTTATAAAGCTCGGCGGGAAGGCCGTCATTGCCGGTAGCCTTATTAACCTTGAGTTGAGATACTGCTATCCTCACTTCACTCAGTTCGGGTGGTTGGCAGTTTTCGCTGTCGCTGCCAATATTGAATAGTTCGTTCTGCCTGACAGCGGAATGTTGTTCATCATCGCCGTTAAACAGTCAGCAGAAATTGTTCTTCCATATCCTCAGCATCGACTGTGTCTCAACTATGATAGCACATCAGTTGCGGCAGTTGCTAAGGGATAGCCGTTGCGCGAAGGTCTTGGTGGTCTCTTGCGATTGCAGTCGTTTGACATTAAATTTGTTCACAGTATTTCCGTATTGTTGTGGCGTTACCTTGGCTGCAACAATGTAGTGGTCCGAGTGGATGTTAGCTCCTCGGAATGTTCGGATATCCAGAATACTGGATGCGTGCCTCTTGTCTTTCGCAATATGAGACCATAATAACAAAAAACCAACCTAGTTTATAAAAAACTTGGCCGAAAGACCTAATGTCTGAAAACAACATTGGTAAAGATAACATTTCCGGAATGAGGTCGTGAATGATATGAATGGTTGTTATATGAAATCTATAGCAAAACTATACGTCCTGGATGTTGGCCGGTTTGGGAAGAATATAAACTCAGTCCCAGGAACTAGCCTACGAAAAGGAAATTTCACCAATATTTGAAAATAAATCCTTAAAAATAAAAGAATACAATCCAAACAAAACAAATGTTTATTCATTTAACGTTTCAAGAAAGGAAAAAGCGCAATAAAATCATTACGCTTCATTAATGTTGCTCTAAGAACCAACTTCTTCACAGTCCCAAATAGTATCTTTCATCCAGGCACCATTGTAAAAAGGCAGCAACTTGTGCAGATGTAGGACTGCAGCCGCCACACAATAAATGCCCTCACATGGTTGACACACAAAGATCATACATCAGCTTGGTTGGGTGTTGCCATTTCTACCCCAGCATCAAACTACACCGACCGCGCCATAAACGGCTATCAGATTTTTAGCTGTGATGCGTACTCTGTGTAGTTCTATTCCCAGAAATGACAACTTGATTCCACTTTGCATAGGTAGAACTAGTAACTCCAGAGTTGGTAGGGACGCTTTCTCGACCTCTTCTTAACGAGATGGTAAAACACTTTACTATTCACTCTAGGTGTCGAAATACAGAGAAATTCCTGTTAACTTTAAGACTGATGAGCTTGCCGGACTGGGCATCATACTCTACCATGAGTAGAAGTCTTATGTATGCCCTTCGCTACATGTTAACTGTTACTCAGAGTATATGCGATCAAGAAAGCAAACTTCAAATCAACAAGCAGCCCAACGTGTCAAAAATCTAGGCAATGCTCAGCCAACTTTAACTAGAAACGCTCTCTCATTTTGATTAAACTGAAAAGATAATTTCATCATTATATCCGCGCCATTATCGGTATCTTACAGTGTCCCATTTCGAACATTGCCCGAAATGTACTTACCAGCAACGATTTGTTGTATTTGTTTGGACGATGAGGAGTAGCAGAGCATCTGCCACTTCGTTGTTGACGATCGGTTGAGTCGCCGGCTCGAATTGGCCTTTGTGGGACTATCTTGAGCATGTTTCAAATTAAAATTGCATTAAGTAAGAAAGCAAATTGTTCCACTTCTCTCAAAAAAAATAGTTTTTCGGTTCTATGTGGGTATTTGTTAGTTCCTATAAGCCATGTAGAAAGCGAACTAAGTGGAAATTATCCTCCTCGACGTCTGGATTTCTGCAATTATAACATGCTTATAATTTTGAGTATAACTTTCGGTATGTGGGCAACTGTTGGTAATTTGTCGCTTGACCTTATGGGTTACAGTTCTTCGGCTCGTCGAGCCACTGATCCGTCTACCACTTGCGTGTACTGAAATCAACAGGGCTAGCCCATAAAGACGAGAAGTCATGTCAGGAGAAGTACTTCATCACTTTCGTGCACTATCTTTATGTGTCTAAGTTTAAATGCCTAATTTTAAAAACATATACTGTGAGTATCGACGTTAAGCTATAAAAGAAACTCGGTGCTCTATAACCCTGTATATTCTCTCACTATATAATATTTAAAATTCTCGTGCCTTTTTAAAAAAAAAAAAAAACAAATGTGTACATTTTAATATTTCCAGGAACTCAGTCTCGAATCCTGCACCTGGTTTCATCCTTACGACATTATGCTATTCTCCAAGTGTCCATCACTAAAGCGGCTTAGCTTGCGTGGCTGCCAGAATTTATCTGACTTTGTTCCATATGGCAGCATGGCCTCACGATTTGGCTTCAAAATACTAGAAGTTAGTTGTGATTCAAATTACTGTACATCTAGCTGCTTATGATTCCTTTTCTTATAGTCATTGGACATTAGAGATACGCCAATCAATGATTCGGACTTGCAGTGCTTCAACGCCATATTAACGCTCAAAGAATTACACCTACAATGTCCAACATATTTGAGAATTCCATCACCGGATGATAAAAACACTTCGCCACCAACCGTTCCGATTTCTTACAGGTTCACAGCAGAAGAAGTGGTACGTGAATTGGACCTTACGCCAGAAGATACAGCCTCAACATCCAGCTCATCAAGCTCCTCAGCGACTTCTTTCGATGGTAATTCCTCTACATGTACTTCAAGCGATATTGTTCCCGCTGTATCAGTAAAACAACGAACCAATTACCAGCCAAGTACATCGCGACGGCGCAATCTTGTGATGTCGCTTGATTTTCAATGTAAAACACGAACCGTAATTTTAAACGGTCGAGTTTGTGAGATTCCCGAATCGGAATTTAAAAGGCTTCCACATCCTCATAATGCCCTAGGACATATCGGTAGCCTGTTGCGACATCCGCACTTTTGGGATATGATCGATCGGCAATCGGGTCCAAATTGTGGGCCGCCGTGCGTGGCTACTACACCACGAAAATGTCCAGTCACAAATCGTGGCATTGCGTGCTTCGGACGACCAGCAAATCCCATCGACCAGAATGTCATCTGGATTCGAATTGGCTATCGACCAACAGACAATAAGTTCGAACGATTGGTGTTAAGGCACTACAAGCGGATCAACGATGACGCACTTAGACATTTAGTACAATGTTCGCCGCACATTGTTTATTTGGATGTGACAGGAACGGGAGTGACACAAGAAGGCGTGGATGAATTCAAATTCATTAAGCCAGAATGCACAGTTGTATGCGAACACCTCGAAAACAAATAGTTATTAAATCGTATTATTTAAATATAAATGTTGTTCTCTAATAATAAGCTTCGTATATCGGTAGGGTTGCACACAAATGTGGCGCAAAATTGTAGTCACCTTGTGTTAACAATATTAAATAGACACTTAGTAGAACCACGTTAACTAGAATAGTGGAAATTAACATTGTAATTAATAATTAACATTTATTTGAAAATCTGTAACTAGTATACACTTCTTAGTGTACTCGGAATAAATTTAAATCAAACAAACCCAAAAATGAACAGTTTGTTAAAAGTCATTACTTTTGTATACACTATCCCATAGGGTTATATTACTTTTGAGAAATGATCTTCTTAACCCACGCCCACTTTCTTAAGGGCGTTTTCTTATAAAAGCATTATTGCATAAACCAAAGCTTACGACATATGCCTATAGACTGTTCAACATAAATTGGCAGTATACGCGTCTTATGGGGAAGCTTTTTCAAAATCAGTGCGCGCAATATTTTTGCACCATACTAAATTAAAGATATCAACCAAAAAACAATGTTTACCCGCAAGAGAACTCCTATTGCATCCGACAGGATCACTCGGTCATTTACACCCCATTATTGATCAGAAGCGCCTATTCTCATATCATCAATTTGGGTTTAGAAGTAAACATTCGACTGTGGACCAAGTTCATCGAATTACTCATTTAATTGAGAAAGCTTTCGAAGAAAATAAAATTTGCTCAGCCGTATTTCTTGACGTGTCGCAAGCTTTTGAGAAGGTTTTTCATAGAGGCCTTCAATACAAACTAAGACAAGTTCTGCCCGAAAAATTATATAAAATCCTCGTGTCGTATATTCGGAGTTCAAAGAAATATTGGACCACTCTTGGCATAACAAAAGAGGAAACAAATATGAAATTACAAAACGCTCTTAACGAGGTTAATGAATGGACAAAATCGTGGTGGATTGCAACGAGAGCAAATCGATTCATGTATTAAACAAGCAAGTGCTAAAGCCGGTCTGGACATATGGTATACAAAATACAACTATGGTGTTGTACCAGTGAAAGGCTGTGGCTGCTGCCACACAAAAAAAAATGTGCATTCAGAGTTACCATCGCTGCTGTTTGATTACATACTCGCTTAGTTTTTTTCCTTTGGTTTCTGTTGAGGAGCTTTTGGTTTGAGAGCTTTGAAAAAGTTTTTAATAGTTAGTGTTGTCGTGGTTAGTTGTTTTGTTCTTTTGCATTTCTTTAAATATGTGGAAATACGTTAAAATTCTGTTACAAAATTGTAAGCTGTTTTCCTAAAGAAAAAGTATATTTGCGTAGGTTTGCGTAGCGCGCGGTAAGTATTTTGATGTTTCGTGTATTTTTCAAATTGTTTTTAAAGTGTCGTGCAATTTGAATTTCTAAGAAGTGTGTTTTGTGCTTAATAATAGTGGTTAGGAACGGCTTCAAAATCTTCTATAGACTTAAGTGCCAAAAAACAGATATTGTTGAAGCCACAAATAAAATTCACAAAAATAAAAAAAAGAACAGAAGCTGTGGAGCAAGAAGCTGATATTTTTTCTGTGGGTAAACGAACAGTTTACAGACTTCTCAACGCAAACAGTACCAAAGGTGACAATTCGCCACCAAAAAAGAAAAGCCAAAATGGGGCCTAACCATGTAATTCGATTCTAAAATAAAAATATTCGAATTCGTACAGGCAGAACTATGTAATACTTTATCTATGTAATGCCAACTCAGTTATGTGTACGTTCGTTTATTTGTAGAACTACTTAATTCGAAAGTTAATCAAATTCGATCGAATTCGGAAATATTCATTCTACATCAAATGTGTTGGTGAGCAGTTCGAGTTTCGATTTTTTTTTGTCAGAATGTAAGTAAATAGAAGTTATAAATAAATAATTTATAGAATACTTCATAAACATCGTACATGTATACGTTTTATGTACAGGGAGTCTTTTAAAAGCATGAATACAAATGCGTCCCAATATGAAATCATAGTGCAATTTATGGCCAAACATCCAGATGTGTCTAAGGGCTATTTGAAAACACCCGACGCCAGACAAAAATCTAAACATTTATGGACTAATTTATCAAAAGATTTGAAAGCTGAAGGTCCACCGCGAGCTTAACCAATTGATTTGGTTTGGGCTCAAGTGAATGGATTCGTGGGATATTCGTGGATATTCGTGGATTTTATTATGGCATAGATGCAAATCCCCTTTTTCAACTGCAATCATCAACGTTGACGCTGAAAAATGGCATCGGTGTGTCCAAAATATATTTTCTTAATATTGTTGTGAAAGAAACCACATAATATTTTTTCAGATTTTTGGAAACCGTGTAAGAGATTTTGTTAGAATAGCACCTTACGGAAAACAAAAGAGTGTGAATGAGAAGCAAACATCCCTATCTTCTCTGTACTGCCAATTTATGTTGAACAGACTATAGGTCGTAGGAATATATTGATCATTCCCAAAATTTTTAGATAGGATAATAAAACTATGCCTATTGTCGAATAAAAAAAATTCTACTGTGGTCGAACAAAACGGAATTTTGAAAAATGTTTAATCAAGATGTTTAATCAATCCAATTTGCTATATTTTACTCATATTAAGCCTTTAGCCAAGCCTAGGAGACTTTTTACTTTATTTACGTCGAAATAATATGTTATGCATATTGTCCATGTATTATTTTAACACACGCTAACTTTTTTGGGCGTTTTCATAAAAAAACGATTTGTATACCCTACCCTACCCCTGAACTGTGTGTAAATCCGAAGAAAACAGAATTAGTACTCTTCACTAACAAACGATCAGTCACAGAGTTTCTGACATCGCCTCTGGGAGGGTCCACCCTCTCACTGTCAGCAAGTTCCAAACACCTAGTTGGGATACTTGATAGCAAACTTTACTGGAACCTTAATATCAACGAAATGGTTAAGAAAGCTAACATTTCCCTATAAAGGTGCAACAGAATCTGTGGTAAGAACTAGGGCCCCTCCCCGAAAGTCACGAAATGGTTATACACATCATGCGCAATCATAACAAGAGCTATGCGTACCAGTTCCGCAGCAGCTTTATAAACACTCCTAAATCTCCCACCAATCGATTTTCAGCTGATTGGCACAGCAGCGAAAAGCGCATTTGGTCACACCAAAATATTGAAATTAGTAGAATATGAGAATGGGGCATCGAACTACACCATCTCATATCATGATTTCGACATTAAATACGCAATCAGAATATCAAGTAGAGACGAATGGTCTTCAAACAATGTGGTATCCAACAACGAAATAGCAATCTATACCGATTGTTCTAAAATGGAAATAGGAGTGTTCTCTGGGGTCTACTCCGACAGGATCGGGTTAAACACATCCATTCGTTTGGCGAACTCTTGCAGTGTTTTCCAAGCAGAAATCCTGGCCCTAGTCACAGCTGCTGAATCGGCTAGAGTATTACAAGAGGATATCTTCATTTACGTTGATAGTCAACCGGCCATTAAAGCTCTGGCTTGATTTTATTGTGTTCGATATAAAATCGTACCTACCTTCCTAGTCGCTCATAGGTTTTGTCAAGACGTACGTAGAGGCATTATCATCACTATATTATCTTTTCGCTCCGTTGGGGCGTATGCGGATATAAGGCAAATTTGGCCTTGATGCGAATTGTTGCAATGCGTTCGATAGCATGAAAAAACAAGGCATATTGTTCACTATAACACTGTCCGTAGTTGATGTCACAGTTTTTCATCCTTTTTTGGCCGGCCCATCCCATCGTATTTCCTGGATGGCAGTAATGCCCGCTTTGTAGCAGCTTAGTGATTCCGCTAGCTCTTTTCTTCTCTCTTAATCAAAATTAATCATCGATTACTGTGACGATGAGAAAGTTACGTGAAGTTTTTGGAAGAAATGACGTGCCAACAAAACGCACTATTAATCGTGTAGTGAGTGATTTCGAAGAAAGAGGATCTGTAGATGATAGGCCAAAGCATGGACCACAACACAACGTACTGTAAGATCGCCTGAAAACATTACTACTGCTCAAGGAAGTGTTCAAAACATCCATCAACCTCATTTCAACGCCGTGCTCAAGAGCTTGGTCTTCAAAGAACAACTTTGGCCACAATTTTCCAAGGATTTGCATTTAAGATTCAGTTGACACAAGAGCTTCTTCCACAAGACCATTTACGCCGCAGTACATATGCCAATAGGATGTTACAGCTAGCCCATGACAACCCCGATTTTCATGAAAAAAATATAATGAGTGACGAGGAACAATTTCATTGGAATGCAAATAAACAGAATAGTCAGTTCTGTGCAATGGAAAAGGATGAATCATTGGACCTTACTTCTTTGAAAATGAAGACGGCGTAACGGTAACTGTGAATGGGGAGCGATATGATTGAAAACTTTTTAACGCCACAACTGCATGCTTTGGGCTTGATTAACATGTGGTATCAACAAGATGGTGCCACATCGCATACAGCCAGGATTACAAAGGAACTACTGCAAGACCTCTTTTCACAACAAGTTATTTCAGGAAATTTTGGTGTTGATTGGCCTCCACGGTCGCCTGATTTGACTGCTCTGGACTTCTTTTTGTAGGGATACCTGAAAAGCAAGGTTAATGCAAACAAACCAGAAATGCTTGAGTAACTCCAACAAAATATTCGTGATGAAATACAGCGTGAAACGTTTGAGAATGTAATGAAAAATGTGGTCCAAGGGCTCGCATTTGTGAAACTAACAGAGGCGGACATTTACCCGATATTGTATTCCATACATAATTACCGACATTAAATAAAACATTTATCAATATAAGATCCATTCTCTTTCATTTAATCAAAAATTATAAACGAACAAAGTATTATCCTTCCCGGCGGACACCCTGTACTTTTTTCCATGGTTGGGTAATTAACCCAAAGCACAACCCCCAACCTTGAGGGCCAGATCTAATTTAGATACCCCTAGGACACGGGGCTATTAGTATCCACTACCGGATTGAGCGCTGCCGTTTACCTTTCGGTTCATCTACCAACCATCACTCTTTCCAAATTACTTGTACATAGTAAAACAATTTACATTGCTTATGCGAACGTTTATTAACAAAGACTCGTGTTCGTCTTCGGAGTCGGAAATTTTATAACTGACAAAAATGATCTTAATCCTATCTTATATAGATTCGAGACACAAACATCTCATTGTGATGATCACATTGATCATTGTGAGATGGTTCTGTCTGTTATTACTACAAAGTATTGAATATCGAATGCAAAATGTTTATTATTATAGTTGTATGGTATGCAGAATGACTGTGAGTTATATTAATTTAAAACGACTGCACTCTTTGACTGTTGCAAAAGGACTAACTTTATTTTTCGATATATTCTTAAAGCTACACCCAAGCTGAGAACAATCACATCATGGGTGGTCAGATATAAATGATGAATAATATGAAGTGCGATTAAGTGTGATTTGATACTGCATTTGCAACATTTGCAATGTTGCAAAAGAAAATAGGTATTGTGTTTATTTATTTTATCATCCGTATGTACGGATGTAGATATGTTGTTCTTTAGTGAGCAGATTCAATATCGTTATCTGTTTCGGCGGATGTAGATATTGAATACTTTAATGAGCAAATTCAATATCTACTGTCTTTATCTTCTTTATTTAATTTACTTTCATTTTCTTTATTGAATATGACTCTCCCCCCCTTAGGAATCGAGCCTCTTCGATTCTTAATAAACAATCGCAATTCGCTAACTAATATGTATATAATAAACATAGTAAGAATAAAAATAAAAATTATAAATTGATAGTTTGATTTTTCCTTGGCTATTTGTTCTTTAATTTTTTCAATGTTACTAAAATTAAATGTTGGTAAAGTTTCCGACAAATTATTTGACAGTATGTATATTTAAATTCGGAATTATTATATTTGTTTCGCTTTTAAATCGTTTTATGCTATAGTTGTCTATAAAAACTTCACATTTTTCAAATTTTATTATATAATTTCCTTTAATAACTATACATGTTATTACATTTATTAATTAAAACTATATTAATTGTAGGAAACCAGATAATACAAAAATATAAACATGAAAGGAAAATTTTAATCTGAAATGAAAACAGAACCGGTTTATAGTAGGATTTTGTGTGTTTGCTATAAACCGATCTCATGGGTGGTATGTGAGAGGTAACGATTTTAAAGAGTGGTTAGGCCTTCACCAGCGCGGTAGATAGTGCCGGTAGAGGACTATCGACTACTCCCTACACCTTCTGGTTACCAGATACTACCTCTCAGCGGGAAGGACCTTCGGGGTTCGTTACAGGTGGCGCCCAACGTGGGGCCCGAAGTTTCGTCCTTACAATTCATACCTAGTTAAAATTTTGTGTCCCTTGAGATATTTGTGAAAAGTAGCGTGCCCGGTAACCAAGTGTTGGTTGGAGTTTGATTGTGAATTCCAAGTTTTGTAAATTTTTAACTCGACTAAAGAGGTAACGATTTTAAAGAGTGGTTAGGCCTTCACCAGCGCGGGTGATAGTGCCGGTAGATGACTATCGACTACTCCCTACACCTTCTGGTTACCAGATACCACCTCTCAGCGGGAAGGGCCTTCGGGGTTCGTTACAGGTGGCGCCCAACGTGGGGCCCGAAGTTTCGTCCTTACAATTCATATCTACTTAAAATTTTGTGTCCCTTGAGACATTTGTGAAAAGTAGCGTGCCCGGTAACCAAGTGTTGGTCGGAGTTTGATTGTGAATTCCAAGTTTTGTAAATTTTTAACTCGACTAAATAGAACAATATCGGAGTTTGGAATCGGATTTCGAACTGTCAAGGAAAATGTCGGATAGGAGACAAGGTCCATACGAGCCGTTTGACGAGTTTTTTGGAGATCTTCTGCAACTGAATTCTAGATTGCGTGTCCCGAAATCAAACCGCGAACTCATTGAATTCATAAAGCAGAATGTCAAACGAAAAATAGGGGAACATTTAATAACTTTTAGTACGCACAGCATACCAGAAATGGTGCATGTTTATCGTACTATTGAAAAGTTCATTAATGAAAATGACATTCCCAAGCAAAGATACCAGCAAGCTCCTCCCCCTCCGCGAAGAAACGTATACGAACTCGAAGGCGAAGTGCAAGAACCAGCTTGCTCATCCCAGACCCCAGTTGAAGCCGTAAATTATCGTCAGAAACAAACGAGCTCCTTGAGGTGCTGGAATTGTACGAACCGGGTCATACGTACTTCGAGTGTGAGCCGGAACAAAGAGCATTATTCTGCTATAAGTGCGGTCGAGCGAACACGACAGTTCCCAAGTGTCCCAATTGTTCGGGAAACACTCCGAAGAGCAATCTTCCGACCGGGGAGGGTTGCTCGAGAAATGCCCATCCGGCGAACTAAAAAAACCAATTGACCCTTGTCTGGCTGTTACCATCTTGCAGCGACCCTTTGATCTCCCTACCAAAAACCAACTCTATCCAAGAGACAACCGAAAAAGTAACTAGTCCGCTCCGAAAATTTTTGCACCAACGCATCCAAGAGTACAATGAAGCCAGGGAACGAATATTTAAAAGGCCGTATGTATCTAAGTCGATACAGAAACTAAGAACTCGTTTTAAGAATACAAAACTGATGCATCGTGCGATTGCGGCAACTACTCTTCAATGTGTTGATGACGATCCTCGTCCTTATGCTTCGGTGCATTCGTAAAGAGTGGCTAGGCCTTTTGGATAGCGGGGCTGGTATTAGTTGTCTAGGTGCAGGTGGTGCAGATTTTTTAAAACAAAAGAACATCCCATATAAGTATTTCTCGGCTGCAGTTGCTACCGCTGGCGCTGATGGGAAGGAACAAAATATTGTGTGCGTAGTTAAAAGTAAAATCCATTTTAAATCAAAAGTCGAAGACATTGTGCTCTATGTGGTACCATCGCTTACAAAAGACTTATACCTTGGAGTCGATTTTTGGAAGAAGTTCCGAATAGCTCCTAATGTAATTGCTGAAATCACTACAACGGTAGACGTTGGTAGTAAGGAATTAGGACCGGCAAATTCTGAAGGTACGCAGGAGAAACCAAGTGTTCTTTCGCTAGCACATAATTTGACGAGCGAGGAGTCCAGGATACTAGGTGATACAGTGCTTTCCGTCCTTTGCCAACATTGGCTTAGGGAAAACAAGGCAAGAGGAACATTACATAGATACCGGTGACGCGGAGCCAATAAAACAGCGTCATTATCCCGTATCTCCAGCGGTACAAACTCTTCGCTACGAGCAGTTGGATCGTATGCTTGCTATGGACGTAATCGAAGTGAGTTCAAGTTCGTGGAGTTCCCCAGTTGTTCTCGTAAGAAGAAATGGGAAGAACCGTCTATGCTTGGACGTACGAAAACTCAATTCGTTTACCAAAAAGGATGCATACCCCCTGCCTCATATTGAAGGGTTGCTAGGACGTCTTTCAAATACATACTTCATTTTGAGTGTGGATTTGAAAGACGCCTTTTGGCAAATACCACTGGAGCAAAGATCTAGGGAGAAGACAGCTTTTACCGTCCCGGGTAGGCCACTTTACCAATTCAAGGTGATGCCTTTTGGCCTTTGTAATGCTCCTCAGCGCCTCTGTAGGTTAATGGACAAGGTAATCCCACATGAATTTAGACAACAAATATTCGTGTATCTGGATGACTTGGATGACAACGTGGACAAGTCCATGTTCTGTTACAGGGAGCTAAAGTATCTCGGATACGTTGTAGGTGATGGTACGCTGAGAGTAGGTCCAGGGAAAGTGGCAGCAATAAAAGAGTTTCCAGTACCACAAACTGTCCGTCAAGTAAGGCGATTTTTGGGCATGGCTGGCTGGTACCGTAGGTTTGTTCCTAATTTTTCCTCACTTTCCTCTCATCTGTCAGATACTTTAAAGCAGGGCGTAAAGTTCAACTTTAACAGTACTGCAATGGAGTCTTTTAATGCCATAAAACAATGTCTGACGACCGCCCCAGTTCTCATTAACCCGGATTTCGCAAAGCAATTCATAATACTTTGCGATGCTTCGGCAACAGGTTTTGGAGCTGTCCTATGCCAAAAAGATAAAGATGGAGTGGAAAGACCAATCTTTTTCTACTCCCACAAGTTAAATAGCGCGCAAAGGAACTATTCCGTTACGGAGAGAGAATGTTTAGCGGCGGTGATGGGCATTCAAAAATTTAGACCATACGTCGAAGGGTACAGATTTAAGGTAATTACGGACCATGCGAGCCTCAAGTGGTTGATGAGCTTAAGGATCTTAAGGGTCGGTTAGCGCGCTGGAGCCTTGATCTTCAGGGATATGATTTCGAAATTGAACATAGGAAAGGGAGTTTAAATGTAGTTCCTGATGCCTTATCTCGCGCTTATGAAGTTGACGCTTTTAAGCCAAATGTTTCGAAATCGAATGAGTTCAACGATGTGTTGCACATTGACCTGAAAGATCCGGCTTTCCAATCAGAGGAATATCGTAGAATTATCGAAACAATAGGAGGAAATAAAAACCAACTTCCTGATCTAATAATTTCAGATGGGTTTATTTATAAAAAGGTTAGTCATAGTACTGGCAACCCGATACAGGACGATATGTCATGGAAGCTATGGGTTCCAAAAGCGTTAACCGATAACCTTATATTCCTCGCTCATTCTCCACCAAAAGCTTCGCATGGAGGTATTGCAAAAACCTTATACCGACTGCGTCAACAATTTTATTGGCCTAACCTCGCTACTCAGGTGAAACTTTTTGTCCAAAATTGTGAAATCTGCAAAACAACTAAATCTCCCAACGCAATTTTGAGAGCTCCCATGGGAAAAGCATTTGTAGTTGACCGCCCGTTTCAACACCTTTACGTTGATTTTTTAGGTCCCTACCCCAGGTCGAAATTAGGAAACACCCACATCATAGTAGCTCTAGACCAACTGACAAAATTCGTATTCATCAAACCGCTTAAGAGAGCTACTTCCGAGACGGCTTTAAAATTTCTTAGAGAGGATATATTTTTCATGTTTGGGGTCCCTGAAACACTCCTATCTGATAATGGCAAGCAGTTTGTGAGTAAAGCATTCGATAACTGTTTGAAATCCTTTGGAGTGACTCACATAAAAACTGCTGCATATTCTCTTCAGGCAAATGCCAGCGAGCGGGTAAATAGGTCCATTTTGACTGCGATTCGATCGTACATCGATGACGAGCAGTCAAATTGGGACCTTCATCTACCTCAAATAGCTTGTGCCTTGAGATCCACTGTCCACTCAGCAACAAAGATGTCTCCATACGAGGCTGTATTCGGACAAAGCCTAGCAGAACATGGAAGCGACTACGAGCTCTTAAGAAATCTTGGGCGGATTGAATAATCCAGACTTCAGTGTCATACCGAAAGCTTCCAAGATGAACATGCTGCTTTCGCACAACAAACATTTGCTCGAGAAAGCTCATGAAGGATACGGCAAGGTCGATAATACACGTAGTGCTCATGTAAAGTATAAGGTTGGAGACGAAGTCTACAAGCGAAACTTTGTACAGAGTGATGCGTCAAAACGTTTTAGTGCTAAGCTCTGTCCAAAGTTTGTCAAAGCTAGAGTAAGCAAGTTGGTAGGAAATAATCTTTATGAGCTGGTAGATACATCCGGTCGTAGCCTTGGAAAAGTACACACCAAAGATATTCGGCGCTAGTTATAGCCTTCAACAATAAAAATAATTTTTTTTTTAAATGATACGTATACGCCCCCGTACTCAGTCTGTGCATGAGAGTCCTTGTTTCTCTCAGGTGTGGGTCGACGTTTTTCACTTATTTTTTCACTCTAATGGTTTCTGTTGTCTTGATCTTTTCATGTGCCGGGTCCTATGAAAATTTCAAGTTTTGTAGGAAACCAGATAATACAAAAATATAAACATGAAAGGAAATTGAACTAGTCTGGTAGGTTGCTCCCAGGGGCGACCAAAAATACAAAAGGTATTGCCGGATACGGCCAGTTTATAGGCATATTTTCGTTCGGTTTATAGTAGGATTTTGTGTGTTTGCTATAAACCGATCTCATGGGTGGTATGTGAGAGGTAACGATTTTAAAGAGTGGTTAGGCCTTCACCAGCGCGGGTGATAGTGCCGGTAGAGGACTATCGACTACTCCCTACACCTTCTGGTTACCAGATACCACCTCTCAGCGGGAAGGACCTTCGGGGTTCGTTACATAATATTAAATAACAATATATTTCCAATATCAATTTCTTGTATTAGCTTTTCTTTAAAAGTTTTCTTTTTACAATAAATATAATTGTTTATTAACACATTCGAAAGACAGTTATTAGCTATATTCATTTTTGATATATTGTTTTCTCCTTCGACGATGTAAGTTTTATTATTGATCTGTATAACTTTAGATAATTCAATATGTAATTGCATATAATTTTTATTTGGGGTTGGCAAAATATTTAAATTTTTAAATTCTTGTTTTACAAAGTTTGGAATGAGTATTACAAACAACATTACTTCATTTCCTTGAGACCCTAAGCTGCATTTTAAATATTTCAATTTTGTACTATCGATGTTATATATCAATTTCTTCGTTTGTGAGAAAAAATCTATTCATAATACCATGTTTAGACATTATGATATTATCCTGTATTTTCTCTATTTTGTTTTTCATTTGATTGATTAACAATAGAAAATTGTTGTATTTCGTTATTTTAAAATTTTGTTCAATGATGTCTTTGTAAGTGTTATTAAACCATTCTTGGTGAGATTGAATGAACAATTTTATATTCAATATTATATTTTATATTTATATTCTTCTTATTCGTTATTTATTTTTATTTGTTTATTTATATTTGTTATTATTCCTTTTTGATTAATATTTAATGTTTTTAAATGTTTCTTTATAAATTCTTTGTCTTCATCATCCATGTTACCAAATTTCCAGTTAATTAGTCGCCCTCCTACGTTAACTAATCCCCTTTTCTGTCCTGTATGAATTGTAATGGTTGATAAGGCATGTTCTAGTTCATTTACCTTGTCATTAAGATTGAAATTTAGCCAACCACTTTTTTGTTCAAAACTATGAGAAACACTAATTTTTATTTTCTGAATTGTATCTTTTATATCATTTAAATCAACTATACGTATTAACTTTGAATAATTTTGGATAAGATCTATTGGTTTCGTTTGTAAAACTGTATATCCGGCTTGTGTTTCCAACTTATTTATTTCTACAAAACCTTTAGTTGTTGGCATCAATGTTGCGATTAGAATTATTAATGCTACTGTTGAGACCTGTAAAAGGTTTTAATGGTCTTTTAAATTGTATAATATCTATTTTATTTTTATTATTCGGATTATATTTTAAATATCTTTTAGCTGCTTTTTTGTCTAATTGCTTTGGTATTCTTTATATAAAAATGCTTCTGATTATTATAGTAAGGTACAGCATCACGTTTTGAATTAATCCTATTAATAGTTTTATGTTTTATATCTTGCATATTATCTCTAATTTTTCCGAAATCTAAATCAAGTCGATTAATAAAATCCATTGGTTTAGGTTCGTCGTTGAATGGATGGTATTGTTGTAGAATCCTACAGCTCTAATTACAATTTCCTCTATATCCATGTCATTATTCTGACTTTTTAGTATTCTTATATGTTCTAAGAGTGAAAGATGAAATCTTTCAATGTCTGAATAACCGGTGTGGGAATTCGGTTTGGTAAAGTGAACTTCTATATTTCTTTCACGACAAAATAATTTTATTAAATGGTTATTAAATTCATTATCCATTACTATCATATCTGGTTTACCTAGTAATGAAATTCTTTCTTCTAATTTAACTTTTATTGTGCACATATTTTTATCGTCTACCTTATGAACACTTCCTTATTTAGAGAATTTATCAATATTCGTTAAAAAGTATGTTTTATGTACTTGAAAAATATCCAAATGAACAATCATATTTGGCCTGTTTGGTGTTTGAGTATGATTGAAGTATTTTTTAAATGGTTTCCTGTCATACTTATTTTCACTACAAATTTGACAACAGTTAATATATTTATTTACGTATTTTATCAGGTTTGGATAGAAATATTTTTCTTTTAATTCTTCAACCATAGAGGGGTATATGGTTGGTTTCATTATGAAAGATGAAATCTTTCAATGTCTGAATAACCGGTGTGGGAATTCGGTGTGGTAAAGTGAACTTCTATATTTCTTTCACGACAAAATAATTTTATTAAATGGTTATTAAATTCATTATCCATTACTATCATATCTGGTTTACCTAGTAATGAAATTCTTTCTTCTAATTTAACTTTTATTGTGCACATATTTTTATCGTCTACCTTATGAACACTTCCTAATTTAGAGAATTTATCAATATTCGTTAAAAAGTATGTTTTATGTACTTGAAAAATATCCAAATGAACAATCATATTTGGCCTGTTTGGTGTTTGAGTATGATTGAAGTATTTTTTAAATGGTTTCCTGTCATACTTATTTTCACTACAAATTTGACAACAGTTAATATATTTATTTACGTATTTTATCAGGTTTGGATAGAAATATTTTTATTTTAATTCTTCAACCATAGAGGGGTATATGGTTGGTTTCATTATGAAAGATGAAATCTTTCAATGTCTGAATAACCGGTGTGGGAATTCGGTGTGGTAAAGTGAACTTCTATATTTCTTTCACGACAAAATAATTTTATTAAATGGTTATTAAATTCATTATCCATTACTATCATATCTGGTTTACCTAGTAATGAAATTCTTTCTTCTAATTTAACTTTTATTGTGCACATATTTTTATCGTCTACCTTATGAACACTTCCTAATTTAGAGAATTTATCAATATTCGTTAAAAAGTATGTTTTATGTACTTGAAAAATATCCAAATGAACAATCATATTTGGCCTGTTTGGTGTTTGAGTATGATTGAAGTATTTTTTAAATGGTTTCCTGTCATACTTATTTTCACTACAAATTTGACAACAGTTAATATATTTATTTACGTATTTTATCAGGTTTGGATAGAAATATTTTTCTTTTAATTCTTCAACCATAGAGGGGTATATGGTTGGTTTCATTATGAACCAATTCCAATTACTTTATAAATTTCTTCTTCGTTTTTTAAGTCATCTGCTAGTTTAGAGCATTTAACAAACTTTAAATTTTGATTATTACTAAACAACTGAATGAGCTTTTGCTGAAGTATATGATATCTGTTATCATTAAGTTCGTAATAAATTCCAACAGCTCCTTTATCTAACGATCTTCTAAATACATCATTTAAATAGTGGTTATCTGTTAAATCTTTTTCTGCAATATAAATAATCTTGTATTTCTTAAGTAGAATTTCTTGTTCTTTAACTTTGTTGAAAACTAATCTTATTTGTTTTCTATTTTTTTTTTAACAATGCCATCACTTATATACATATGGTCATTTAATTGTTCTTTTTCAGTATGAACAGTTTCCATGTTCTCATCTCCTATTTCAAATAAACTTTTCAAGTCTAAGTTTTCTTCTTTACTACATTTGCTTACTTCTTGATTTTCAGTATTTTTAATTCGACTTAAAAAATCTGCTATTTTATGGTCTTTTCCTTTTAGTTATTCGACATCGAATTCAAATTCGCCTAACATTATCCTCCAGCGAATTATTCTTGAATTTGGCTCCTTAAGTGAATAAAGCCACTTAAGAGGTTGATGATCAGTCTGTAAAAGAAATTTTCTGCCATATAAATATGGTCTATAATATCTAATGGCCCATACAATGGCCAATAACTATTTTTCTGGCGTATGGTAATTTTGTTCATGATTATTCAATGTACGACTAGCGTAACAGACAGGCTTTCCATCCTGGCTCAAAACTGCTCCTAATGCAACATTACTTGCATCAGTAGTCAAAACAAATTTTCTTTGAAAATCCGGATATGACAAAATGGGATAAATATTGTAATTATTTTTTTCAATTCATTAAACGCATTTATATAGTTTTCGTCCTTGCGATTTATTTTACTACCTTTCTTGAGGTATTTTACCATAGGATTTGCAATTAGCCAAAAGTTTTTTTATAAATTTCCTATAGAATCCCGTTGTTCCGAGGAAAGACTTAATTTCTTTCACGGTTGTAGGCAACTTAACATTATTTATTGCTCTGGTTCTTGCAGGATTCGGCGTAATGCCATCGGTCGAAACTATATGACCTCAAAATTCGGTTTGTTTAGCTAGAAATCTACACTTGTCTAAATGTATTTTCAAATTGTATTCGTCTAGTTTGCGGAATATCTTGTGTAAACTTTCTTTTAGCGATGTGGAAAAGATTAAAACATCACCCATATATATAACACATATTTTATTGACTAATTCGCCTAAAACATGATTCATCATCTGCTGAAAAGTAGCGGGAGCGTTTTTAAATCCAAAGGGCATTCTAGTATATTCGAAATGACCCATTGGCGTTGAGGATTGGCTATAAATCCAAGGTTGAAAAATATTGGGAGTTACCTAATTTATCAAATAATGATTCCATATTTGGGATCGGGAATTTGTCCTCTATATCCATTTTTGTTCTTTTGAATTATCAATCTTTTTAGGAACTATCCATAAAGGCGAGTTATAAGGCGATTTACTCTGTCTTATAATACCTTGGAGTAGCGTATCCTTAATTTGATTTTGTATTTCTCTTTCATCTGTGGATATCGATACATTTTAGAATATATGGGTTTAGAAGAAGTAGTAATGATTTTATGTCTAACACTATTAGTAGCAGTCAAATTTTGATCGTCTTTATAAAAGATCCTATTATTTCTTTTAAGAACATTTTCAAGAATATTTAATTCTTCCTTATTCAAATCTTTAGGCATTAATTCATGAATATTTTGTTCACAATTTTCCAAACAGTGTATATCCACATATTTGTACGGAGCATTTCTTTCATTATCCATAATTATTTTTGTTTCATTTATTTCAAGTATATTATGTAAAAAATCTATTATGCAGTCAAATGGTTAATTTTTGAAATTTATTAATTTAATAGACATAGTTTTACCAAAACACTTGAACTCTGCAGGTAAATTAACAGTAACATCTTCTTTAATAATAGTTGTACCTGTTAAAGTTCTTAACGTAATAGGTTTATCTAAGTTTGCACTGCTTTTTAAACTACCGAAAACTTTGTAATCTCCTAATGTAACAACTGCTCCGGTATCAATTAAACATTTGATGGGAGTTTCATCAAAAGTTAGTGTTTTTATGGGTAATCGGCCACCCGAGGCCGTTGTTAAACTTCCATGGGGACATGTTGATCCCTATTCAAATTATTATTTTGTTTATTTTGAAAATTATTTCCTTGATTATTATACCTATAATTCCCTGAATTATAATTATTGTTGTTTAGATTATTATTTCTGTAAACCCTATAATTCCCCGAATTATAATTATTGATGTTTGGATTATTGTTTCTGTTAACCCTGTAATTCCCTGAATTATAATTATTATTTTTATTTTGATTAGTATTTCTTTTATTTGTATTATCGAAATTATTTTTAATCTTTCATGAAATTGTTTTCAATATAATAATTTCTTGCACTCTATATGCTTTCGATGTCATTTTGTAACAACAAAGTTTTAATATGTATTGGTAAATAATTTGTATATATATTAAAAATTAATTTAGAATTCTTTGTGGGTGTAAAGTTTTCGTCTTTTACCACCTCAGTACTGTATTTTGAATTCATCAAACTTAATATTTTATCTAGTTTGTAGTGCAGTTCATACTTTCATGTTCATAGCATCTTCCCTCAGGTTAAAAAACGATCTTCTTACTAAGAATTCTTCACGCAGTTTTTGCAGAATATTATCCCATGATGGATCGCGAGGCTTTCTACCACTCTCAGGGCTTTTCCTTGTAGTTTGTTAGCTAACATTCTTTAAATTATTTCTATATTATCTTCACCACATAGTGACAACACTGATTCGACGTAACGTAAAAAATTCGATAACGAGTAACTGCTTTCGCCATCAAACACAGGCGAATTCCGAGCCTCTCTCAAAACGTCCGAGAATGTTAGAGCCATTGTTTATAATTACTAAAACAATATACACTTGTACTAAACGATGTGTATATTTCAACTGTTGTAATTGAAGGAAGAATTTTTAGGCAAAGATTACTTGGATTTATTAAAATTAAATCTATATTACAAAAGTATAAAAAACAGTATAATAAAAAAATGGCAAGTTAGGTTGACAACAGATTCAAAGTGAATGACATATCAAAGTCAAGTAAAAATGACAAACGAAAATATGCCTGCTATTTTACTAAACTATTTGAATTTATAATAGTTTAAGGTTGCTGTTGCATCATTCCCTCTGTCCTAATTTATCCTACGTCGCTTGAAAGAAAATACGTGGTTTTCTTATTCTTTCAGTTCGTCTAGGATTCGGTGATGCTGTCGATTCCGTTCTTTGCATGGGTGTTATCAGCACTTCGGTCTGTGGTTCTGGTAACTGTCTCTGAGATGCCGTAGGACTGGTCTCCTCTCTTTTTATTTGTGTGTCCGAGGTCGTAGGCATTTCAGCATTTTCGTCTAAAGCAGGGTCATGTGATGATGATGGCGCTGCATCTAAGTTGATGCCGAAATCTTCAGTGGCTACATCGTCGGTGGTTTCTTTACTCTGTCGTGCTCGAAGTTGGTTTTGATGTCGTTTGATGGTGCCTCTAGACGTTTGTACGATGTAGGTTACACGTCCCTTAACCTTAGTGATAATTCCAGTGATCCAACGATTTCCTCTGGTATAGGACCTAGCAAAGACTTTTTGTCCGATATCAAATTTTGTAGGGTGATGCTGACTTTGTTGGGCTTCTGGAAACATATCTGAAAATATAGTTCGGGGTTGACGGCCGTGCAACAATTCTGATGGTTATTTTTTTGATGATTGGCTAGGTGTTGCTCGAAATGTGATCAAATATTTATACAACGCCTTCTCTCGGTCATTCTCTTCGTGCATTATTTTCTTGAAAGACTCCTTGAAGGTGCGCACTGATCGCTCAGCTAAACCATTTGAGGCGGGGTGGAGAGGTGCGGTTCTAACATGTTCAATGGAATTGAGTTTGCAGAATGTTTGGAACTCAGAGGATGAAAATTGCGGACCATTGTCGCTGACGATCGTTCTTGGAAGGTCCTCAATAGCGAAAACTTTCTGCAGTGTATATATGGTGGATGCTGACGTTGTTGATGATAGCTCAAATACAAATGGGAAGCTGGAAAAGGAATCCACTATTAATAACCACATTCGAGAGAAAAAAGGACCTGCAAAATCGATGTGGATTCTTTCCCAGGGTTGAATAGCTTCCGGCCATGATGAGTATTGCTGTTTGGGTTGACTTGCGTTCATGTTGCAGGTGGTGCAAGCTTCGGAAGACTTCTTGATCGCTTGGTCGATGTTGGGAAACCAAACATATCTTTTTTGTATCGATTGCAGCCAACCGTTTTTGACGTAATGAGAAACGCGACTGAGAGCTTCGTCTGTTTTGGTATATGCTGCAATGATGTCTGAGCTGATCGGAAAATCCGCGATGACTGACTCATAAATGTGTTCAACGGAAAGCATTTCTTTTTCTTTGTTGTCAAACTCGAAGTCATCTCCAATAGGCAAACGGGATAGAACGTCGGCATTAGCGTGTTGTTTGGTGTTACGGTAGTGAATCGAATACGTGTAGGCCTGGAGAATGATCGCCCAACGTTGGAGCCGGTGAAGAGTCATAACTGGTAATTTTTTTGATGGGTGGAAGAGAGTGATAAGCGCTTGATGGTCGGTGAGGAGTTCAAATTTTCTGCCGTGGAGGTACTGATGGTATCTAGTGACGCCGAAGATTATTGATTTGCGAGTATTTGGTCTGGCTCTCATTCAAGGTTTTCGAAGCGAAAGATATTGGTTTCTCTGAACCATCTGGGTATCGGTGTGACAGAGCGGCGCCTATACCCTTTTGTGATGCGTCTGTTGCCAAAAAGTAGAGGAAGCTTTTCGTCGAAATGAACCAATTTCACAGCTTTGATGATGTCATCCTTCAATGAATGAAAAGCCAAATTTTGTTCTCTTCCCCACACGAAGTCTGCGTCTTGACGTCGAAGTTGATTTAAGGCTGAGGCCTTTGATGAAAAATTGGGTATGAACTTATGGTAGTAGTTTATTTTTCCAATGAAAGATTGTAGTTCGGTTATGTTTTTCGGTGTTGGCATTAACTTAATGGCCTCTATTCTCTTCTCAGATGGTCGAATTCCTCTTGCATCAATTTCGTGTCCAACATACTCTAGTTTTTTTTCTGCAAGATGACATTTTTCTTTTCTGCATTTGAGGTTATGTGCCGATAGCCTTTCTAATAATGTTCTGACATTATTACGATGTTCCTCATTATTTTTCCCAGTGATTATTACATCATCGAGATACACTGCACACCCATACCAGCGACTATGCCTTCCATGATTCTTTGAAAAATGCCAGGTGCACTAGCGATTCCAAATGGCATCCTTTCATATTGGAAAAGTCCGAAGGGAGTGTTGATGACCATTAGTTTTTTTGAAGACTCTGTGAGTTCGAACTGCAAATATGCGTCACTTAAATCGATTTTTGTGAACAATTGTCCACCACTGAGCTTATGAAACAGCTCTTCGATTCTTGGAATGGGATATCGATCAATTTCAATTTGAGGATTGACAGTGACCTTGAAGTCAGCGCAAATTCTTAATTTTCCGTTTGGTTTTTTGATAACAACGATTGGAGCAGCCCAATCACTCGCATTCACTGGCTTGAGAATATTTAATGATACCAAACGGTTAATTTCGGTACGTACGTCATCATAGAGTGCGAAAGGAAGATAGTATGGTTTGCAGAACTTAGTTTGAGCGTTCGGTTTTAAAACTATATTCGCTTTGAACTTGGAACAGTGACCAAGTTCCGATGAAAAGGTTGATTGAAATTCATTTCTTATGAGATCAAGTGATGATTTAAGTGATTCTTGGTCTATATTGAAACACTGAGGGTTTGAAGAAGTGTGCTCATTAGTATATTGGGCCGACTTAGGAATCTGTATGTCGAATTTCATTTTTCGGAACCAATCCATGCCAAGAATATTAGTTGCACATTGACTATCGACTACAAGCAAATTCAAGCTTGGTACCTAAGGCTACCTCAACTGATATTGTGCCTTTCAAAGGTAAGATACTACCACCGTAAGCTCTTAGAATTTTAGTTGTAGGTGTGCAAGGCGGTTTGTTTAGCTGATGATATCCTTCAAGGCCAATGAGTGAACACGACGCTCCTGTGTCTATTTGAAAATTAAGAATTTTGCTATTGACGCTTACATCGACGAATAGCTTATCTGAAGCAACATGGCTATGATTTATATCGATATGAGATACTAATGATAATGACTCAAGTATATCAACAGTACTTACAGTTTCGAATTGTTTAATCGAATGAACATTTTCGTTATTCATGTTTTTTGGAACACCTTGCTTCTGATTAGATGACTGGGATGATTGACGATGTTGATTGGATTCCGTTTTTGTTGACATGCAAACTGCTTCAATGTGTCCAACCCTTTTGCATTTCTTACAAACCAACTTGTTTTTGTAATGGAAGCATTGTGATCGCTGATGATTAACTCCGCATCCAGGACACGATTTATTTCCATCTCTCACGGAGGTCTTACTACCAACACCATTGCTAATTACCCTCTTACCTTTTGACTGATGATATCTTGATTGATAGACGGCATTCACCTCTGCTCCGCTTTTTTGCTCACCCTTAAGCTCACTGCATGTTTTCGTGGTTTCTTCGTAGAGTTGTGCAATTTGAAGTACCTCATCTAGCGTTGGGTTTTCTTTTTGAAGGGCTGCTGATCGAACTTTGTCATGGGGAGTATATAAGATGATCATGTCCCTGATTTTAGAGTCCACATATGATTCCCCACAACCCTCTTTTCCACAGACGAAATTGCATTCTTTGGAATTTCCCCGCAGTTCTGCAACCCAATCAGAATATGTTTGGTTATGTTGCATGAACGTTCTATAGAACTTGAATCTAGATGCAAGCATGTGAGGCTTTTTCTCAAAGTGATTAGTTAGCTTTTCAATTAATGTTTTGAATGGTTCTTGCGATACATTGTCTCCATACAATTTTTGAAGAAGTTCAAGTGACTCACCACCAATCCAGCTAAGCAAACACGCACGCTTTGTGTTGTCTTCGAGAACGTTGTTTGCGATGAAATGTTGTTCCAGCTGAAGAAGATATGTTGCCCAAGTTTCCCTAGATTTATCGAAACCTTTGAAGGAAGGAACAAAGGTCTGCTTGATGCTCTTTTGTTCCAGAATGTTCTTGAGAATTTCCTGGTTGGAATCCTGAAGCTGTTTTAAGATTCTTTCAAGAGTTGCGGTGTCCATATTCGCGCAGTTCGTTTCGTTGACCTCTTCGCCAATAAGTTGTAATTGAAGGAAGAATTTTTAGGCAAAGATTACTTGGATTTATTAAAATTAAATCTATATTACAAAAGTATAAAAAACAGTATAATAAAAAAATGGCAAGTTAGGTTGACAACAGATTCAAAGTGAATGACATATCAAAGTCAAGTAAAAATGACAAACGAAAATATGCCTGCTATTTTACTAAACTATTTGAATTTATAATAGTTTAAGGTTGCTGTTGCATCATCAACAATCCACACTTTATACTATTACAATAAGGTATGCTGTTTTTCACTCAGCCATCCCATCCTCGTCGCCAGTTATATTAATTTAAAACGACTGCACTCTTTGACTGTTTCAAAAGGACTAATTTTATTTTTCGATATATTCTTAAAGCTACACCTAATCTGAGAACAATCACATCATGGGTGGTCAGATATTAATGATGAATAATACGAAGTGCGATTAAGTGTGATTTGATACTGCATTTGCAACATTTGCAATGTTGCAAAAGATAATAGGTATTGTGTTTATTTATTTTATCATCCGCATGGACGGATGTAGATATGTTGTTCTTTAGTGAGCAGATTCAATATCGTTATTTGTTTCGGCGGATGAAGATATTGAATACTTTAATGAGCAAATTCAATATCTACTATGTCTTTATCTTCTATATTTAATTTACTTTCATTTTCTTTATTGAATATGACTTGTGTGTGCAAAATATATCATTAGATAAGAAATGCACATTGTGTGTGTAATTTGTAATCTGTACTTAACTATTTACATATATGTATGTATAAACTAATTTTTCTAAAAATACTGTCCCATTTGTTCATTTTCCAAAGCGAAAGCAGATGAAAATATCACTTTCGGTTACTTTTATTTTTGTTTTATATATTTACCCAAAAAAAATACAGCTGTTACCAATCACAGCAGTTTATTTTTTATTTCCGTTCTTTGGTAATTTTTGTATATTTTTGACATTGGATTAGTAAGCATTTGCCACCTATACACATATCGCTTTCAAAAGTGATACTCCGCCCTTTTAAGATTCAATCACTCTGCATTAACTGACTTCAACAGCAATGGTTACAAATTCAGCCCTAAGTTTATTTACTAGGTACTACTACCAACCATTTACAACACTATAATATATAAGTTCAATCTTCCTTTATTCCATTCATTAACAAAAGATAGAACATTAAAGCTATTAGTAAGCGATCGGTGTTCACCTTCACCCCAACATCAGTTTCTCTCATTCGAATGAAGATGTTACCAACCATGTTCCAAATGAATTCCGCTTCTTTCTACCGAGACTATATAGCCTGCCATTAGAAAATAAATATCTCTACAGACCTGCCGGCACATACACTCATAAACATATGAAAAATATTGCGCACACAAAGTTTCCGACGTTTCATCGCAAACGGAATCGGACTAAGGAAGTCTTAAGAAGATATACCTACGCAAAGTTATTTAACCGCCGACAAAGCGTCCCTTCGGTAAATCTCTGCGTTCCACCGCATAACATATACCACAGCCTCACCAATATGTGTAGTCTAGTCACCTTACAAGAAAGGAGCAGCGTATACTGGGGTTTCACCAAAGGCAATAAGCTTATATCCGCGTGTCGTAGAAACGAAGTCAAAGTAACAGTTGGCTGACTTCTTGAAATTACTGGCACGTTCCCTGCATCTAAAGTAGGATTTTACTTTTGCATTTGCGACGGCGAACTCACGATTGTATCTGCCTCGACCTAAATATACTTACTTTTTACCCAGTGCCTCAAATGGTCTATGAGAACAACATTTTTCCGCTCGAACTGAGTTACACACATACATATACCCTATTAAAGAGGCGGATTACAGTCACCGAAAAACGAATATGTATACGTGAATGTTAAAAAATATTGAGCAATATATTGAGTAATTTGTCAGGGATGAACCTTTTCAGTGAAAGCTATGTTACATTATAGCCCGTTCTGTTCTTGGTGTTGCCATGTTCAGGGAAATATTTTACGAAGCCGATCATGAAGTGATTGCCAATTTGCAACCAGTAAAGTTCTCTGTATTTATTTTTGAGCTCTTCGCATTTTTATTTTCATATGCGACTTCCATTTTAATTTTGCATCGAGTGTCATTCCGAGATATTTCGCTTCATTTGCAAAAAGGACTCGAACCGTATTTAGAGATGCAGGAAAATTGTTTGTCCGTTTATACGAAAAATCTACATGAATCGATTTGCTCTCGTTAAGTGCAATCCGCCAAGATTTTGTCTATTCATTAGCCTCGTTGAGAGCGTTCTGCAATTTTATATTTCTATCTTGTATTGTTGTACCAACTGCTAGTATAGCAGTATCGTCAGCAAACTTGGAAACGTTTGTATTGTTTGTTTGTGCGATATCACGACGGAATAGGAGGTACAAGAGTGGTCCCGAGATGCTTCCTTGGGGTGCTCCGCCATTATTTCTTTGAATTCTGAATATTCGTTCCCAAATTTCACACGGAAGAGTCTATGCTCAAGATACGACACGAGGATTTTGTATAATTGTTGAGGCAGAACTTGTCTTAATTTGTGTTGAAGGCCTCTATGCTCCACCTTGTCAAAAGCTTGTGACGCGTCAAGAAATACGGCTTCGAAAGCTTTCTCAATTACGCCTAAATTTGATGTACTTGGTCCACCGTCGAATGTTTACTTCTAAACCCAAATTGATGGTCAGGTAAAAGACATTTCTGATCAATTATGGGGTGTAAGCGGCTGAGTTATATCCTTTCAGTCTGCAGAAGTGTTGTTTTTTTATATCCTGTATCTTAACAACAATATTTCCTTGTTCACCTCGACACAACTATGTTTCCACTTTGTATCCCTAGCTTTGCTTTTGGGTTAAAACATTAAAACAAACAAACAAACAAACTACTTGATTCCTAGATAGACTTTAAATATTCTAGAATAAGGTATTGCCTTAACTGGCGTTCACAAGTAGAAACCGACCTCAAAAAAACTTGAACTGGAGTCCGTTAGCTAAGGACCGGGCTAATTGAAGAAGCGTATTGGTTAGTGCTGAGGTACATTGAGGACCTCAAACCTAGCTTCTTCATCCATTTAGTTGTGCGAAGTTACATTTTTGCCACAACGAATGGGGCGTCCTGTTAAACGCCGACTCATGACACTGTTATGCTCTGGGATTTCAGGCTTTAGCAAGAGGTGGATCTGTGGAAAAACTTAGGTGTTGTTACTTTCGGGATCCGAAAATGGGCCGGGACCCCATGCTAAGTAACCCAACGATCTGCCCAAAAGCCCATTCAAGTTACAATACGACTAAAGTTAACGCCATATTACAAAAACGTTCGAGTGTTTTAATTCTGGCTGGGAATGAGTACAAATATTCCAAAATAAAAGTGAACCTATGGATATTTCTATTACTGTTAGCGAATATTCTTCAACTGCTCAATCTCCCCATTTGCAACTGGGTGTGGGAAATCCCTGAGTTTCCGAAAGTAAAGTAAAGCAAGCGTGCCCAAAACGAAATGAGCCATAGGAATTCTGTGCGTCCTTTGATTTCGCTGCCCTCCCCAAGCTTGGTACACTAAGATAAATACGACCCGCCTTAATATATTTTTGTTCTTCCACTCTAACCCGACCATCTGGACTTCCCAGTGCCATTGTCTCGCACTTCCTAGCATGCCATTTGCCATTGTTAGTGGAGGTCTTCTCGAAGCCACCCGCTGCTAGCATGCCGTACCACCCTCAAATGGCCTTCTCCGTAATGTAATGTTCACAGTTGTACACTCGTACTAATTGTACGTAATTGGAATTATGGGCGCCGATTTGATTGTTGCGCAGAATAGGAATTAGTTAATTATTTTCTAGTTGAAATTCAGGGCGTCGTGAAGTTATTATCACTTAAGTTTTGAGCCGTGCGACGCAGGGGTTGTTGTAGGGAAAATCTGTTTCATTTGTTATCGGTTGGAGGTGGTTCCATATCGTTTGCCCTTTTCCGTGCGTTACTGGTAATTAGAAACTCTAAAAATCGTATGATGTTGCTGTGTGACATGGAAAGTGACTATATTTTGATTTCATTATAATTTGTGTTGGTGACTGGGCTGTTAACCCTCCACCACCATTTTCGTTTGAAATTGTTTATTCCGTGGATTTACAAGTTTGTTTAATTTGTTCTAATCTAAATAGGCAAGTAGGGGGCACCTTTTAATATAAAATCAAAAGTGAAGAGGTTAAGGAAATAAATATGTGTACAATAGCAGTTCGTGTATTTCAATGCGCTTCTTGATATTATCGGAATGGCAGAATAAGAAATAAAAACGAGATTTCGTCAATATGAAGTATTTAGTCTATTTCTTAAAATAAGGTTTTCAAACCAATATTTGACAACATTAATACTTACGTCACACTTTGCTACCAGCCTTTCAATACAAGGGCTCTTGCATGCTTTCCTTTCCTCGAACCTTAAGGTTGGGATTCAAAGATTTGGTTTGTCGATATCTTCTGGGTACACCAGTAATTGGACGGATTTTTTGAAGATAGTATCTTCCATATTTATTAATGCCCTATACACTACCTGTTCCACTCTTTGTTACATGTTTGAAAAGTTCAGATGAGCTGTTCCCAAGCTGGATAAAAAGATGATGAATCTCGACTTAAAATACGTTATTGTATTGTTACGGCGCGTTAACGGCCAACGCTAGCAAGCGAGCTCTTTGTTTATAGATTCAGTACAGGAACAAAACTTAGACTTTTTTTTCACCCATGTAAAGAATTAAGCCACCCTCATTTTAAGGGGATGTTTAATTTAAGAATAAAATCGAATAGGGTATTCATCAATACGCGTAGTTAATTGTAGCCTTCTCATTTGTTCTACTACCAAGATGTCACATCGCTTCAATTTTTTAAAGAATCATATGAATCCGCAATGCGAATCAATTAATACTCTATCTCATTTCATCCCACCTTTAACGGGATTGAAATATTCAAAATGGCATTGTCACAACATATTGGTTAGACATTTTGTCAAAATATTTTATGGTTCGACGGATAATAACGTTTTTCTATTTAACATGCAATAAGTTAGTGTGGTATACAATGCGTTAGGTATGGTAAAAAATCGACCCAAAGGTAGACGAAATGTTCATATGAGCATTACCAAAGTTTTTGCATCATTCGTTTTTTTTACATTCTTTAAAATTTTACCGAAAAACTCTATCCATAATCAAAACCTATAACTTACTTTTTAAACTCGACTTTTCGACTTAATATATCTTACTTCTCTACTTTGGTGGCGCTACAGTCCGGAATAAACCTGGGCCTCAACCAAAAAGCCTCTCCAATTAGCCCGGTCCTTAGCTAACTGCCTCAAGTTGCGCACTCCAAATTGGTTGAGGTCGGTTTCTACTTGTGCGCGCCACTTAAGGCGAAGTCTTCCTCTACTGCTTGCGACGTCTGGCTGGAAATCGAAGACTCTGCGAGCCGGAGTATTGTTGTTCATTCGTTCTACGTTCTTGTCCAATGTGGAGATTTTTGACCAGGGGCATGTCGCTGTACAGCTCGTATATTTCTTGCTTGAATCTTCGTCTCTATAGCCCGTCAACGCAAACAGGACCGAAGATTTTTCAAAGAATTTTCCTCCGAATCGACCAAGAATTTTTTCATCCGCTTTTGAGACGGTCCATGCTTCAGTGGCCTAGAGCAGTCCTGGGATTATTAGGATCATTAGTTGCTCGAGTGAGGGCTTTACTACTAAATTTTTTTCTAAGCTGCAAGACATTTTTAGGAAACAGCGGTTGGTAAGAGTAATTCTTCGTTTGATTTCTGACGAAATGTTGTTGCCAGAGTTAATAGCGGAGCCGAGGTAGACAAAGTCTCGTACTACCTCAAAGTTTTATCTGTCAATGGTGACGTTCTGTCCAATTCGTCAATGTTGTGTGTCCCTTCGTGTTGACAGCATATACTTTAGTCCGGGCCGATTTGTATGAAGGCAAAAAAAAAATCGCTCAAGTTGCAAGCAAAATCGTATTCTAGGGATCAAAATGAGAAACTTTGCCCGAGGAACCATAGCTCTAACACAAATTCTGATGTCCCGACTTTTGAAAATTTTGAAAAATCTCACTTTGACACATTTAGAGGGCCTCAATAGAGTCCAAATGTATGACCGTCCCCCACTAACTTTATAGGACCGACCCATCCATGCCAGTGGCACACCCCCTGGGGGATTTCCCATACAAGTATTTTAAAAAATCACCATTTTTTGCACTTTACATGAAAAAAGCAGCGAAATACCTATGTGTTTTTCTCTTTGGAGTTTATTTTTCTCTTTTTACTTACATTAAAGAGTTCGGTAATCGATGAGTTTATATATATGTTTAAATTTTAACGTATTAAACTAAATAATGATATTATAATACAAATTTTACAAAGTAAAATATTAATATAAAAAAAATATTTTTTTTTAGTTATATTAATAAAGTAAACAATTGAATAAAGTAAACAAGTGAAAAATATTAAAAACAATTTTTATGTTTTAAATTAAAAGTGTTAAATTTCTTTAGTTTACACCGCAAGATGAAGCAACAACAACATCAACAACTATTGAAAACCCAATGAGTCATATACCCAAGCATGACGTTACTGTTTGTGGTGTGTCTATTGATTTGACTCACCTTTATTTACCAACCGATCTGGATATCTTGAGATATTATTCATAAAGAACAAAACGAACGTGCTAAAACAGAACAAAAAATGTTTTCCTATAAATCATTCACTACCTATTCACTATTGGTATGGAAATAATGCCGAAAAATAGTGTAGTGTAGTGTATTGTTATCAAATTGCATATATTGCTTGACAAAAATCAAGACCAAATCAAGGGCAAAGAGAAACATGTGAGAAGGCTACAATCCGCTGTGCGGATCGTTTATTGCCCTATACCATCCCATTTTTAAACTAAATATCCGCTAAATGTCGGCTTTTTGGCGATGGATATGCTGTTGTACCGTATATTCTATTCGCGAAGTATTTGGACATTAGAGGCTGTAGATCGACACTATTTTGTATGTTGATAGCGCGTAATTAGTCATGTCTTTAAGACTAACGCATATTGCATCATTGCGTCATAATTTTCCCCGTAGCTGTGAAATTCGTTAATGGCATGAATTTTACCCTTAAATTCATGAATTTTCTATTTATTTCCAAAAAAAACATGAGGTGGCCAAATATTTATAGATAACAACATAAAATATTTTAAAAACTCCTGCTTTTATAATAATGGTGTTTAAGAAGAAAACTTGTGGCATCATTTTTGTTATTGCTTACTGTTTATATTTCTGCTTGTCGACCTCTGGCGGGTTGAGTGCGGGTTTTATACTTGCAAAGGATATCAGCAAGTTTTGTCAGCTAAGTTCATAACATCCTTGGCACAAACTCTTTTATAAAGCACCCATGCATTTATCAGGATTCCTTGAGGTAGTTTTATAACGACATTACCAACCGCCTCGATATCTGCCTCATTTTCTAACATAAAATCATTTTCCTTTAATGAGTATATTATAAATTTGTAGGCAAAATCCATCAAAGAAGAAAGCATGAAAAGTTTGAATCCCCACTTATGCGGTTTCAAGGACAAATACTGTTTCATTAGGAGACGCTGATATATGAACGCTAAAAAATCGTTCATTTAGATGATCTATTATCGGACAGATCTTGTGAAGCTTGTCGTGATTGGGATCGTTTACTGGCATGTGAATATCATTTTCATTGAAGTGAAGTATGCGCCTCATCTTTCGAAACCTATTTACAGGCATAGTTTCTTTTATGGCCTGAAAATCATGCTTATTACCCTAACAGGAACTAACGTTAGGGTTATCAATGTCCCCAAATATTTACGCAACTTGTTTTCAGCCCCACAATCAGGACGATCAGAAAGGTAAGATAATAGGAGAAAGTTTGGAACAAAGTTTCAAGTCCCAATATTTTTGTGGCAAACTGTGTAACCTTGAAATTTAATGTTGTCTTCTTGAAATATAAACCTGAGTGTTGATAACACGACGAAAAACAGCAACACTATAAACAGCCAGGTCAGAATGGCACGGAATGAATACTCGGCCTGGTGTCCCAGGCGAACCTAGACCTGTCTAGGAATTTCAAGGGTTAGTCAGGCCCCTTGAACAGAGATGGTGGCGGATGAACCGAAAGGCCAACAGCAGCGCTCAATACCGTAGTGGATACTGATTGCTCCGTGTCCTAGGGGTATCTAATAAATTGGAACTGGTCTTCCAGATTGGGGCTGTGCTTTGGGTAAACTACCCACCATTGAAAAAAACCATTGTTACCAAGCAACCAATAGCCTCGGAAAGGACTGATTTTATTGTTGACGACACGGCTAAACGAAAAAAGGACAACGACGTTCGTATCTGCACCTTGAATGTGAGAACATTAAACAGGAGAGGTGCAAGCGAACAACTAGCGGAAGCCCTAAACTGCTACAAAGCAGACATTACTGCCATCCAGGAAATACGATAGGATGGGCCGGGCAAAAAGAGGATGAAAAACTGTGACATCTACTACGGAACGTGTTATAGTGAGCAGAAACAGCGGCTATTCGGATGCGGATTTGTTGTAAGTGCCAGACTTAAGCAAGAAGTCTTATGTTTCCAAGACATTAGCAAACGCATTGTAACAATCCCCATCAAGGCCATATTCGCCAAACATAAGCCTTATATGCGCTCACGCCCCAACGGAAGAAAAAGATGATATAGCTAAGGACTGCTTCTATGAACTCCTTGACAAAACCTATAAGCGACTACCGAAGTACGATGTTAAAATCATGCTGGGAGTTTTTATCGAAAAGGTAGGAAGAGAAGACATCTTTAGCAGTATTGTCGGAAAACACAGACTACATGACAACACGTCTGGTAACGGACTTTGGCTAATTAACTTCGCTACGGAACGAAATGCCACTATATCCAACACAAGGTTTCCTCACGTCGATATCTATAAGAGGACATGGCGCTCTCCAGATCAACGAACGGTCAACCAAATTGATACGTGCGATAGACAAGAGGCACGTATCCAGTATGTTGGATGGCCGAACATTCCGAGGGGCTAACATAGACTCGGACCACTACCTTGTTGCAGCCAATGTTAGAATGCGGATATCCACCGCGCCACAACAATCCAAAAATACTGTAAAAAAATTTAATGTCAAAGGACTGCAATCGCAAGAGACCGCCAAGAACTTCGCGCAACGCGTATCCCTAAGCTGCAGGTGAAGACGAGAGCTGCCCTTGAGCTCTATAGGCAGAGAAGAAGGGAAGAACACAGGCTTTTCAAATAGAAGAAAAAAGAGCAAGAAAAGCGTGCGATCGAGGATATAGAGAGGTGCCTCTCCAGGAGCGATGTTCGTAAGTTTTACGAAAGTGTAAAACGTCAAAGCCAAGGATACAAGGCTCGAACAGAATCCAATATTGGCAACGACAGCGAAAACTGCCAACCACCTGACCTGAGTGAAGTGGGGATAGCAATATCTAAACTGAGCTTTATAAAGCTGGCGGAGATGACTTGGTAAATAACATCCACTAAATAACATTGCCCGATCCACAAAAAGGAGACCCACTAAACTGCGCCAACTACAGAGGCATAAGCCTTCTCAACATCGCCTACGAAACCCTATCTGCCGTAATATGTGAACGCCTGAAACCGTAAACCAACTACCAAATCGGTCCTTATCAGTGTGGTTTTAGGCCAGGAAAGTCCAAAACCGATCAAATCTTCACACTTCGGCAGATCCTGTAAAAAAACCAAGAAGTCCAAATCGATACCCACCATCTATTCATCGATTTCGAAGCCGCATTCTACAGCATTTATAGAGGCGAACTATAATGAGCCATGTCTATTTTGGTATACCGCCCAAATTCGTCCGTTTGTGCAGGATGACGATAGAGAATTCTCGCTGACCCATCAGGGTCGGAAAAGAGCTCAACGACACATTCGATACCAAAAAAGGATTTAGGCACGGCGATGCGCTGTCATGTGACTTCTTCAATCTTGAGATTCTTGAGAGGATTGTGCAAAACTCACGAGCCAACACCAGAGGCACAATTTCCAAAAAAATCTGTACAACTACTAGCATACGCCGACGATGTTGACATGATTGGTAGGACCCAACGTGATGTCATAGCCACATTTGCTAGTGTAGAGAACGAAGCGAAAAAAAATGGGTTTAGCAGTAAATGAGGGCAAGACGAAGTATATGCTGTCAACACGAAAGGACACACAACATCGACGAATTGAACAGAACGTCACCGTTGACAGATATAACTTTGAGGTAGTACGGGAATTTATCTATCTCGGCTCCGCTATTAATCTGACAACAAAATCTCGTCAGAAATTAGACAAAGAATTACTCTTGCCAGCCGCTGTTTCTTCGGACTCCGCATTGGACGTTTAAGATGGCTAGGTCATGTAGAACGTATGGACACCAATACTCAGGCTCGCAGAGTCTTCGATTCCCAGCCAGACGTCGGACGCAGTAGAGGAACCCCTCGTCTTAAGCGGCGCGCACAAGTAGAAACCGACCTCAACCAACTAGGAGTGTGCAACTGTAGGTAGTTAGCTAAGAACCGGGCTAATTGGAGAGGCATGTTGGTTCATTCCGGACTGTAGCGCCACTTAAGTTTGTAAGTTAGTCTTTCATCAACGGGAGATCTTCCACATCGCTTTCAGGTCCAAGCACCTCATTTTAGTGCTCGAAAGTGTTCAGGGGTCAGAAATTCATCAAGATCATCTTCATCCAGCTCAGCACCATCCTCTGATAAGTTTTTTTTCCCGTGGGCTGTGGGAAATTTTAAAAGACACGATGAGCACGTGCCCAAAGTAGTGCGGGAATTAAACCCACTAAAACCACCACCCTCTTTATTTTGTATTTGTATTGCAACTAAGTATGCGACTTATCTAGCAATTTTTTTATCACGAGAAATGAATGTTTCGCAGGTAACTTTCCTTTGAGAGTTTTTGCTTTTTCCGCAATTTATAGCGCGGTTTGTTATTATCGGACCAAAATAAGGGCTTAGGTTTTTGAAGACGCCGCAATAAATTTATTTCGTCAAGAAATTAGAGGACCGCTGTGTTAACGTGTCCCAATAAACATTTTTTATGTTTGCGTGCAAATTTTTTTCGTTTCATCTTTAACCGCGGAAATACCCAGATCTCTGCGTAGATCTTCATTCCTTATATACCACGGCGCATTGACGAATGATCTTAACATTTTGTTTTCAAAAGTTTGTAGAATGTTAAGATTTGTTTCACTGGTACAACCCCATAGTTGTATACTATATGTCCAGACAGGCTTTAGCACTTGCTTGTATAATAGCAGCTTGTTATCAAGGTTAAGCTGCGAATATTTTTCGAGTAACCAGTACAGTTCTCTTTTTTTTTTTTTAAGTTCTTCGCGTTTTTTTTTTTAATGCGACTTCCATTTCGATTTTGCATCGAGTTTCATTCCGAGATATTTCGCTTCATTTGCAAAATGGACTCGACCCGTATTGAGAAATACTGTCAGATTGTTTGTCCGTTTATGCGAAAAATTTACATGAATCGATTTGCTCTCATTAAGTGCAACCCGCCAGGATTTTGCCCATTCATTAACCTCGTTAAGAGCGTTTTGCAATTTCATATTTGTTTCCTCTATTGTATTGCCAACTGCTAGTATAGCTGTATCGTCAGCAAACGTGGCAACTATTGTATCGTTTGTTTGAGGGATGTTACATGTAAATATTGGCAGGTAATCCTGCCGATATTTCTTTGTACTCTGAACATTCGTTTCCAAGTTTCACACGGAAGAGTCTATGCTTAAGAAATGAGACAAGCATTTTATATAATTTTTCAGACAGAACTTGTCTCAATTTGTATTGAAGGCCTCTATGACAGTCAGTGTCAAAAGCTTGCGTTACGTCAAGAAATACTTTCGAAAGCTTTCTCAATTACATCAGTAATTTAATGGACTAGGTCGGTCCACAGTAGAATGTTTACTTCTTAACCCAAGTCGATGGTCAGTTAAAAGATGTTTCTGATCAATAGTGGGGTGTAAGCGACAGAGTAATATCCTTTCAGAAACTTTTGAAATTATTGGAAGAAGTGAAATAGGTCTGTAAGATTTTATTTCATTCGGTGATTTTCCTGGTTTGACAACCATAATCACTTCCGCGATTTTCCACTGTGTTGATATGTATTCTTATCTAAGAGAAGTTTAGTTAATGCTTTTACGGGAAATATTTTAAGAAGTTCTCCTGTAGTAAGGCCATTAAGCTTTAATTTCTGTATTTCCCATTTAAGCTCGGCAATACTTGCCCAAACATCTTGAGTTACCAAAATTGGTGGCACAGTGTTTTTTGGCCTTTTCATGATTTTAATTGTGTTCCAAAGTGAATAATTCGATTCTTTTTAAGCGGCAAGGCTTTGCAGATATGTTTCTACTGCACGGTTTTTAATGTTGTTAATATTTTTCTTAATCGAGTTTTATCTTGAGGGCACGAATTTGGTGCCATCTTCTTATATGTAACAATTTCAGATATTTATTATACTACACAAAAAATGCAAAAAGTTCAAACCTACAGGCAAGCGAAAATTAATCCAAAGGTATCATTTTTGATACAAAAAAAAATTTTTTTTTTATAGATATATATAACGTCGATTTCTTATTCATATTATATTATTATTACATAAAGTTCTAACATTTCCTTTGTTTGATTAAATTATGTTTTGTGTGCCTCTTTGCCACGAATTCTACCCTACCCCACAGAAGTAAATTAGGTTTGATACATAGTTTGTAACATAGATCAACAATTCAGCTAGATAAACCTCAGATTCTTTAGCTGAGTCCATTTAGACATGTCTGTCCGTTCGTCCGTCACCAGTCTTAGGGCCTTCAATTTTGAGCTAGAATGATAAAATTTTGTACACGCACTCTTTCTTGCTTCAGCAGAATAAGGGTAATATTTTTTCAATCCGCCTCATGTCACGCACCTTATTCAGAAAAACGTAGATTTTGGCCAAACCGTTAAGAATTAAAGAAAAGTGTCTGAACATGATATTAAGACAATCTCTGTACTTTTATTTCAACTATCTACGGTTTTTTAGCACGCCCACTTTTTTTTAGGGCGTTTTCGTTAAAAACGGTTTTCGATCAATTTTTTAAAGAAATTTTTAAACTTTAGATAAAAAAACTTCGGTAATATTAATATGAACTTTTCGTCCATAGATCCTTTTGACCGACGTCCGCTTTTTGAAGGCGGTTTTATATAAAAACTATTTATTTTATTCTTAACTGGTAAACTGGCTGAACAACATGTTGTGACAATGCCATTTTGTATATTTCGTCCCTATAAAGCCCACATTTTGGCGATATTAATTTTAAAAATCTTCACAACGGATTTTAGCCTTCTTATATGTTTTTTTATTTGGTCGGATAACAAACCATTGCACTTTCAATTTATGTGCCTCGTTTGTTGGTAAACAAAATAATAACAGCTGTGGGAAGAGTTAAAAGCGTTGTCTCATTTTCGATACAATATGCATTTAAGATAGAAATCGCATGATAGCGCTTCTCCTTCAATTCGAAAAGTTCAGATTATAATTTGCTTAAAAATTGAACTCTGCATTGCGTGTTCTCCTTCTGCGTAGGAAACGAATTCCTTTACATTATGGGACATCCATTATCCGTTGACTTTCTGAGTATGTATCCCTTTTTGAATGGATTCAACCTCCCTCCGAGGTTAACATGAGGATCTAGCCCACTGCCTGCAAACTTAAAATTAATAAAATTACCTACTACAATTGAAAATCGAGAAATATTTTATTTATGTTCATACATAAATGGTAACTAAACGAATTTTATTTAATATAAAATGAAAATTGACGTCAAAATAGAAGAAAAATAAATTGGACATCAAAGTACCTACACAATTACTTCAAACTGCATTCATACTCTAAACAAGACCAAATCATATCAAGAGAGGAATTTAGTTCCCATCGCAATGGTCGTTGGTCGCTGTCGACAATCAAGAAAACTGCAGCTTACGCCTCAACAGGAAAAATTATTGTCCGCAGAATGTTTTGTTTTACACGTAATTTCCCAAAGGTGATTATGGCGCAAAAACAACAGGCACAGTAAGTAAGTAAACCTTGGATAACAAGAACCGACAACGAGACCAATGAGCAATGAATGCTGATGTTTTCTTCCAGTTACGCAACCCTCCTTGTTATTTTCACATCATTGTTCGTCATTTATTCCATTTGCTATATTTGTCAAGTATACTTGTTTGTTTTTTGTTTGCTGTGGTTTTTGGTGGACATATAAGAATAACACGGTCAAGTGCTGGAAGTGGAGCTTTTGATAAGAAAAGGTATTTATAAAAGGTAAGAAAAGAATATTTATATTAAAATAAATAAACTAGAATTGGATCTGGAGACAATATGTAATTATATTTACTTGCTTCTAATAGAAGAAATATTGGTTGTGTGAACAAATCGACCTCGAAATTTTAATCAATACGAACATTACAATTTTATTTTTGGAACATTTCGATGAAGGAGAAATCAGAGAAAGTGGGGATGAGTTCCAAAATGCATCAGACGCGATATAGATGAAAAGTCATAAGTTCCAAAAGTAAAATGACAAATTTATGAGAAGGCTATAATCCTACCCGGGATGGGATAGGCCATCATTAATATTAATATCCCCAAAATGTGGGCTTTATGGCAATGAAACATTGAAAATGATATTGTCACAACATATTGTTCAGACAGTTTATCAAAATCTTTTATAATTTGACAAAAAAAAACGTTTTTTCTTCTGCATATATTTATTTTATATATTTTATATTTTATTTCAAAATTTGTCATTATGATTTAAGCAAATCGTTGCTCTGTATAAAATGCATTCCGAAACGTCAAACTTGTGCAAAATAACTTTTATGTAAATCACGCATTGCAAATGCATTTCAAAAGACTATTGTTAACGCTTTGAAACTGTTTTCTGACGTTTTGAACCTTGGCCGTGAATGGCTTTAAGGTTTCTGGACATTGACATAATATTACCTAATAGAAAAAGTCAGTTTGATCTTAAAATCAAACTTGACGTTTACATTAACACGTATGTTCAAACTAAACATATGATATATACACCAAGAGAAACAGAATGCAACGAAACAAACCATGTGTCGGATGTAGACGTTGAAATTGTGCCAATCTTACATACAATTTTTGAATCAATTAAGGAAATGGTTGCAAATTGCAGGGAGTGGTGGTATTGATAGCAAGCGCGTGTTAGGCAAAGTAAAGTTTTATTCATATATATATACTTACAGAGAGATAGATAGATAATGCACCAGACATTCCTTGCATGTCACTATGTACTAATACAACATCTCCCTCAACAGCTGGTTTCAAATGAGACTTAGGTTTTGTATTTTGACTTCCATATCTACGTAGTAATGTAGTGATCTTGCTTATGGTTATCTGTTGAAGATATTCTTGACTTTTAATTTGTTTTGGTGACATAGGCTCTTTTTGAATTTCAATTTGATTGCCAGGAGGTTTAAATTGTGGCGCATTAAACGATTTACGTAAGTGTAAACTATTTTTGCGAAATATCTGATTGTATTCATTGCAAATGAAATAAGATCAAGGAGCTGCTGCTGCTCCTTAAATTTTTGCTGGCTCTCATTTCCCATCTCTCTGATAAACAACATTATTTTCTTCCTTAAGATTTAATTTGTGTTCTCTGGAGTTCTTGTCATACCAAGTTTTTTTATACCCTATCACATAGGGGTATATTAATTTTGATACATAGTTTGTAACCTAGAGAAATAATTGAGCTAGGTATACCTCAAAGTATATGGATCGACTCAGAATCACTAGCTGAGTCGATTAAGCCATGTCTATCTGTCCGTCCGTCCGTCTGTAGGTAACCGGTTTTTGGGCCTTAAATTTTGAGCTATGACAATGAAATTTGGTACATGTGATCCTTGTACGTGCTGTTCGAACAAGTGTAAGCATTTTACAAATCCGCCCACTGTCACGCCCGTTTTTTACAAAAACCTAATTTTAGGCCATACCGTTACAGATTTTGAAAAAGTGTCTTAAGAAGTTATCTAGACAATCCTAATGCCTATATTTCGTCTATGCAAATTTTTTTGCCACGCCTACTTTTTGGGAGCGTTTTCTTTTATGGACCAAATTTCTTACATTCATTAAAATTTGATATTGATTTGTGTCTTATTGATATTGTTTTATCTATGGTCACTCATGTTAACGCTATGAACAACATCTGTTAAAATATTTTCTAAATTTATTTCTACATCGGTCAGTCGGGTTCAAAGGAAAGTAAAGTACTGGCTTTGACGATGGCCATTTTTATGTTTTCGAGTGCTTTTTCATGCAATGCTGTAAAATATACTTTCTTTTTTTTAGTAAGTCTCTCAGTTAAATTTGAAATAAAAAAGCGTAAATAATTTATCGTACCTAATATTTTTTGAAGATCATTTTTATTTGAAGGTGTTTGGATATGTTTCCACTGGCTTTGGATCTGCCGATATGCCATCTGAAGAAAGTATATGTCCTAAATATTTCACTTTCTCAACTCTATATTGAACTTTTTTTTCATTAAATTTTATATTGATTTTCCTAGCTCTTTGCAAAATTTTTTCTAAATTTCGATCATGCTCCTTTAAAGTCCTCCCACCAATAATTAAATTGTCTATACATGCAAATACAATCGGCAAATTTCTAAAATATAATATATATATATATATATATATATATATATATATATAAATAATTCAACTCACGAAGAAAGGAAAACAATTGAAATGGTCAAGTGAGTGTAAGTTTCAAAGGGTGTACTAAATACAATATTTTTTTTTGATTCTTCCTTAAGTTCTATTTGCCAAAATCCAATATTAAAAAAACACGTCATGCCATGTATTTTAAATACAAAATCTTCCATTTTGGGTTTAAATGATGTTCTTGTTTTGATCCAACGTTCAGATCTCTTGGATCTAAGCAAATGCGAATCGATTTATTACTCTTTTTACTGTAACCATATTATGCGACCAATCTGAAGGAGTATCTACCTTGGGAATAATCCTCTTCTCTTCCATATTTAAAAGAGAATCATAAATCTTTTGTCGTATACCTAGTGGAATTCGACGAGGTGGCTTACTGACAGGATATGTTGAACTATCTAATTTCAAAGAACATTTGTCAGAAAACTGACTCTGACCCACAAAAACATTCTTAATCTTCTCAATAAATTCTCGTTATTCTGATTGTCTAGCTTGAATTGAATCAACGCGGTTTATTAACCCTAAATTTATACAAGATTCAAGACTCAAAAGTGATTTTGACTTGTAAGCAACAATCACAAAATGTAAATCGAAACACTTTGTTCTATACTTTGTTTTCAATGCCACCGTTCCAAGAGCACACAATTTATACCTCCAACTGGTCCAGTATTAAATCGACTATTTCCTGGCTGTTGCACACGTGTTTCGCAGATCGATTGAATTGAGAATTCTGAATTTTATAACGATTTTCATTAGCATGCTTATTTTTACTATAACCAATAAAACTTCCATTTCTGTTCCTGACTGCGTACACCTCAGACTTCAATGCTCCCGCAGCTCTCTGCATAACCTTGATCTGCTCCAATGTCGTTTTTGCAATTCGGCATGTTTCAATGGATTTTTGCAGTGTGAGGTTTACAATTTTAAGTAGCTGTGTCTATGTGTTATGGATGCTGATCGCAATAACTATTCTGTCACGCACCATGTTGTTCTTTTGTTGTCCAAAGTCACAGTTTTCAACTAACGTGGAAATATCTTTAAAAAAATTATCAAACGGTTCACCTTCCTTTTGAGATCTTTTATAAAATAAGTTTCGTTCGTATACGACATTGGTGGATTACAATATTACAATATTGTTAAAATTGTCTCACCTCCTTATTAAGCACTTTTTTTCAGCATCCCTTAGATAAAAATTTTGGAATAATTCGACATCGAGATTTTGATTGATTCTAACAATACGATGATAGAGCAACTCAAAAAAGTAGTTTTTGGAATTTCGTCCGTCGTTTCGTCGGTCCGAACGACCTTCTTCACACTTCGTATCCAACGCTTTTTTGGTCATAATTCTAGGCCATTTTTTTGTTTGCTTTTAGCCATGTTGTTGCCGGTACCTGCCATATAAAAATCATACATAACCTCAATTTTTTAGAAAAAGGCTCTAACGAATTTCATTAAACTTCATATATCCTATAAGCATATTAGTTCCAACACAACTGCATACCCACTTTTTTTCGAGAAAATCCATATAACAGATTTTTGCATATAGGCCATATAAATAAAATTGTCAGCTCCTCGCAAACTATTTGGCCAAATTGGATGAAATTTAATTTGTATACTCCTGTTACTGTTTTTATTAATTCCACATAATTGGTTTTGGCTTATTTATCCGCAAACGGAATTTTCAGTTTTGGCCAATAAAGGAAAATAAATGCTATTCACATGGACACCGATTCCTTTTAATTGAGGAATAAACGTTCGTATAATCACATTTCGACATTATTTATATCGTTTTAAGCATCATTAATCACAATAAATATTATTGTATATTTTGGCCAAATTATTAAAAACGTCAAATTAACTTGCTGTAAAAACGCACGACCCAGTCGTGAACGCACCACTCGTTTCAAGTGCATCCCAATATGATTCTGTTCGGGACTTGTACCCATAGCTTTATATTTTAAATACAAACGTTGGTAAAACTTATGAACGTAATTTCTGGAGTGTCACCTTTCACCTATACCTTCGATCAAGCGAAGTCCTCATACATTTTTTCGTGGGCACGTGGAAATCTTCATTGACACGATGAGCACGTGCCCAAAGTAGTGTGAGAATTAAACTCAATAAAACCACCACCCTTTTTGTCCTTGTATTGTAAATAAGTATGCGATTTATCTAGCAATTTTTTATCACGAGTAATGAATGTTTGGCAGGTAACTTTCCTTTGAGAGTTCCTGCCTTTTACGCAATTTATAGCGCGTTTTGTTGTTATCGGGCCAAATATAAGGGCAAAGTTCTGTTAAGACTTTAACGCAAAGGTATGAAGAGAAGACATGTTTAGCAGTATTGTCGGAAAACATAGCCTACACGAATACACGTCTGGCAACGGAATAAGTCTGACTGACTTCGCAACGGAATGAAATACCATTATAAGCAGCACACGGTTTCCTCACCTCGATATTTATAAGGGGGCATGGCGGTCTTCAGTTCAACGAACGGTCAACGAAATTGATCACACTGCGATAGACAAGACGCACGCATCCAGTATTTTGCATGTCCGAACATTCCGAGGAGCTAACATCGACTCGGACGACTACATTGTTGCAGCCAAGGTAAGAATGCGGATATCCACCACGCCACAATAATCAAGAAATACTTTGAAAAAATTAAAAATGTCGAAAGATTGCAATCGCAAGAGACCGCCAAGACCTTCGCGCAACGCGTATCCCTTAACTTCTCTATTAACACCATACCACCAGCATCGAATGTCGAAGAACAATGTCAACGATGCCAACAAGCCATTAGATCAGCCGCAAATGGTGTGCTAGGTTTCTCGCGCCTTCTAACAAGAAACCTTTGGTATGTTGAGGAATGCCGACAAATGCTAGCAGCCAAGAACGAGGGCTACAAGGCTAAGCTGCTGGTGAAGACGAAAGCTGCCATTGAGCTATAGGCAGAGAAGAAGGGAAGAACATCGTCTTTTCAGATAGAAGAAAAAAGAGCAAGAAGAGCGCGCGATCGAGGATATAGAGAGTGTAAAACGTCAAAGCCAAGGATACAAGGCTCGAACAGAATCCTGTCGAGATGAACAAGAAAATATCATAGTTGAGACACAGTCGATGCTGAGGATATGGAAGAACCACTTCTGCACAATGTTAAACGGCGATGACAAACAACATTCCGCTGTCAGGCAGAACAAACCATTCAATATTGGCAACAACAGCGAAAACCGCCAACCACCCTCTGAGTGAAATGAAGATAGCAATATATAAACTCAAGCTTAATAAGGCTGCCGGAAGTGACGGCCTTCCCGCTGTGCTTGAAAAAGCCCGTGGAGATGCCTTGGTAAATAACATCCTCCAACTCATAAGCCAAATCTGGTCAGAAGCAAATATGCCTAAATGAATGGAACCACATCACCGTTTACCCGATCCACAAAAAGGAGACCCTCTAAACTACGCCAACTGTAGAGGCATAAGTCTCCTCAACATCACCTACAAGATCCTATATGCCGTAATATGTGAACGCCTGAAACCGTTTACCAACAAACTGTTCGGTGTGATTTTAGGCCAGGAAAGTCCACAACCGATCAAATTTTCGAACTTCCGCAGATCCTGGAAAAAAACCAAGGTGTCTAAATCGATACCCACCACCAATTCATCGATTTCAAAGCCGCATATGACAGCATTAATAGAGACGAACTAAACAGAGCTATGTATAGTTTTAGTACATCGCCCAAACTCTTCCGTTTGTGTAGGATGACGAAGGAGAAATTTCCAGATCACTGCGTAGATCTTCAATCACTATGTACCACGGCGCATTGGTGAATAATCTTAACATTTTGTTTTCAAAAATTTGTATACCATATGTCCGTTCCGGTCTTAGCACTTGCTTGTATAATATCAGCTTGTTATGAAGGTTAGAGCTTCAAATATTTTCCGATCAACCTGTACAGTTTTCTGTATTTATTTTAAAGTTCTTAGCATTTCTTTTTTTACATGCGACTTCCATTAAAATTTAGCATTAAGTGTCATTCCGAGATATTTCACTGCATTTGCAAACGGGACTCTAACCATATTTAGAAAAACAGGCAAATGGTTTGTCCGTTTATACAAAAAATCTACATGAATCGAATTCCTCTTGTTAATACTTAAAGCCTTTGTGCCACATCTTGTCAAGAAATACGGCTGAGCAAATTTTCTTTTCTTCGAAAGCTTTCTCAATTACATCAGTAATTAGAGGTACTTGGTCCACAGTCGAATGTTTACTTCTAAACCCAAACAGAGGGTCACGTAAAAGACGTTTCCGATCAATTATGGGGTGTAAGCGACAGAGTAATATCCTTTCAAAACTTTTGAAATTATTAGAAGAAGTGAAACAGGCCTGTAAGGTTTTATTTCTTTCGGTGGTTTTCCTTGTTTTAGAACCATAATCACTTCCTTGGTATATATTCTAATCTGATTGCCGCATCTCCGCTCTCCGAGGCAACATTTTGAGAAGTTCCCCATAATTTCTCAAGGAAGAACAAAGAATTATCGAAAATACTTTTGAAACTGGGTCAGGTGAGGTATAAATACCTGAGCATTATCGCGTCGCCCTTGTTACACAAGAACGCAATTACATTTTTATACCCTATCCCATAGGGGTATATTAGTTTTGATACATAGTTTGTAGCAAAGAGAAATAATTGAGCTAGGTATACCTCAAAGTATATGGATCGACTCAGAATCGATAGCTGAGTCGATTAAGCCATGTCTGTCCGTCCGTCCGTCCGTATGTCACCTGTTTTTGGGCCTTAAATTTAGAGCTAGAATTATGAATATTGATACACGTGCTTGTTGTTGCTCCCAGGAGAACAAGTGAAAAACATTTTGAAATCCGCCCACTGTCACGCCCCCTTTTCAGAAAAACATAGTTTTAGACCGAACCGTTAAAGATACTGAAAAAATTCAGAACAACATATCTAGACAATCATTACAAAGTTTTTTTCCACGCCCACTTTTTGAGGGCAAAAAAAAAACAATTTTTTGGCGCAACAGGCTCGTTAGTACCCAGGGCCGAGCTTTCTCACAACCATTCATGTGTGCTTGTGTACTTCGTGCACGATGGTGAGACCTCCTGTTTTATGCCGACTCCGAACGGCGAATTTGAGATAAGCTTTTCTTGACAATTGATACTACTCGGATGATTTAACAGAACATCACGAGAGAAGGGCCAGTGAAAAATCATTCTAGGTGTTTCTACGGCTGGGAATCGAACCAAGACATTCTGCGCGGCAGTTCATCGCACTAACCATCGCGCCACTTTTTGGGGGCGTTTTTAGTAAAAAAAAACGTTTTTCGGGAAAATTTCAAACATTTCGAAAAAATTGTGATGCACAATCATTGGTTCTGTTAATATAAACATTTCTTCCATATATCATTTTTAGCCACGGAGGCGTTTTCATACAAAAACCATTTCTATACAGTACCTCATAGCATAACCAGCTATATTTTTTGTCTTACCATGAAAGATTTTGATAAACTGTCTGAACAATATGTTATGACAATGACATTTTCTATATTTCATCGCATTAAATCCGATATTTTGGGGATATTTGTCTTAAGGATGGGATGGGATAAGGTACAAAACGATCCACACAGTGGATTGTAGCCTTCTCATATGTTTTTTTTTTAATATTTTGGCTCGGTATAAAACATCACTTCAAAATAAAGAATTTCCGTAATGTGACCTAAAATTGGTACCTCTAGAAGTAGTAGATTAGACTTTAGTACTTTTCAAAATGAAAAATGGTTAAAAAATCGAAAATTATCAAATATTGACATAATGTTTTTGTGTCACTAGGGCGACGATCTGGTACTGTAGCTTGGGCATACGTTTGTACATTTGATTTTGCATGTACAAGATCCGAACGGATTTCTGATGGCCGCGCTGTTTGTGAAAATTTAGGTTTTTCGATTAGATCCTGTTTTGGCTTCGAAATATTTTTAATCGGAATTTTAGGCATGTTGAAAGCATGACTCCTATGAAAATAAGGAAACTAAGTACTACTAATCGGTAAATAACACGCTCTTGCAGAGTCAGCAAATCGGATGTTACTGTTTCGTTACGAGATTTTCACCATATTGTCCTTCCAGATATTGACTTTGAAATCTCTAAGTAAATTCTTTTGTCTCGTCGGTAGGTTGGGTCATATAAAACTGATATCACACACAGGTGCTATCTAACCGGTTTCCCACAAAAAATTAGGGTATTTAAATATGAATCGGTTGGCATTGACATTTCACTAACTCCACTGCCGTCCTGAAAAATGATAACTTGACTTTGTGAAAGCAAAAACGCCAAAAACCCATCTAGTTAAATTATCAACACACTGTGTACCAGTACCACTTGCCACAGCTAAGCAAAGTTTGAAGGTATGTTGAACTATAGGAACGTATATTTACAAAGTGTTCCAAAAGTCCGCACGTGATTATCTGAACAGTTATCTTTACGGTATCAAATATAAAAGTCGCAATAACAAAAGGGACAAAAGATTGAATCACCATACTCTTAAACCATTCAACGAACTATTTGCAAACTCATTAACTCAAATCCGTTATACTAATTATAGCTCTTCGATAATGTAGTACATGCAGAATAAATGCTTTTCATACATAATACATATTTAGCCCTAACTACGTCAAGGTGCTTTATTATTTTCTTAAGCTGGTGCCCAGGTAAGATTTAAATTGAAACTTGATTTAATTACATAGCCGATGTTCAAGTCACCCAGCAGCTACACGTGATAAAAGTACTATCCTCACCTTAATATACACATATAAGTTATATATCCCATACAATAATCCTATGTGTACGAGAAGTTCAGGTTTAGTATCCAGGCGCAAGAGTTTATCTGATTAACACTGAAGAATTTCAATTTTAAAGTAATTTTGACCTAAATCATCAGCCTTGCTGCACCTCTAGGATTAGAAAATATTCTGCAGACATGCACTACGAACTTTTCGAGGTTAATTAAATTCATATCATGCGAAAGGCTTGAAGATAGAGAATGTAGAAGCTCCTCCTTCGTATACCAATGGTGCGCATCCTTTCAGTATCCACCTGTGGAGTTTAGTCACGTATTTCTTCCTTATCCTGTCTTTATTTCGTTGTCTACGTAGGTTTTATGGTAGAATTTGCACCTTAGTCAATGGGTGTGGTACACTGCGATGACGATGACGTTGAGCGACTGAGATGGCTGAAGTAATTTTCAGGCTCAGTCTTGCAAAAAATCTTTGGTAATTAAAATTGTTCCCTTAGTTGATTGCTTTCAATACAAGAACGATAAGTATTTTAAACCTAAGTATTATAGATTAAAATACCAAATTAAGATGAAGAGAAGTGGATCGTTTAGTGTCCACTGGGATGAATGTTGACATGAGGGATTCAAAATGTTGATGGATAGTGGATAGTTTTTTGTTAAGCAAATAAGTTTTCTTCAAGAACTAAGAGCACAGTAGTGTTAGCTAAAAAGGAGATCCTCTGACCTGAGCCAACAACAGTGGCATAAGTCTGCTGTAATATGTGAACACCTGAAACCATTTGCCAACAACCTGATCGACCCTTATCTGAGGGTTTTAGGACAGGAAAATCTACAACTGATCAAATCTTCACACTTCGGCAGATCTTGAAAAAAAAAACTGAAGAAGTTTAAATCGATACCCACCACCTATTAATCGATTTCAAAGCCACATGCTGCATTTATAGAGACAGTCTATACAGAGCCATATCTAGTTTTGGTATAGTTACGTCGCAATTGCCATTCCATTTTCGTATGGAGCCCATATTTCCATAGGTCATTCCAGGCCAAATGGTTTCCTCCCACTTCCCCTTACCGTTATCCCATTTTACGCGATGTCCAATTATCCCATGCATAGACAACATGATCCAATACACCCAACCCGCAAAAGTGTGCATTTCCGCAACATGCTTAATCTGATCTGCACATTATTTCTTTGACATGATACCTGCAATTCTCAAGAGTAGAATGCAGTGTCATCCTGTAATAATCCAGCGATAGTCCAGGAGGAAATATAATTTTAGTTTTAAATTCAGTTGATTGTGAACCCTGAAACCTGTTACTCGTCCTTTTGAAATAATAAATAAATCTAAAACTCAAAACAAAAAAAGGAAATGTTTTTTTATCTTTAAAAACAACCAACCTTAACTGCATACCACGCAAACTCTTCTGTATGTGCAGGATGACAATGGAAAATTTTCGCGGTTGGCAAGAATTATTATTCCTCGAACTACGAACTACTTAGGAGATTCTATATAAAAGACTGGTTGTCCCAGTCCTGCTTTAATGCGCACCGCCCGCCCGTACCATGAAGCTGGTGAGCAAGTGTTTCTGTTTTTTATTCTCAATGCGTTATATGTATGGCTTCATAATCCTTGGTAATATTCAAATTAACATGATCGATGAATCCTGCGCAATAATTCTACAATCCGCTGACATTGCCAAAATGACATATAAGGACAAGTTCTAAAACAAGTCCATAATTGTGTGCTGAGGCCAGATCGTAAGATAGATAGTAAACTCATTCCGTATCAACGACACCAGAAGGAGACAACAGTAAAAAATTATTGCCTACTTTCTGGTTCTTGTCTTATAATTCCAGAGTTCGGGTGAATAGACATTAAAGATGAAAGCTCTATCTAGAAGTTACATCTGGTGGCCAAAACTAGACGAGGAAATCGAAGCTGTAGTAAAACGCTCTACAACGTATCAGCAGTCACTTGCAGAAAAACAAAAAACAGTAGTTAGTGCCAGTTTTTTTCATACTTGTAGATTCATATTCCAAGTGGACTGAGATTAAGCCCGTATCAATAATGTGCGATCAGCAACTCATATGTTACCAGAATCCCTTGTATTTGATAATGGGACAGCATTCTTATCCGATAAATTTTAACAATTTAACAATAAACGAATTTTTAGTCGCCACCTAATATCTCAAATTATAACAGCACCATTTCATCCATCTAGTAACGGGTAAGCTGAAAGATTGATTCGAACTGCAAAGAAGTACCTGGAGAAATATACACGGTAGCTTACAACTCCGACTTGCCTTCAGCAACATTATATTACCACCATATAGCTACTGGTAAGTCACCTGGCGAATTACTTCTTAAAACGAGTGGTGGGTGCACGACTGGGTCGTACGCAACTTTCTGTTTCACAGCGAGTTAATTTGGCCAAAACGCACAGTAAAATTTATTTTGCTAAATGATAGTAGTATACAAATTAAATTTCATTCAATTTGGCCAAATAGTTTGCAAGAAATTGACAATTTTCTTTATATGGCCTATACGCAAAAATCCGGTATATGGATTTTCTCGAAAAAAAGTGGGAATGCAGTTTTGTTGGAACTAATATGTTTATAGCATACAAGGAGTTTAATCAAAATCGTTATAGCCGTTTTCTAGAAAATTGAGGTTATGTATGATTTTTATATGGCAGGTTTGGGCGAAACAGAAGTAATTTTCAAAAAGTTTCTGAAGAAGAAATTTAGATTTGGGCCAGGGTATTTAACGATTCTGACAGTGGATTCCTATGTGTTTTGACATCCCAAACATAAATTTCTTGCTATAGATAATTAGATACGTAAATCCTTAATAATCGTCGTATAATTCAACTAATTTAACTAAACTTCAGGGAAATTCGTCTAAAAGTTATTATGTATGTGAGAACTGACCAATGGCTTTACAAAACTCAATTTAAAAGTTCATTTTATCACAAAAAATTTTTTGAATAGCAAAAATGTTAAAAATGTTACCTAGAATATAAAATAAATTCTGCAATTTGATTTCTTATACCTAGTTATATAACTGAATCTGACTTTCGGACGATCTATGAGATAACCGAAATGTTCGTATATAAGAGGTGCATCAATATCTATAGATGACATCATGAATTTCTCTGCGATTTATTTAAAAATATTTGCACAAAATGCATCAACATGTCGAATAAATAATTTCGGGCACATTGAGTAAAAACAATTCTAAAAGAATCATGGCATCTTAGCCGTAAGTATTTCGATTCAATTTCTTTCCAATTTATCGGAGAGTTACATTAAACAACACTTGACAAAGTCACTACCAATTGCACGAACGTCAAATCAACGCCAATCAACGAACGTCAAAAACAACGAAATTTTGGAAGTAAACACAAAATTACATATCAAGAACTAAAGGAGACTAGGATGTCCTTTAACTTATTGCATGTACGTTATGCATTTTCGTTCGGTATTCTGCAAGAACCTAAAGAAAATCTTAAGCCTAATTTTAACTTCATTTGATAGGAATCAAACCGCCCATTATACGAAATATCTACCGCATTCGGCCACCGTATGATTCGCCAAAATCCGCGATAATGATGAAATTTATTTCCGCATTTGACAAAAACTACGTTCAAAAATCATTCGGTATCTATCGAAGACAGAACGATGATGAGCTACTTTGCTTAAAAGTCATCGGACTTAACAGCTCGGCAAAGTCAACCTCTATATCTATCAATATATATATATACCAGCTGTTCCGGCAAACGTTGTTATGCCATATAAACTGTTTCTAGTTCATATTTTGGTGACTAAATAAAAATACACATGAAAAGGCGACAATACGCTGTGCGAATCGTTGAATATCCTATCCCATTCCATCCTTAAATTAAACATACACAAAAAGGGGGTGCGGCTAAAAGCTTTACTGCTTTAATTTAATGGCATTTTCAAAATTTTCAAATATTGCGCAGAGAGTTTATAAAAATCTTTTTGTGGTTGACCAGAAAAACAACGTTTTTCTATTGCATATTAAGGGGGTTTTTTATAGTTATAAAACTTTGAAATAGATTACATCAATGATGATTTTTTTTAAATTGACATAAAATTTACTTTATTTGAAAGATATTATTATTTAAATACAATTTCTGTCATCTGACCGCCACATCTGGATCGGATGACTACTCTAATCTGAAAGTCCAATTTTCGGTGACTTTTTCCAACATTTGTGGCCGTATATCGGCAATAACGCGGCGAATGTTGTCCTCCAAGTGGTCAATCGTTTCGGGCTAATCGGCGTAGACTACCAACACTACACGTGTCCCCACAGAAAATAGTCAAGCGGCGTTAAATCGAACGTTTCCACCAACAAATCAATTACTGCACGAGCTGTGTGACATGTTGCGCCGTCTTGTTGAAAACACAGCTAATGCACATCATGTTTGTTCAACTGATGAAGTCAGTAATCATGGCTCTATAGCGGTTGTAACGGTTCTAGAAAGGACATAGGCAAGGATGCTATGGATACGAGTCACCCATGACCACATGACAAAAAGGTTCATCCAAGAGCATGACCTCTGTCCCTTTAACCTCACCTTGTATATGTCACCCATATGACTCACGGCCACAGGACTCCGCGAGCCAGTCCGGGCAACTACGAGGCAAGGGTGTCCACAGGATTAGTATCGCGGCATGCTAGCATCCACTCGTCCTAGCTCGTCGGGTAATGGGGGGGTTCTTGATACTGTGCCTGCGAACGTTGTTTCCTTTCATGCCAGATAAGGTGTAAGCATCTGAAAACAAAATTTAAAATCGGGAACCCGAAGTATCTCCAGTTATATGCCCAGTCCGCTGCATTTAGATAAATAAGCTCCGGGGGAAGAGATCCACAGGTGTTGTAATAGACCTCTTCGTTTCCCACCCTCGGCTTCGGTTAAAACCATCCATGGCTACCTGCGGAAAAATGATTAGAAGTAGCCCCTTTAGAAAAGCCTTTCCAATCTAGTCCTGTCAAACCATAATAAATCCCTCACTCAATCTTGTCCACCAAAATCTGCAACTTAAACGACCGGCATTTTTTCCAATTTACCACTCAAGAAAAGATACATTTGCACAAAAATGAAAATTCAGGGGATTTAGTATTCATTCAATCCAGACTGTATTTTGTACTAATAAATATACTAATACATATGTACATAGAAAAAAAATGAGTTGGAAAACTCCGAAGCAAAATCTTATATGTACTTATAAGTTATACAATTCAAACGAATAATTCAATAATTTGAATTTAAGTTATATAATTCACAAAAATCACAAATAACTCGTTAACACTTAGAGGTTATACTTAATAACTATATTGGATTAGCATCCCATTCTTGTTATGGGTGTCTTTTCCCTTTTACGATGTGCCAGGCCAGGCCTAGTTCAACAGCACCGGTTTTCTCACTTGCTTTATTATTTTTTTTTTTTCTTAAATTTTTTTTTTTTTTGGTCCACACTTGACCTAACTCGTTACACTTGATCTTATTAGTTTTCTCTGTTTACAATTTTTTTCTTTCTATAAACAGATGTTTTCAGTTTTCTCTGTTTACAAAATTCTTTTTTTTTTTTAGCACTTTTTTTTTTGCACACCGACTGGAGAGGATAGATGGGTTAGTGTATAGGTACACTAAGGAAAAGGGCTAACTCTCACGCTGGGTAACTCAAGGGAGCAGATAGACCGGGTAGAGAATAATGGGTATCGATCTTAAAAAGGATATAATAAACCCATATTTTTTTCAACAAAAAATTTGCCTTATGTTTAAAATAATTATATACAATATAGTCCGTAAATATAATTTATATATTATCAACCAAATAATCAAATTGGACTCACCGATTGCTTCTCTCGATACCTTTTTGATATTTTTTTTTCACTACCTTTTTGTAGTATCTCCAGGGGTGAAGGGACTCTATGCATAGATTCGCCGCCCAAGGGTTATGTGTCACGATGATTACTCTTATCTAAAGGGAATAATATATATTATATAAACGAACTTTTGTACTGATTTGAATGGTATACTTATCTTTATGTGTCGATACCGATTATTCTGTGGTAATAGGAGAGGGGTACTGAGAAGGGGATCGCTGTATTAGGGATCTAGGATTAGGTGAATGCTTTATACCGGTATATGTGAGTATTCTTAATTTCTTTTTCACTTTTGTCCACTTGACTCAAGTCAACTGTGTAACGGTGAGCATTAGAGTGGTGAACTTATCTGCACAATACGATGATCCAGATACTGGTGGATGTCAATTGACAATATCAAGATGATGGTGCGGCTGGTAATCAAGATGATGATGCCGATCTACGAGGATTTCTCGGGTACGTAACCTCCAAAACGTTCCTGGTGATGCCACAGAAGCGAGCACAGCTCAACAGGCCCAAAAAAGACGGTGATGGCCGGAGGTGTCACACTTCACGTTCTGATGTATTCATGCACCAGGAAACTAATAAAACACACAATTAAATTACTTCACATAATCTAAACATAAACAAATTTGATAGATTACACTCACTTATTTTTTTTTATTTGGTAATTATTTAAAAACGCCAGTAACTTTTCCTTTTGAAATGCCGAGCACTTTTTTTTTTTTTTTTTTTTTTAGCTACTGCTTCCACTTTTACGTCGAATATGTATGCACCTGCCGCTTACGATCTGTCACTTGATTACACAGTGTGCGGTCAAATATGTGCAAGATCAGCTGGTAGAAAAGAGACATCGCTCAGAGCGGGACATTGACATCTGCGAATTTTGCACACATACCACCTGAATCACGACTCTGCAGTCACACTAACACACTTACATGTTTTGTTTTGGTTTTTTTTTTGTGTTTCTTTTCATTTAAAAGAGAGTCGAAAGGGGAATGCCCAAAAGTATGCTTTGGTATTTTGGTTTGAACCAAAGCCAAAGCTAAGTTTAACCAGGGCTTCTAAGACAATAATCCGTTTCCCACAAAACATCTTCTTTTCGCGAGTTCAGATGAACGAAAAGACGATGAAAAAAAAAACGGATTTAATATCGGATGAGTTCAGAACTCAGGAGTCTCATGCACAGTTTGATCTAGTCGGGCCAACATGTTTTTACTTACGCAAATCTTTGCAATGATACACACCTACGCGTTTCCCTTGCATATCTTCTAGTTCATAAAGGTTATTACCAATGGCCTTCCGTATCTTCATTTTCAAAAATTTAGGGCTGAGTTTAGCACTTATGTGTTTGGAGGCGTCACTTAAAATAAAGTTACGCCTGAACACTTCATCTCCCACGGAATACTTCATGGTTCGGCTTCTAGTATTATAAACTTTCTCCATATTCGAATGCGATTTTTCTAAGAATTTCCTAATATGCGAATGAAAAATATTCATTTGATCGGGTTTACTTAACAATTTTGCTTCAGAATCAGAATCCGACCCGTGTTCTATAATTCGTTGCCCGAAAAGGGCTTCATAAGGAGAAGTTCCTATGGCCGAATGAATGGTTGTTCTAAGAGCGCCGGCTATAGAGTTCAGATGTTCGTCCCAGTTTTTTTGGTCTGGGTCAATATATGACCGAATAGCGGCTAATAGTGAGCGATTCACCCTCTCGCTTGCATTAGCCTGAGGAGAATACGAAGCGGTCTTAAGATGATTGATGCCATATATTTTCATGGTTTTGGCGAATTCGCCGCTGGTGAATTGCTTCCCATTATCGGACAAGATTGTCTCCGGTACTCCAAATATGCAAAATATTTGTTCCTGCAAAAACTTTAGAGTAGTCTCAGTTGTAGCCTTTTTTAGCGGTTTTACTAAAACAAATTTAGTTAGTTGATCTAGGGCAATAATTACATGAGTGTTACCGGATCTAGAGTGGGGATAAGGACCAAGAAAGTCAATATAGACCATCTGGAATGGTCTATCGACTAAAAAAGCCTTACCCATCGGGGTCGTAGTATTGCATTTGGCGCTTTAGTGGACTTGCAAACATCGCAATTAGAGATAAAAGCCTTCACCTGCACTATCATGTTCGGCCAAAAGAATCGCTGACGAAGTCGGTACAAAGTTTTAGCTATACCGCCATGCGAAGCTCGAGGAGGTTGGTGAGCCAATTGAACCAACCGTTCGGTCAGTCCTTCCGGAACCCAGAGTCTCCAAGCGAGGTCATCCTCGAGTGGATCCCCTGTGCAATGTCTGACCTTCTTATATATGAAACCATTCATAACTTGAAGGTCAGGTAGCTGTTCTTTTTGCTTTTCGATGGTTTCAATGATATTGCAGTAATTCTCAGATTTAAAACTGGGATCTTCAAGATCAATGTGCAAGACATCGGAGGAATCTCTTTCCGCAGAGGCATCGGGTTGCAGAGCATTTACCTCGTATACGCGAGATAGGGCATCTGGCACTACGTTCTGCGAACCCTTTCGATGTTCAATGCTGAAATCGAACCCTTGTAATTTTAGGCTCCATCTGGCTAACCGACCACTAAGGTCTTTTTGGCTCATCAACCACTTCAAACTTGAATGGTCGGTAACGATCTTAAACGAATGACCTTCTACATACGCTCTAAACTTTTGAACGCCCATGACTGCAGCTAAGCACTCCCGCTCGGTGACGCTATAGTTGCGTTGCGCAGCATTAAGCTTATGAGAATAATAAATTATAGGACGTTCGTTCCCATTCTCATCTAATTGGCATAATACACAACCGATTCCGGATGCCGACGCATCGCAAAGGATAATAAAACTCTTGGAAAAGTCAGGGTTCGTCAAAATAGGCGCAGAGGTTAGGGTGGATTTAATTTTCTCGAATGAATCAATAGCCCTGGCGTCGAACTCAAACCTTTTTCCTTTTCGCAAAGTATCTGTAAGAGGGACAGCTAAAGACGAAAAGTCTTTGGCAAATCTTCTGTACCATCCCGCCATGCCCAAAAATCGTCTAACTTGACGAGGGGTTTTTGGTACAGGAAATTCGTTGATAGCCGAAATTTTTCCCGGATCGGTTTTCAGACATCCGTTTCCTACGAGATACCCTAGATATTTTAGCTCCTTAAAACAGAACTTCGATTTCTGGACATTTATAGTCAGTCCAGCATCCTTCAACTTTGTAGCGACTAACGTTAGCATCTTAATATGCTCCGGAAAAGTACTCGAAATTATCAGAAGATCATCCAGATATACGAAGATGTTCTCTCTCAGTTCATGAGGTATCACCTTGTCCATTAGCCTGCACATTCGCTGGGGGGCATTGCACAGACCAAAGGGCATAACATTGAACTGGTATAGGGGTCTACCAGGTACCGTAAACGCAGTCTTCTGCCTGGATTCCTTCTCCAGCGGGATCTGCCAAAAGGCGTCCTTTAGATCCACACTAGAAATATAATGTGTATCGGAAAGACGTCCTAGCAATCCCTCTATATGAGGGAGTGGATACGCATCCTTTTTAGTGACTCCGTTCACTCTTCGATAGTCCAAGCACATCCGGTTTTTTCCGGGTTTGCGGACTAGGACTACCGGAGAGTTCCACGCGCTCGAGCTCTCCTCGATCACCCCCATTTGCAGCATGCGATCCAACTCCTCGTATAGAAGTTTCTACACCGCTGGAGATACAGGATAATGACGTTGCTTAATCGGTTCGGCATCCCCTGTATCGATGATGTGTTCCTCACATTTGGTCTTTCCTAGACGCATGGTGGCAAACGATGGAAACAAAGCAACCACTTTCTGAAGTTCTCCGGATTCTTCTTCTGATAATTCGTGGACACTTGACTCTTTCACAGGCAAAGCAACTTCGTGAATAATCTCGCTTATAACGTGTGGAGCGATTTTAAAAGCTCTCCAAAAATTTACACCTAAATACAGACGTTGTTGTAAGGACGGGACAATAAACATTTCAACAGGATTAGATATTTCTTTATACATCACACTTAAGGTTATCTTGCCCACTATCGGGCTAGAGCTACCATCAGCGGTTCGAATCTGCGAAGTGAATTTTGAAAGGTGAAGATTGTTATCTTTTAGGAAATCTGTTGCCCCTTCACCCAAACAACTAACGCTCGCTCCACTATCCAGCAAACCCAGGAAAGGCTTTCCACAGATAGTAACTTGAGCATAGGGGCGCGGATCTTCAGCGCTACACAAAATCGTGGATTCGATGCTATGGTGCATTATTTTCTTCGCCTTGAACCTCGCTCTCAACTTCTTCACCTTTTCCGAAACCGAGTTGTTTGGACGACCAAAAATCCGATCTCTTACGGCATAGTAATTCGATAAACGTTCATGCAATGTTTTTGGGGGGGACTTCTTTGAAGTAGAGGTTGGCAAAAGGCTTACCGTTAGCGGACGCTTTAAAATTTTAAGAGGGGCAGGAATGTCTTCCTCGGGACAAATAACATGACAAACGTTAGAAACGGAACATTCAGACATAACATCAAGTGGAGTTAAACTTGTTAACTGTCCGGGTTCAGATTCTGCGAGCAATTCCCCCGAAATCCCGAACTGCTCCTTTTCTCGTTTCCCGAACAACGCGGGCACTGCGGCGTATACGTATTTTCTTTGCCACACTTATAACAAAATACATTGCGTTGCTCGGGACAGTCGTAAAAAGAATGGCCTACAGCTTTACAGTTCCAACAGGTGAAACTGCGGGTATCTTTTCTAGGGTGAAAAGCTTCGACCACTGGTGGACAATCATCTGGTACCCTACTGGTTTCGACTTCAACTTCCGAGACTGCAGATCTGCGCATTTGCGGAACGAATGCTTGCTTAGAACGATGGCTATGATCGTGCTGATACTTCTCCACATTGCGACAGACGTAAACCATTTCAGGTAAGCTGTTGGTGTGAAAGGTCAGCAACAACTCCCCCATACAACTTCGCACGTTTTGCTTCAGCAACTGGATGATTTCGCTGTCCACTTTTGGCGTTCGCAATCGGCTGTTGAGTTGCTGAATAGCAGTATAGAAATCGTCAAACGATTCCGACGGTTGCTGGAACCTGTCGTGCATTTTCCGGGTCAGTTCAGCATCGCTCTCCAGACTTCGGTACTGTTCGATCAACGCTAATCGAAGTACCATCCAAGTAACTGTGGGATTACGTTTCAGGTAAACCCAGTACCAGTTTTCTACTTGTCCTCCTAGAAACTGATGCAGGTTCATTCCGATCTCATCCCAGCTAACCTCATGGCAGCTTTTCAATCTTTCTAACCTAAACAAGAAATCATCTACTGTCATGTTGCGATTATCAAAAACTAGTCCCCACTTATGAAAATGATGAGCTCTCGATCGATGTTGCTGAGGTTGACGAGAACTCACGCTTGGAAAAGGGTCATTAAGACTAAGGTTATTTAGCCTATTGAAAAATTCATCGCCATTTGTCACACGACTTAGGGGTTGTGGTGGAGGTCGACCGTAAGGTGGTTGAGAAGGCGGAGGGGGCGAAGGGAAAGATGAAGCACGAGCTGGTAGCGGACTTTGTTCTATATCGGCCGGGCGATTAACTGGAGTGGCCATCGCCAGGGATTCCCGAATGATGCTGGCAACTTCCTCACGCATGTCAGCTCGAGTTCTCTCCATTTCTTCACGTATTAAACGGAAATCTTCCGCTCTTTTAAGACCTACTGCCGCAGTGACGACATCGCGTATATAGTCAGTGATGGGCTCATTTCCTTTGGGAAGCGTAGCCGAATTTTGAGCTAATGGATTTTGGCTAGATTGAGGAGGAAGGCTAGCACTCGGAGCCAAAGTTGCTTCACTGCGTTCAGCCTCTCCTTCATTATTGGGAGCAGCTTCTCCCAAATTAATAGGCGAACTATGAACGGTAGACATATTTGAAGAGAAGGGTTCGCTTCTAATCGGATCGTTTTCTCTCGATCGGTTACGAAGATTGTACCCTACAGCAGGTTTGTGAGGATGCATTACCCCCAGGGTGGGAAGGAATCGCCTGGCTCTAAGACTCGTCCGATTGACTCAACCTCCCACAAGAGAAAAAAAATAAAAAGCTTTTTAAAGCAATTACTCAATTTGACGAATCAAAAATTTGAGATTTTGAAAACCTAAGAGGTTTTAAAACGACAGTGTCTTATCCAAGACGACACTATAAAACAAAAAAAAAAATGCAATTGATCCTTTTAATCAAGGACGAAATTACTTAAGTATCGCAAAATCTAATAGGATACTTTCGTAAAATTAATACACTAGATATTTTTAAAAATTCAAAACGATATTTAAAATTTCAAAAAGGGAAATATCTGTGGATGTATCTTTATCTAAAAGTATTATCTACAATATCTAACAATTCAAAAGAATAAGTATTTTGTACATTAAAATATCAAAATTCAATTGATGGTGAAATTTCGATCTGTTATCCAGTAAGTGAAATGTACACTCGTATGTATCTTTCTCAAGTGTATGTAGATATAACGCTCTTGGTGGACAAGACCGCATAGAAGGGATCACAACGGACGACGACATGACCAAACAGGGAAGACTCCCGGAGAGTTATCATCTGCAGCTAGAGGATGTTATATAGGAGTAATATTTTTAAGCAATTCTCGTTTGGGTAGTGGATAAGTCTCTGCGTCTACTAAGAAAATCTCGCAAACATTGAAAACCTGCAGCCAACGTAAGTCTTTACTAAAGAAAGTACTGATGGCCCTGCAATTTGCTTAAAATGTTTGGTTTAGTTAAAAGAAAATATGCTATAACAGAAGTATCTACACACAATTCAGTACCTGGCAACATTCACATCCTGAACGAAGCATGGCTTCAGATATCGGACCAGGGTATCTAAAATCGTGTATGCTAAAACTGCATTGTCGACGTTCATATCTTCACAACATACTGATATCTATGATCGCACATATCAGCTGGATGAAGAGGTAAAGTGGGTTTTTTTTTGTACGCCTTATCACGCAACAGACGTTAGTAGAAGTTAATATCTACAAACCGGACGGATAAATGGATTCAAAAATAAATACATAAAAGCTACTACCAAAAATTTTGCGAGATACTTCAAAGAGATGGAAAAATAACGAAACTGCAGAGGAATTTATTTCTTACTTCCAAGTACTACCACGAAGAGAAATTGCTTATCAAGGACATACAAAACTTAATCCTTCGGGCCCCACGTTGGGCGCCACCTGTAACGGTTCTAGTAAGGACATAGGCAAGGATGCTATGGATACGAGTCACCCATGACCACATGACATCAACTCCACCAACAAAAAGGTTCATCCAAGAGCATGACCTCTGTCCCTTTAACCTCACCTTGTATATGTCACCCATATGACTCACGGCCACAGGACTCCGCGAGCCAGTCCGGGCAACTACGAGGCAAGGGTGTCCACAGGATTAGTATCGCGGCATGCTAGCATCCACTCGTCCTAGCTCGTCGGGTAATGGGGGGGTTCTTGATACTGTGCCTGCGAACGTTGTTACCTTTCATGCCAGATAAGGTGTAAGCATCTGAAAACAAAATTTAAAATCGGGAACCCGAAGTATCTCCAGTTATATGCCCAGTCCGCTGCATTTAGATAAATAAGCTCCGGGGGAAGAGATCCACAGGTGTTGTAATAGACCTATTCGTTTCCTACCCTCGGCTTCGGTTAAAACCATCCATGGCTACCTGCGGAAAAATGATTAGAAGTAGCCCCTTTAGAAAAGCCTTTCCAATCTAGTCCTGTCAAACCATAATAAATCCCTCACTCAATCTTGTCCACCAAAATCTGCAACTTAAACGACCGGCATTTTTTCCAATTTACCACTCAAGAAAAGATACATTTGCACAAAAATGAAAATTCAGGGGATTTAGTATTCATTCAATCCAGACTGTATTTTGTACTAATAAATATACTAATACATATGTACATAGAAAAAAAAAATGAGTTGGAAAACTCCGAAGCAAAATCTTATACTTATAAGTTATACAATTCAAACGAATAATTCAATAATTTGAATTTAAGTTATATAATTCACAAAAATCACAAATAACTCGTTAACACTTAGAGGTCATACTTAATAACTATATTGGATTAGCATCCCATTCTTGTTATGGGTGTCTTTTCCCTTTTACGATGTGCCAGGCCAGGCCTAGTTCAACAGCACCGGTTTTCTCACTTGCTTTTTTTTTTTTTTTTTTTCTTAAATTTTTTTTTTTTTGGTCCACACTTGACCTAACTCGTTACACTTGATCTTATTAGTTTTCTATGTTTACAATTTTTTTCTTTCTATAAACAGATGTTTTCAGTTTTCTCTGTTTACAAAATTCTTTTTTTTTTTTAGCACTTTTTTTTTTGCACACCGACTGGAGAGGATAGATGGGTTAGTGTATAGGTACACAAAGGAAAAGGGCTAACTCTCACGCTGGGTAACTCAAGGGAGCAGATAGACCGGGTAGAGAATAATGGGTATCGATCTTAAAAAGGATATAATAAACCCATATTTTTTTCAACAAAAAAATTGCCTTATGTTTAAAATAATTATATACAATATAGTCCGTAAATATAATTTATATATTATCAACCAAATAATCAAATTGGACTCACCGATTGCTTCTCTCGATACCTTTTTGATATTTTTTTTTCACTACCTTTTTGTAGTATCTCCAGGGGTGAAGGGACTCTATGCATAGATTCGCCGCCCAAGGGTTATGTGTCACGATGATTACTCTTATCTAAAGGGAATAATATATATTATATAAACGAACTTTTGTACTGATTTATTTATGATATCTTTATGTGTCGATACCGATTATTCTGTGGTAATAGGAGAGGGGTACTGAGAAGGGGATCGCTGTATTAGGGATCTAGGATTAGGTGAATGCTTTATACCGGTATATGTGAGTATTCTTAATTTCTTTTTCACTTTTGTCCACTTGACTCAAGTCAACTGTGTGACGGTGAGCATTAGTGTGGTGAACTTATCTGCACAATACGATGATCCAGATACTGGTGGATGTCAATTGACAATATCAAGATGATGGTGCGGCTGGTAATCAAGATGATGATGCCGATCTACGAGGATTTCTCGGGTACGTAACCTCCAAAACGTTCCTGGTGATGCCACAGAAGCGAGCACAGCTCAACAGGCCCAAAAAAGACGGTGATGGCCGGAGGTGTCACACTTCACGTTCTGAGGTATTCATGCACCAGGAAACTAATAAAACACACAATTAAATTACTTCACATAATCTAAACATAAACAAATTTGATAGATTACACTCACTTATTTTTTTTTTATTTGGTAATTATTTAAAAACGCCAGTAACTTTTCCTTTTGAAATGCCGAGCACTTTTTGTTTTTTTTTTTTTTTTAGCTACTGCTTCCACTTTTACGTCGAATATGTATGCACCTGCCGCTTACGATCTGTCACTTGATTACACAGTGTGCGGTCAAATATGTGCAAGATCAGCTGGTAGAAAAGAGACATCGCTCAGAGCGGGGCTGCTCTTTATAGCTTCGTATCATACCGTACGAATCATGTTTCATTAAAACTACCGTATTTTTCAATACTTCGTTTCAGTTGAGGACATTGACATCTGCGAATTTTGCACACATACCACCTGAATCACGACTCTGCAGTCACACTAACACACTTACATGTTTTGTTTTGGTTTGGTTTTTTTTTGTGTTTCTTTTCATTTAAAAGAGAGTCGAAAGGGGAATGCCCAAAAGTATGCTTTGGTATTTTGGTTTGAACCAAAGCCAAAGCTAAGTTTAACCAGGGCTTCTAAAACAATAATCCGTTTCCCACACGGTCACCATTGACTGTAACGTTCTGGACATAATCGTTTTTAAAGAAGTACGGACCAATTATTCCACCAACCTATAAAGCACACCAAACAGTCAGTTTTTGTGGATGTAATATATTGCTCTGATGGACGATTATGTTGACCGTAAAATTAACTACGTTAGCGCAATACGTATTTCGAACAGAAACATGATTTTCAAAAAATAATTTTTTGCACAATTTGGAAGCGCTGTTCAGACCTCAGTCTATTCATGTTGAAATGCCAAATCAAACTAGAAATATATCACTTGACAACTGATCAAATGACCGCCAGTTAAAATAATGTTGCCAATTTAGTGCTATACCTCTTAAAAAAGAGCATTTGCTATGGTGCAGGGTATGCAAATCGTTTTTATAAAAAAAAACGCCCCAAAAATTAGGCGTGACGTAAAATGATCTATAGATGAAATATTAATATTAATATTACTAATCCTTTTACGTTAAAAGTTTTTTTTAATTTGTTTAAAGTTTGACCGAAAATCGGTTTTTTTAATAAAATCATATGAAAAGGCTACAATCCACTGTATGGATCGCTTTATACCCTATCCCATCCCATCCTTAAAATGAATATCTCTTAAATGTTAGGTTTAATGACAAAAAAAATTGAAATTGTCGCAAATTATCAAAAACCATATCGCAAGAAGTGAATATGAATATTTCCAATCACGTTTTTGAACGACAGCTATAACTGGATCCCAATGCCGTAAACACGCAATGATTGCCATTGAGATTTATTATTTGCCATTGGGTATGCAAGCCGTATTATAAACTGCAAGCGTTTAAAATGGAATGGCAAATCAGTCCGAACCACTGGGATTTGTGGTATCAAAACGTATTCTCCTGTGTACTTTAAGCCGTGTTGTTTCTTAACATTGTTCGTCAGCTTTTGTAACGCAGTCTGAGTGCCATTACAAAGACGTGTTTGGTTTACATTTCGTAACATTATGATTAACGATCTGGCTTTCAGTTGGAGATTGTGGGGTAAATTCATCATTCGATCAACCAAACATGAGTTTTGCAAATTGGTTGAATTTTTTTTAAACACCGTTCGGATTTTATTCGGCAAGCTGACATTAAGCGATTGTAATTTAAAAATACTTCTCCAAATTGTTCGTTCTACAGATCGGCTCTCATGTTCGAAGACTGTATATGACACATTTTATTCATCGGCAGGGGTTGACCGTGGAACTACTGGCAATGTTTGCCGTCTATTTTTTTTCCGTGGGCTGATGGAAATCTCAAATGACACTATGAGCACGTGCCCAAAATAGTGTGAAACAACCATTTTTATACCCTATCCCATAGGGGTATATTAGTTTTGATACATAGCTTGTAACATAGAGAAATAATTGAGCTAGGTGTACCTCAAAGTATATGGATCGACTCAGAATCGATAGCTGAGTCGATTAAGCCATGTTTGTCCGTCTGTCCTTCCGTACGTCACCAGTTTTTGGGCCTTAAATTTTGAGCTAGAATGATGAAATTAGGTACACGTGCTTGTTGTTGCTCCCAGCAGAACAAGTGTAAACATTTTTGAAATCCGCCCACTGCCACGCCGTCTTTTCAGAAAAACATAGTTTTAGACCAAACCGTTAGAGATACTGAAAAAGTGTCTACACAACATATCTAGATAATCATAACGTCTATACTTTGTTCATACAAAGATTTTTGTCACTCCCACTTTTTGGGGCGTTTCTAGTAAAAAACATTTTTCGGAAAAATTTTAAACATTTTGAAAAAAATGGTGATGCAAAATCATTGGTAATATTAATACATATAAGCATTTCTTCCATATATATTTTTAGCCACGCCCACTTTTTGAAGGCGTATAATGTTTGCGTTTGCGTGCAAAGTGTTTTGTTTCATCTTTAACCGCGGGAATACCCAGATCTCTGCGTAGATCTTTGTTCCTTATATACCACAGCGCATTGACGAATGATCTAAACATTATGTTTTGAAAAGTTTGTAGAATGTTTAGATTCGTTTTACTGGTACAACCCCATAGTTGTATACTATATGTTCAGACCGGATTTAGCAATTACTTGTAAAGGGTGATCCATTTCGAGGTTCCCTACCTTTTTAAAGAAAAAAACACAGAAAATTCAAATTTAATGGAGAATGTTTATTGTCATTTGAAAGAACATTCTTTGGCATTTATTTTTTGAAGATTATGTCTATCAAATGTTGGCCGTTGCTACGTCGCAGATGGTCCATCCGTTGAGTCCAATTTTCGATCACTCGTTCGAGCATTTCGACTGGTAACTGGCGAATGACACGCGTGATGTTTTCCTTCAAGGCCTGAATCGAAGCGGGTTTGTCGGCATAAGCTTTTGATTTTACATATCCCCACAGGAAAAAGTCTAACGGTGTGATATCACACTATCTTGGTGGCCAATCGACCGGCCGGTGATGGTGTTGCGAATAGTACGCTCAGTAGGCCGATTATGTTGACCATAAGTTGAGCGAAGTGCACGAAACACATTCCTCACAGAACGTGAATTTTCATAATAAAGTTGAACAATTTGTAAACGTTGTTCACGCGTAAGTCTTTCCATTATGAAATGCCAAACAATACTAAGCAAAAATAACATTACAGAATGACACGGCTTACACGTGATCTGTCAAAAAAGGCTATTGAAAAAAGTATCTCTACTTGGATCACCCATTATAATGTCAGCTTGTTTTCAAGGTTAAGTTTCGAATAATTTCCAAGTAACCAGTACAGTTATCTGTATTTATTTTTAAGTTCTTCACATTTCTTTTTCGCATGAGACTTTCATATTAATTTTGCATCGAGTGTCATTCCGAGATATTTCGCTTCATTTGCAAAAGGGACTCCAACCGTATTAAGAAATAGTGGTCAATTATTTGTCCGTGTATACGAAAAATCTACATGAAACGATTTGCTCTCGTTAAGTGCAATCCGCCAGGATTTTGTCCATTCATTAATCTCGTTAAGAGCGTTTTGCAATTTTATATTTGTTTCCTTTATTATTTTGTCAACTGCTAGTATAGCTGTATCGTCAGCAAACGTGGCAACTATTGTATCGTTTGTTTGCGGAATATCACGTGTAAATAGGAGGTACAAGAGTGGTCCAAGGACGCTTCGTTGGGGTACTCCTGCCAATATTTCGTTGAACTCCGAATATTCGTTTCCAAGTTTCACACGGAAGAGTATATGCTCAAAGATTTCATATAATTTTTCAGGCAGAACTTGTCTAAGTTTGTATAGAAGACCCCTATGCCAAACATTGTCAAAAGCTTGCCACACGTCAATAACGGGGTGTAAGCGACCGAGTAATATCCTTCCAAAAACTTTTGAAATTATTGGAAGAAGTGAAATAGGTCTGCACGTTTTAATTCATTCGGTGATTTTCCTCGTTTGAGAACCATAATCATTTCCGCGACCTTCCACTGTCTTGGTATGTATTTTAATGCTTTTCGAGGCAGTATTTTAAGAAGTTCTCCCGTAATAAGGTCATGACCCGGAGCTTTTTTAGGCTTTAATTTCTGTATTTCCCGTTTAAGCTCGGCAATACCTTCATACCTAACTAGATTACTATCGGTTGTAGTCTCGAATAAATTAATGTTTTCTGGCCCATCAAATGGTTTAAATGTTTCCTCAAGATGTGCGGCAAAAAAGTCGGCTTTTGCCGATAAGGATCGCTTTTTGCCCAAACGCCTTGAGTTACTTTGATTGACTTTTATTGATTTCCAAAGTGAATAATTCGATTCTTTTCCAGCGGTTAGGCTTTGCAGATAAGTTTGGTTTTTAAAGTTTTTAATCGAATTTGATGGCATGGTAATCAACCGATTGAGATGTTTTATCTTGGGGGGAACGAGTTTGGTGCCATCTTTTTCGAGATTGTCTTTTTTGGGTAACCAAATCTTTTATTTGATGATTGGGTGTTGTAGAACGAGTGTAGACTCCGAATTGCTTTAACTTGGCAATGCACAGTGTGTTAAATCTGACTACACATCAAGTGCTTATTTTTTACCTCCAAGTGGTAACCGTCGGGTACTGGTCTCATCCAACCGGATTTGACTTGCTAAACGATAAGCGCGAGTGTTGATAACACGACGTAAAACAGCAACACTATAAACAGCCAGGTCAGAATGGCACGGAATGAGTACCCGGGCTGCTGTCCCAGGCGAACCTAGACAAGCTGCTTCGACAAATTCGGACAACAGGTTGTCTAGGAATTTCAAGGGTTAGTCAGGCCCCTTCAACAGAGCTGGTGGCGGATGAACCGAAAGGCCAAAGGCAGCGCTCAATCCCGTAGTGGATACTGATGGCCCCGTGTCCTAGGGGTATCTAATAAATTGGAACTGGTCCTCCAGGTTGGGGGTTGTGCTTTGGGTTAACTACCCAAACATGGAAAAATCTAACGGTTACGAAGCAACCAATAGCCTCGGAAAGGACTGATTTTATTATTGACGACACGGCTAAGCGAAAAAAGGACAACGACGTTCGTATCTCCACCTGGAATGTGAGAACATTAAACAGGAGAGGTGCAAGCGAATAACTAGCGGAAGCCCTAAACTGCTACAAAGCAGATATTACTGCCATCCAGGAAATACGATGGGATGTTCCGGGCAAAAAGAAGATGAAAAACTGTGACATCTACTACGGACAGAAACAGCGACTATTTGGATGCGGATTTGTTATAAGTGCCAGACTTAGGCAAGAAGTCTTATGTTTCCAAGACATTAGCGAACGCATTGTAACGATCCGCACCAAGGCCAAATGCGCCAATATTAGTCTATATGCGCGCACGCCCCAACGGAGGAAAAAGATGATATAGCTAAGGACTGCTTCTATGAGCTCCTTGACAAAACCTATGAGCGACTACCGAAGTACGATATTAAAATCGTGCTGGGAGATTTTAACGAAATACTTTAGCAGTATTGTCGAAAAACATAGCCTACACGACAACACGTCTAGTAACGGACTTAGGCTAATTGACTTCACTACGGAACGAAATGCCACTACAGCCAGCACACCGGTCTCCAGATCAACGAACGGTCAACCAAATTGATCACGTAGCGATAGACGAGAGGCACGCGTATAGTACTTTGGACGTCTGAACATTCCGAGGAGCTAACATCGACTCGGACCACTACCTTGTTGCAGCCAAGGTTAAAATGCGGATATCCACCACGCCACAACAATCCAGAAATACTGTGAACAAAATTTAATGTCAAAAGACTGCAATCGCAAGAGACCGCCAGGACCTTCGCACAACGCGTATCCCTAAACCTCTCGATTAACACCATACCACCATCATCGAATTTCGAAGTACAATGGCAACTATGCCAACTAACCATTAGATCAGCCACAACTGATATGCTAGGTTTCTCGCGCCCACCACGCGCATCGTGGTGGGCAGTAAACACATGATATCTTGTGAGGCTTGTGCGCTTCTGACTTATATAGAGCTAACTTGCATTGTTTCGATTTCTAATTTAAGACCAATCGAATGTTCGATACACTCTTTTATAAATAGTGAGGCTCCACCTCTAGCCTTATTCAATGGATGTAGAGCATGATATCCGAGGTAACCTTTAATCTTAAATTTCGAATTACTCTGCGTGATGTCGATATCTTTTTCTTGCATATAATCTATTCATGTTGAAGGTGGGGTACGTTTGTTGCGAATACTTTTTTCTTAACTAGCCTGTCAAAAATAAGTTTATTCGTTTTACCTTTTTTCAAGTTTTGAAAGAATAATCGAAAATACGCTGTAACTGGGTCAGGTGAGATATTTTTTTGATCTTTATCGGATACTATAGCTTGGGCAAACATTTTTACATTTGGTTTTGGATGTACAGGATCCTAAGGGATTTCTGATGGCTGCGTAGTTTGTGAAAATTTGAGTTTTTCAATTATAGCCTGCTTCGGCTTCGACATATTTTTAATCGGAGTTTTAGACATTTCCTTTTTTACATTAAATTTCTGTGACTTAATACTCATAAATTTCGTCCGTCTTTTTTGCAACTCCTTAGCTACTTCGCAGCCGCGATAATTTTCAGATCTTTAAGAATGTCATACTTTAAGCTCAATGCATGTAACCCTCTAGCTACAATGCGTTAAGGCCATTTAGATTTATTTTCAAATGAATTCCATTTCATTTTATCGGTATTTAGCTTCCGAGATAATAGACGGGTCTTTTGCGCATACTTTCCATGTATTTTTTCTTAGCGACGTTACTAGGTAGCCTTGTAACTTGTAAAAGTCGTTAATACCGATTAGATTAATTGGCGGTGCGGGCCATTGTTTCAGCTGTTTCGCTTTATTAACAATACCTTTTTCTCGGGTTATAATTTCAATAGATGATGCAGCTTTCCTTTTTTTACCGGTCTTTTCTTTAGAATCCAGTCGGTTTCGCGACTGAGTTCTTCTTCGTCCGTATGGTATTCGGAATTCATTCGGGCAGGTTGCACATGGTTTTGGCTCATTAGGTGTTTTCAATGAACTCGTTAGAGTCATAGAGAATTTCTTTACGAAGCTTTTTGCAGAGCAGTTCGACATTGTTAAGCCTTGTTCGAAAAACGTCGTTTTCGTCCTTAAGGCTCTTATTCTTAATTTAATCTCGCTTTTCGTGGGCCGAAACTTCTGGTGTTGCGAACTCCTTGAGACGCATATACTTTTTTTGAGATCTAGATGTAGGTGACCTCGTTACCCTTGATTAATACTGAATTGCCACCTGGGGTATTAAATTTGTTTGTTTTGCAATTTTGCATTTTTGTGTTTGTATACTCTTTACACTCGGTATACGGGGAGTGGATTTTAGTCGCCTTCTCCGATAGGCATCGTCTTATCTAATGCCTCTTAAACTTTTAATGCGCTCAATTATCTCGAACGATCAGTTTGCTTTGCGGCAAAACTTTAGCCATCGCACTGCTTTTGGAATTTTCGTGCATTGAATTTACATTGATTTGCATTCATTGGCAACTTGAGTACTGAATGAGCAGTTTGACCACCTTCCAATAATGTAACTGGATGCAATTCCCGATGAAGCAAGTGCAAGCGCAATATCATTCTGCAAGTGCATCGTTGTCAAAATCAATTCGTCTCCATAGCCCGTCAATTCGAAGAATTTTCCTCTTGCAACGACCAAGGATTTATTCATCTTTTTTTTATATGATCCATGCTTTAGCGCCGTAGAGCAGGCCTTATTAAGCTTGAGTTGAGATATTGATATCCTCACTTCACTCAGGTCGGGTGGTTGGCAGTTTTCGCTGTCGTCGCCCGTGTTGAATGGTTCGTTCTGCCTGACAGCGGAATGTAGTTTTTCATCGCCATTTAATAGTCTGCAGAAGTGGTTCTTCCACATCCTCAGCAGCGACTGTGTCTGTTCGATCGCGCGCTTTTCTTTTTCTTTTTTATTCTTTCCAATAAGTTGGTAATCTTCCCATCTTCTCTGCCTATAGAGTCACTGGCAGCTCTCATCTTCACCTGCAGCTTAGGCTTGTAGGCCTCGCTCTTGGCTGTGAGCATCTATCGGCATTCCTCATCAAACCAGAAGTTTCTTGCTTGTGGACGCGAGAAACCCAGCACATCAGTTGCAGCTAATCTAATGGCTTATTGTCTAATTTCAAGATTCAACACTTAATGAAGTCTTCAAATACCAGATATGTAAATCGAACAGGGCATGTCATGAAATTACCTTTATCAATAGATGTGAGTGTGTGACATATTATAATAACATACACACTGCAGTCGGTGGTTGGCTGTTGTAGAACGACGGTGGACTATGATTGGCTTTAACTTTGCAACGCGCAGTGGTTGTAACTCTGACTACACATCAGGTGTTTATTTTCAACCTGAAAGTGGTAACCATCGGGTACTGGTCTCATCCAACTGGATTTGACTTGCTAAACTATAAGCGAGTGTGTTGATAACACTACGAAAAACAGCAACACTGTAAACAGCCAGGTCAGAATGACACGGAATGAATACCCGGCCTGCTGTCATAGGCGAACATAGACAAACTGCTTCGACATATTCGGATAACAGGTTGTCTAGGAATTTCATGTGCTAGTCAGGCCCATTGAACAGAGATGGTTTTCGGATGAACCGAAAGGCCAACGGCAGCTCTCAATCCCGTAGTGGATACACTGGATACTGATGGCCCCGTGTCCTAGGGGTATCTAATTAATTCAAACTGGCCCTCCAGGTTCGGAGTTGTGCTTTGGGTTAACTACCCAAACATGGAAAAAACTAACGGTTACGAAGCAACCAATATCCTCAAAAAGAACTGATTTTTGTTTTGACGACCCTGCTAAACGAAAAAAGGACAACGACGTTCGTATCTGTACCTTGAATGTGAGAACATTAAACAGGAGAGGTGCAAGCGAACAACTTGCGGAAGCGCTAAACTGCTACAAAGCAGATATTACTGCCATCCAGGAAATACGATGGGGATGGGCCGGGCAAAAAGATTAATAAAAACTGTGACATCTACTACGGACCGTGTTATAGTGAGCAGAAACAGCGACTTTTCCGATGCGGATTTGTTATAAGTGCCAGACTTAAGCAAGAAGTCTTATGTGTCTAAGATATTAGCGAAAATTGTAACAATCCGCAACATAAGCCTTATATGCGCTCACGACGCATTGGAGGAAAAAGATAATATAGCTAAGGATTGCTTCTATGAGCTCCTTGACCAAACAAATGAACGACTTAGGCTAATTGACTTCGCTACGGATCGGAATTCACTATAGGCACACGGTTTCCTCACCACGATATCCATAAGGGGATAGGAGGGTCTCCAGATCAACGAACGGTCAACCTAATTGATCATATTGCAATAGAAAAGAGGCACGCATCCAGTATTTTGGATGTAGTAACGTTCCGAGGAGCAAATATCGACTCGCACCACTATCTTGATGCTATTGAGGTAAGAATGCGGATATCCACCACTCCAGAACAATCCAGAAATACTGTGAAAAAATGTAGTGCCGAAAGACTGCAATCGCAAGAGACCGCCAAGAACTTCGCGCAACGCGTATCCCTTTAGCTCTCGATGAACACCATACCACCAGCATCGGATGTCGAAGAACAATGGCAATGATGCCAACAAGCCATTAGATCAGCCACCCCCCCACTAGCAAGAAACCCATGGTTTGAAAAGTAAATGAGGGCAAGACGAAGTATATGCTGTCAACACGAAAGGACATACAACATCGACGAATTGGGCAGATCGTCACCATTGACAGATATAACTTTGAGGTAGTACGGGACTTTGTCTACCTCGGCTCCGCTATTCACTCTGACAACAACATCTCGTCAGCCCTAACTACTAAGGAGATCGTATATAAGACCCTGATCATCTACGGCTCTAAATCATGGACCGTCCCAAAAGCGGATGAAGGAAACCTTGGTCGATTTGAGAGGAAAATTCTTCGAAAAATCATCGGTCGCGTTTGGGTTGACGGGCTTTGGAGACAAAGATTCAACCAAAAACTATACGAGCTGTACAGCGACATGCCCCTGGTCAAAAATTTCCGCATTGGACTCTTAAGATGGCTAGGACAATGGACACCAATACTGCGGCTCGCAGATTCTTCTTTTCCCAGCCAGACATAGGACACAGTAGAGGAACAAGTAGAAACCGACCTCAACCAACTTGAGGCAACTTCAGCTAACTAACTGGAGGCAGTTAGCTAATGATCGGGCTAATTCGAGAGGCAAGTTGGTTGAGGCCCAGGTTCCTTCCGGACTGTAGCGCCGCTTAAGTTAGTTAGTACACACTGCAGTCGCTTCAGGAAATTTAATAATTTATTTTTGTCAACTCGTATATGATAATCTAGCAGCGTTGCCAGGAGTCCCGATTTTTAGCCCAAATTTAAATGTCCGGCGCGGGACAGGCACAGTCCCGCTTTTAACACATGTTCCTTTCTCTCTTTCAAATATCAGCCTTCATAGCAGCTAAGAATGTTAAATGTGGTAGGATGAAAAGTGAAGAAGTAGTTTGTGAAGTATTCCAATAATAAGAAGTTTTGAAGGATGCAATACAAAATTTTAAAGAACGTTAGCTTTTTTCGATTTGTACGATGTAAGCAATAAGGGCAACTGGAAAATGTTTCCAATATGTCTGCGATATTTCTGTTTTCAGTAAGGCATACAAAACAAATAAACAAAGGTGCTTTGTGAAACATTAGCTTCAAATTATTGCAAGTAATCTTCCGTTCAACTAAAATGATATGTAATAGAAAAGTACTGACTAGGTAGATCCTTATGTTTTTTATGCCCCGCTTTCGACGGAAGAATCCCGCCTTTTTAATCAGAAGGTTACAAAATCCCGCTAGGCATGAAAAACATTTTGGCAAAGCTGTAATGTGCATTCATAATGTCGATATAATATTGTATACCTTTAAGTTTATGGATAGGATCAGAATCGCTAGCTGATTTGCATTACGCAATGTTTTCCAGACAACTTTATACCACTTAAAGTGGTCATGAGTTGAGAAAAAAATTAAGCAACTAGGGGTTATTAGGTCGAAGTGTAGTTGGACCGATCATATTGATATAGATTAGTAAAATCAATCATTTGTGTCCTTACTATCGATGTCTCCGTTAGTGACCAAGCTGACTTCACCCGGTGTCTCTACGAATCTTTTTAATAACATCTTTTTTTAGTTGTAGAGCCGTTGTTCCTCAATTCAGTGTTCGGCATCCTAACATGTCTTTTGAATGTTACCCCCAGCTTTGTACTCTGACTTTGCACTGTAAATGCCGTCGGTTTGTGGAATTATCTACCGCGTAGTATAGGAGTCATGGTTGCAAGTCGAATAAAATTTAAAAAGAAATCGAGAAATTATTTTTCTACAAATATATAAATGATATTAATTTTTCAAACTTTTACCTTTATAACTTTATATATAATTTTCTCTTATGCATTATGTAATCATCTTATCACTATTTTATAAAATATAATATCTTAAAGTGTATAGGCATGCTCAATAAATAAAATAAATAGAAAGTAACAAAATTGTAACTAAAATACGTTAGTATTAAAAACTGTTAAACAAATATAAATAACCTTTGAAATTTCTGAGTCTGATTGTTTGCGTTATATATATGAAACAGAATGATTTTAATGAGGCAGCGACGTTAACACAAATGCACGTTGGCTTTTTCTTCATAAAACCTGCAATGTATGTATTAATGTATTTATCTTACTCAGTAGTACATCAAGCTATAAATTCAATTCACTAACACTGCCAACGCTTGAACTGAATTTGAATTAAGTTAATTCAAAATTACCGCTCCATTTTTAGTTAATAGTTAGACACTCGTATATGGAAGCATTGGCGTTTATACGTTCGTCCACGGACCCTTATAACTACAATACGCTTCATGGAAATGGGTGGTGTATAGAAACCCCCAAACCCACATGATAATGTCCGTTCGGTAGTAGTGGCCGGATGACGGTTGCGCCAGTTGAAGACAGACACAGTCGGAGGAAACAATCCATTGTTGCGGGGAGTAAAGAAATATGTTCGGCCATTATTCTCCCACTTATAAACTTAATGAAAACTTTTTGATTTCTCCTACTCTTGGGTGGCCCTGTATATGAGAGTGTTCAACGAAACGGTTGTTTGTATGTTTGAGTGCATTTATATGGCTCCTAAAAGGATTGGACTTAGCATCAAAGGACAATGAAAGTGACTTTTTGAAGCGGGAGCAGAAGGAAATGGAGCTCTATAATGTGCTTTTCTCTTTTAAAATTATTCGACTATGAAAGGAATTAATTAGTGTTTGGGTGAACCTACAGAGGTTTCGGAATGTGAGAGAACTAATCCGTCAAATTCTGTTCCACGAGGGTTTTTTTTAAATCATAAAAACCAAAGAGAAACGCTGTCGGTTATGTATATAATATTAAAGTATTTTGCTCTAGAGAAAATAGAACAATTTAATAAACATGGGAACCATTAGTTTTTTTATGAGCGCTCAATGGAATGCACAAATTTAAAAATAACAAACGGTCCAACCAACTATGACAAAATTCCATCCAGAAATTAAAGAGATTATTGTGTTCTGAATTAAATTTAAAGAAAAATAGTAAATAGTCAATTTACCGCTTTTATTTGCAAATGTTTTTTGCTTTATAAATATTTGTTTTTCATTTAATATATGTAGTAGGAAGCATCTAACGTTAATTTGTATAATTTTAAAATTCCGTTAAAACAATGTTGTAACAAAATAGAGAAGGTACATATATTTAACTCATTGCATAGGATTTTTCGAAAACAAATATGTTTTATTTTAAAACATGCTTTGGTTTCATCGAATTCAAGATTTTAATCAAACCTTGCATTACGATTATGGAGCTAGAGGCTAAACGGCTAACGGATATACGAGGTTGGTGGATTAATACTCAGGGTAGTTAGAAATCGGTGTTATAAGCCAAAATTAATGGATGATGAGTATTGGTCCCGGTGTTGCTAATATCGAAATTCCTCAACGATGTTTATTAATCCTCGCGTTAATATTTAAAACAATACTTCATATCTATTTATAAATAAAAACGTGAATAATAATTTTTTGTATTAAGGCAAATGTCATTTTATATCTGCGAGATATACCTTAAAGTATATGGATACATCAATAATCCCACTATGAGCATTTCGTCTGTTGATCATTTTAAAACACGCCCACTTTTTGGGGCGTTTTCTTAAAAAAGCAAACAGCCTAACCCATCGCATATGTCATAGAAAAACGTCGTTTTTTTGTCGAGCCAGATGGCTGGGTGTTGTAGAACGAAAGTAGACTCTGATTGACTTTAACTTGGCAATGCCCAGTGGTTGTAACTCTAAAAGCACATCAAATGCGCTTATTTTGACCTCAGGCCCCTTGAACAGAGATGATGGCGGCCAACATCAGAGCTCAATCCCATAGTAGATATTGATGGTCCTGTATCCTGGGGATATATAATAAATTGGAACTGGCCCTCCAGCGGTACATTGTTACTAAGCAACCAATAGCAACCTTCTAAACGAAAAAGAAGCTGATGTCAAAATTCTACGTTAAGTTTTCTTTATTACTTTCAATTATTCAACTTTCCCATTACAGACTTTTTTGAATTGAACCGATTATCGGAGTTGAAGACGTTTTCCCTGACATTTGTGTGTGTTACAATATATTACAATATTATTGAACCTGAAAAAATAATAATACAAACTATAATTTGAAATTGTTGCATCTTGCGATGCATCATTTCAGCATAGTCCCATGTGATGCTAAACGTCGGTTCACATACGTAGATATTGGCGCATACGGAAGTCAAAGTGACAGAGGTAATAAAAAAATATATAAATATGCTTTCAATCTCATCTAATGGAGCACTTTTAAAATCGTATGCAGTTATTCTTCAAGTAAGTCGATTTGGAAAGAGGCTTTTGAGCAATGATCTTCCAATTTCTGCCACCAAAAACTTTCCAAACAGCCGAACGACAATTCCTCACTACTTTGTTGCTTATAATGCTCCCTGGGACTTAATTTAATGCGATCACCTTCAGGCGTTCTGTTGCTACCAGATAAAGAAAATTTTAACAAACGGCTGTCGAGAGCTCACCGTACCATAGAGAACAGTTTTGGAATCCTTGCATCCCTTTGGCGCATATTTCTCACAACGCTGCACATGGTCCCAGAAAATGCCGAAAAAATAGTTTCAGCTTATGTGGTGTTACACAATCTCATAATGCTAAACAAGGGCAATGATTCATCTTGTTTTCCTAACAACTACATGGATTGAGAGGACTCGGATGGCCAACATCACTATGGATTATGGCGAGGTTAAGTTCGAAGCAACAATTGTGTCATCAGGTAACATTTATCACTATGGGGGAATATCATCAACAACGGTATGAAATATTCTCACTGAATTTTTGAAAAAAAAATATTAAAAACAACAATATTTTCATAACTTTTTAACTTTCTCTTACAAAAAGAAAGATATTGTTTTCGTGAAAATTTTCGACCTTGAAATTTTGATTGATTCTAACATTACGATTATAGCGGAACCCAAAAAAGTGGTTTTCGGAATTCTGTCCGTCGGTACGTCAGTCCGTCTGTCCGTACACGTCTCTCCAGCATAAACGACTTGACCGATTTTCTTTTAACTTCGTATCCAGCGTTTTTTGGGTCATAATTTTAGGCCATTTTTTTGTTTGCTTTTAGCCATGCTATTACCGGTACCTACCATATGAAAATCATACATAACCTCAATTTTCTCAAAAACAGCTCTCACGATTTTGATTAAACTACTTATATTCTATAAGCATATTAGTTCCAACAAAACTGCATACCCAGTTTTTTCGAGAAAATCCATATAACGGATTTCTGCATATAGGCCATATAAAGAAAATTATCAATTTCTCGCAAACTATTTTGCCAAATTGAATAAAATGTAATTTGTATACTACTATTACTGTTTTCATAAGTTCCACATAATTGGTTTTGGCCCAATTACTCCCAAACGCAATTTTCAGTTTCGGCCAATAACGGAAAATAGTTATTAATCACATGGACACCGATTACTTTAAATTACGGAATAAACGTTTGTATAATTACATTTCGAAATTATTTATATCTATAAGCAAAATAAATATTCTTGTGTATTTCGGCCACGTCAAATTAACTCGCTGTGTAAGAGAAAATTGCTTATGACCCAGTCGTGCACCCACCCCTCGTTTTTAAATATATTTGCACTTAATTTTTTGTACTTCATAAGGGTAGTAAAAATAGTAAAAACAATAAATATTATTATCGCTGTCGGCAGTTGCAACTAGCATGGTGGTTGAGAAGCGTTCTTCCATCCTCCCGATTGCTGATCCGCATCGGTCACATAAATCCACGACTGTCACTTTTCTACTAAATTCATCAGGTGAACGAGAGTTAGAATCGGTCACGTCATCCAAATCCAATATCTCATTATATCGCGTTCTGTGACAAAAACGAAACAATATCAATTTTCAAATAAGATTATTAGATACACAAACTTACCGTCTGGGCGACATGGAATCTTTTAAAAACAACATCTCAGAGAATAGTGCCCATCCAGTTTCCTCGCAGCCTCCAGACGGCCCGGAGATGTGACCCTTCGTTTTACATTCTGAAGCTTTAAAAACCATCCAATTAGCAAGGATTTGCATTTGGAAAAAAGTTTATTTATATGCTGTTTTATTTTATTTTTTTTATTTACTTGTTGGTTTGTCTTGCTATATCTTCTCAAGCCATTTCTTTCTTCAGCCGATTAAAATATAACGGATCGCTTTTTCGTACAGCAATTTATTTTGTTGAACTAAGTTAATTAGCTGGGAAAGAAAATCGTATTAGCTGCGCAAGTTAATACGATGTTCGTACAACACAAATTGAATGGAACAACCGAAGTACGATATTAAAATCGCAATAGGAGAAAATAACGCCAAGGTAGGAAGAGAAAACATCTTTAGCGATATTGTCAGAAAACAAGACTTCTGGTTTTCCTCGCAGCTTGCAGTCCAGAACGAGACCTACAAGGCTATGCTGCAAGTAAAGACGAGGGTTGCTATTGACTCTATATGCAGAGAATAAGTGAAGAACACCGGCATTGTAGAAAGAAGAAAAAGAGCAAGAAAAGCGCGCGATCGAGGATGTACAGAGGTTACACTCTAGGAACGATGTTCGGAAGTTTTACCAAAGTGTAAAACGTCAAAGCCAAGGATGCAAGGCTCGAAAAGAATCCTGTCGAGATGAACAAGGAAATATCATAGTTGAGACACAGTCGATGCAAGATGGAAGAACCACTTCTGCAGACTGTTAAACGGTGATGACGAACAACATTCCGTTGTCAGGCAGAATTAACGATTCAATATTGGCAAAGGCAGCGAAAACTGTCAACCACTCGACCAACGTGAGGAAGCAGGTCTTCCTCCTGAGCTCTCTAAAGCCGGCAGAGATGATTCGGTAAGTAACATCCATCAACTCATAAACAAATCTCATCGGATGAATGTATGTCTGAAGAAGTGAACCTCATTATCGTTTGCCCGACCCATAAAAAATGTGACCCTCTGAACTGCGCCAACTACAGAGGCATAAGTATCCTCAACATCACCTACAAGATCCAATCTGCCGTAACATGTGAACGCCTGAAACCGTTTACCAACAACCTGATCGGCCCTTATCAGTGATGTTTTTGACCTGGAAAGTCAACAACCGATCAAATTTTTACACTTCGGCAGATCCTGGGAAAAACCCAAGCGATACGCACCACCTATTCATCGATTCTAAAGCTGCATACGACATCATTTATAGAGACGAACTATACGGAGCCATGTCTAGTCTTGGCATGCCGCCCAAACTCGTCCGTTTGTGTAGAAGATGAAGATGGAGAATTCTCGCGCTCCGTCAGAGTCAGAACCGACCTCACTGACACGTTCGATACCAAAAAAAGATTTAGGCAAGGCGATGCGTTATCATGTGACTTCTCCAATTTGATTATTGAGAGGATTGTGCAAAACTCCCGAGCCAACAACAGAAGCACAATTTTCCAAAAATTCGGTGCAACGACTAGCATACGCCGACGATTTTCACATCATTGTTCGGACTCAACGAGATGTCATAGTCACATTTCTAGTATATAGGAGGAAGTGGCAAAAATGGGTTAAGCAGTAAGTAAATGCTATCAACACGAAATGACACACAACATCGACGAATTGGATAGAACGTCACCATTAACAGATATAACTTTGAGCCAGTACGGGACTTTGTATACCTCGGCTCCGCTATTATCTAACATTAACAACAACACCTCGTCAGAAATTAAATGAAGAATTACTCTTGCCAACCCCTGCTGCTTCGGGCTAAGAAGGCAATTCAATAGTAAAGCCTTACTCGAATTACTAAGGAGATCCAATATAATATAAAAATCTTCGGTACCGTTTTCGTTGACGTGCTATGGAGACGAGAACTATACGAGCTATTCAGCGACATGCCCCTTGTCAAAAAATGGCACGTCAGAGAGAAATGCACATTAGGAACTTTCCATGCGAGGAAGGAATTGAGAAAAAAACGTTTGAGAAGGCTACAATCCACTGTGCGGATAGTTTTATAAACTATCCCATCCCATCCTTAAAATTAATATTCCTAAAATGTGGGCTTTATGGCAGCAACATATTGTTCATACAGTTCATCAAAATCTTTCATGGTTCCACAAATAAAAATGATTTCCGCCTTGTTATGCTAAAAAGTAGTGAATACAAATGGGCTTCGTATGAAAACGCCCCCAAAAAGTGGGTGTGGCAAACAAAACTTTGTGTAGAAGAAATATAGACATTAGGATTGTCTTAATATCTTGTTCAGACACTTTTTCAAAATCACTAATGGTTTGGCCTACAACTAGGTTTTTCTAAAAAAAGGGGTGTAGCGGTGGGAGGATTTCAAAAACGTTTGCACTTATACTGCTTCGTCCGATAGAGATTCTATATACCAAATTTCAAAACTCTAGCTCAAAATTTAAGGCCCAAAAATCAGATCAACTTACTTTGAGGTATATCTAGCGAATTTAATTCACTATTTCACGATTTTGATAATCTGTTTGAGCAATATCTTGTGACGTTACCACGCCCACTTCTTGGGATTGGTTTTAATATATGTACATAGTTATTAGAACTTGGGGAGCTTGACTCACTCCATTGGTTTTGTTGGTTTGATTTGTGAATAACATGAGTTACAAATGTTTCGTATGGTTCCAAGCTATGTAGGTAGGTACGTTATTTTCAATATAAAATAATTTTAAATATTATTCTTTCACTATATATATACAAAAATTTATTTTAAATGCATTCACTTTATATTATTTCAGATTTAAAGTGATTTCCATTTTAATTCCATATATAGAACCCTCTCAAAAATTTGGTCAAAACTTTGCAAAATGCATCCGTTTGCTTCCTCAGTGGAAGCCTTATATACCACTCAATCCCAACCACAATTGTTACACTCCCTTTGCTCTTGTATTCCGACAACCATCGCAGACATTCTGTTTTGTTTTCCTTGCGATTGCATTTCCAATTAAAGGAACAAATTGGGCGAACATTACTGCAATGCGAGTTACCACAGAGGGGGTATACGCCAGCCCCTCTTTGAGCGAGCAACCATTCAACTAACGACCGAACCAACAATAACGGAAAATGGTAAATTGTTAAACTATCCTAAAAGCAGTTTTGTGTTAAATTTAAAATCCACAAAAAAGTGAAATAAATTCTTTTTGCTGCAGGAAAAACTTCACGAGCAAGGACGACATGGATTGAAAAAAGCGCGAGGAATACTGGAACTACCGGAAAAAAACTATCTGAAAAGTCGAAGAAACTTCTTAACTTCTATGCGAGCTTCGGTGAGCTGTGTGTTATGGCGACCAAGTGCAAAGTACTCATTTATCCATTAGATACTTGTTCGAACACATCCACTACCACTTTTACGAATCATCTTAAAACTTACTATGGAGATGTTGGAGATCTTTTTCTTCTTTTATCAAGAACTTTTCTTATATGCAGCTGATATCGGAGCACTCAGTCAGTCACTGTAGATTTAGTTGGTTAGTGTTATAAAGGTGGGCATATATATCAAACCGGTGCAAGTACTACTTTGTAAGAAATGTTTTGGAAAATAGAGTTTAGCGTTCTTGTTAAGTATATAACATTATTTATGGGTAAGCAAGACCTTATTGGGTAAGCCTTGTCGCGCGGCATGGCTTATGCATTTGCTTCAATAATAAACAGCTATTAAAGAACAAAACATGCTTGATTATGGTACTCGATAGTTAAAGCTGAAATAAATCTACGAAGTGAAACGATTATTCGGCCTCTTTTGTCCACTACTAATAACTAGTTGTCAGTTCTCGTTTGAGTAAGACGTCATTACTTTTATCTCTTTGAAGTCGCACCTAAAACAAAAATTGCCAAAAGATCGCGCAGCTATAGTGACGAAGATCTCCGATCTTCAGCCACAAAATTTAAGAAAATAATTATGTCATCCCGTGGACGCGGTTCCAGTAATAATTACTGGACTCAGGGATTACCAGATTCAGATGGCAATAACGACGAGGAGTCAACGCCAAAGATGTCAAATCGGTTAATGACACCACCTATTAAGCTCTTGCAAAAATCGAGTGCCTTCGTTAATAACATTATGAAAGAAAATAAAATTGAAGACTATTCTATCAAAAAGATTTCCATCGGTATAAAAATATTTTGAGAGTCTATTAACTCGTTTAATACAGTGTGCGATACCCTAAACCAAAATAAATGTCAGCTCTTCGCCCATGATCTAAAAGCGAAAGATCACTTAAAGTGCTTCTCTTTGGTTTAGATGAATATGACCTCGATTTACTTAAATGTGAACTATTAAAATTAGGCATTAACTGCAAGGACATTAAAATGATTTTAAGAAAATACGAAAAAATCACCGACATCTTTTACATTAGTTATTTAGTAAATGGGTCTGTTCGAATCACAAACTTAAGAAAAAACATACGTTCCATTTTCCGTACTCAAGTGAGATGGGAATATCAAAGAAAATTAAAAAAAAATTGCATAGTGTCACAATTGCCAAATGTACAGGCACGGTGAAAAATTGTAGTGTTAAAAAATACTGTGCCAATTGCTCTGAAAACCATAAAACTACGGAGTGTACGTCAAACGGTTTAGCTAAGTGTTCAAATTGCAAAGGGAGTCACAAGTCAACTGATCCCAGCTGTAAAAATAGAATAAAATATCTTGAAGTAAGAGAAAACACTCATATTAAGACAATTCATAATATGTCATCTGTGCCTCTTACCAAACTCAATACGCGACTCTCACGCTCGCCCCAACTCAAATTCCAAATTACACGAGCACAAAAGAATTTCCGTCTCTTCCTAAATTCAGTAGAGGTACAACAACAGCAACAAAGTCAACTGCATCACAACGGCTTGCGCAAAATGTAGTGAAACATTTTTTTTTTCATTTCATTTTTATTTTAAATACTCTTAAAACTAACTTACATGCTAGACAAAAAATCATGAAAAAAATAGCGTACTTATCAACTTCTTAACTAACTTACTTGCCCTTTGCGGGCGCCCTAAATTACACGCTAACAACTTAAATGTACTTCCTTTCGGCCTATTATCTAATATATAATTTAAAATGATGTACAAGTCTTTAGTTTTTTTACCAAGAAAATGTTGTTTTTTAAAAAAACTTGTTTTTTTTTTTATTTTATTGAAACTTACGTCATAAATAAAATTACTTATAAACTAATTAAAACTAATTAAAACTAAGTAGGACTACTAAAAAATAACTTAAAATTAGAACAGCCATTGCAATTTTTTTTTGATGCCACCCTGACTGTTGTGCCTAACCTAGACTTTAAGACCTTAAGTCATTAAACTATGGAAGTCGGCCATACAATTTATACATCAAATCTCTGTATCTACTTTAGCCACCACAACAGTTTTTCCTGTTGTTACCTACTCCGTCGGTCCCAATCGGACATACTCCTGCTGAACCGCAGGCGCTCTCCTCCGCCCTGAGTGACGACGTCTCGGTCGTATAGGAGCCGCCTGTCCACAGTTCGTCGGAAGACGTGGTAGATTAGCGGAACCGCCGATCTATCCTGTATCAGCCCTCGACTATCCAAATATAGGATAGCTTCGGGTGGAATAAAGCCGCTTAAACGCGCACTTTCAAAATATTTATCATAGGGGTAGAAGGCCCCAAAGATGAGACTATTGTTCGAAGCCATTGCTCTTGCAGCGTGAAACCGAATGAGTTTCAACAGAAAATTGTCTATTCTGTTTATGTTGGCTCTGTTGTATAGCACCTGGTTGGAATAGTATTTTGTGTAGTCAGATACTGTTGTTCTGTGAAGTCCAAGGCAGCTCCTCAGACGCTGCCTCTCATACACCCGTATCTTTTCCATTTGAGATGGGGAAACGTTGAACCACACCGGACACCCATAGGCAATCATCGGCCTAATGAGGGCCATTTAGCAAATCACCTTCACCCTGCTGTCCAGACGGCTGCTATAAAACAATCGTCTTGTCAGGGCAAATGTTCCCCTAGCTCTCGCCAGAGCAGCATCTACATGTCTTCCGAAATATAGATACTGATCTAAACAGATGCCAAGGTACTTTACTACACTTTTACTCGCCAGTGGCTGTCTGTTTGGTCCAACGATCACCAGCTTTCGCCAGTTCTTTCTCGTATCCCTAGAGGCCCTACACAACGGTGTCCTAAAGAGGATAGTTTCTGATTTCTGAAAGTTGATTTTCAACTTCCAGTCATCACAATATCTCTGGATCTTATCGAAGTCCCTCTGCAATAGAGTTCGAATGACTTCGACCGTAGGGGTTGTTCTGTACGCGATAAGATCGTCCGCATACGCAATTGCCTGAGTAAGACTACCTATCGTATCACTGGTGTAAATGCTGAAGAGAATCGGCGAGTTTACAGCTCCCTGTTGCAGACCATTCATAATGCAAAATCCTGTGGTAGAAGTTACATTGCCACTTTTGGCAACAAACGTTCTACCAGTCAGCATGTCATGAAGCATATATAGCAGTGGTTTACATATGCCAAGTCTCGTCAGCTTTAGATAGAGGCCCTCTAACCATACGGTGTCAAAATGGAGTGAAACATACTCCGTTACAAATTCAAGGGAAACCAAAGTAAGCAACATCAATGAAGATCTATTCACACCAGAATTTAGAATTTTTCCATTTTCTTTGCTGCAATAATATTGATATCTGCCTCGTAAGCGAAACTTGGTTAAATAATATTATTCGGTTTTCGTATTAAAATTACCACTGTCATAGACTCGATCGTGTTGGCAGAATAGGGGGCGTAGTTGCCACTGTCATTAAAAACACGTTAGCGTATAAATTATTACCTTTTGTTAAAACAAATGTCATTTTAGATGAAAATTCAAAACTTAATATTTTTACTGTATACTTCCCCGGTGGTCTATCAGATCCTCAGAAGTTAAATTGGTTTAGAGGAGATTTAAGGAAAGTTATCACAAATTTTGACAAATATCTTATTGGTGGTGATTTAAATTGTAGGCATCGAATGTGGGGTTGCCAGCGAGCAAATAAAGGAGGTAACATATTGATGGACTATCATATGAGATATCCATTCCGCATACTATACACAAATAGTCCTAGCCATATGCCAGCTAATACAAATGCCACACGCTCAACTCTTGATATTTTCATTACGAATATTCCTGGAATTGTGACGCAACCTATAGCTATCAATGCGTTAAGTTCAGATCACTTTCCAATAAAATGTGATATTCTTATTAGCAATAACACTGAAATTGTGCAATATCTAGATTTTAAGAATGCTAACTGGCATAGATGTAAATCTAGAATTAATCAACGTTTCTTTAATCCATCAAATAAGTTATAAGATATCAACAGCAATCAGCAAGTTGATAATAACATTGAGGTTTTTGCAGAAACATTGCTAGAAAGCATCAATGAAGCTGTCCCAAAAAAACAGTTAACATGCGAACAACAATACTCCCTCGCTTTATACTTACCTTAATTTAACTAAGAAATAAATACAGAAGACAATGGCAAAAATACAGACAGGCTAATGATTTTGTAGAAATGAAAATTCTTTCGAAATTGCAAAATTCAGAAATAACTCATGGAATGAAAAACTTAGCTCACTCGAACAAAATTCTAAGCATTTCTGAATTATTGCTAAGATTCTCAAGAACAAAACCAAATTTATTCCGCATCTCAATGAACAAAATCGACACATTGTTACTAACGAGGATAAATTGCAAACTTTTTCAGATATATTTGCAAACAATTTTTGCAATCCACTTATCTCAGAAACAAACTCCGTCAGTTCATTTGTCAGTAACACACTTTCTGTAATAAGAAACAGAAGCGAATCATCGCCGTCAAGTGCATTTATATCACTATCCGAGATATGGAAAACAAAAAGTCCCCAGGAAAATGTGTTCATTAAAGAACTACCTAGGTCAGGCAAAAACTATTTATGTTTTATTACAAATGCCTGCTTAAAATGCAATACTCATTCTATTCTATCGTCCAATAAGTTTACTAAGTAGTTTAAGTAAAATCTATGAAAAAGTTATTAAATATAAGCTCGTTGATTTTCTTGACTCAAGATGTATCATTCCAAGCGAACATTTCGGTTTTAGCCACATCACAGTACCTCGCATCAAGTACTACGTATTAACAACCATGTTAAGGAACATTTTAATTTAAATCAGTCCACTGGACTAGTGTTACTAGATGTAGAGAAGGCATTTGACAGGATCTGGCATGATGCGCTAATGTTCAAACTCTATAATTACGAATGTCCAATGTACCTTATTAAAATCATTCAAAGTTTTATTTGTGGTAGAAAATTCTCTGTATTTCTAAGCAATAGCCACACTTCTCTTAAAAATGTAAAAACTGGAGTGCCACAAGGTTCAGTTTTAGCACCGGTGCTGTATTAAATTTTCGTTGCCGATTTTCCGGATATTCCAAATTGTCAAATAGCAATGTATGCTGATGATACTGCTATCTAGTAAAATTGGGCAAGTAGTTGAAACCAATTTACAATATTCACTAAATGTAACAACGGACTATTTTAAAAATTGGAAAATTTAAATAAATGCTGGTAAAACGCAGGCTATCTTTTTTACTAGAAAAAGAAGTCCTTGTCTACTACCACTAAGCCTACTTCATCTAAATAGGTGTGCTATTCCCTGTGTAAATTCTGTCAAGTACCTTAGTATCTACTTGGACACGAAATTAACCTATTAAACATTAAACATTAAAAACTCGTATAACAAAAATATTGTACCCCATTATAAATCGCCGACATCCTTATGTAACTCGAACAAAATTACTATTTTCAAGGTAGCAATTCGTCTTTATGGATGTGCAGCCTGGGGAATATGCGCAAAGTGTCATATTAAAAAAACTGCAGATATCTCAAAATAAAACATTAAAAACGACGGAAGTGATTCAGCACTTCCTCTAGACTTTGCGGACTTTTAGTCCAATAACTAGTTCTTCGATAAATTAATTCTAGTACTAGGTCTGTGGCGGGGATTGTGCACCATATTGGCGTACAATATGGGTGGTTGCATGCTGCCTGTGGACCAAAAGACTCGATCAGGATGGCGACCCCTCGCGGCATATGCAGCGAGGGCTCGCCACCCAGATTATAATTAAGTTTAAGTAGTAAAGTAATCTTAAGTAGTCTTAAGTAGTTAAGTAGTATTAAGTATTTAAGTAGTATTAAGTAGTCTTAAGTAGATTAAGTCTTTTTTATATAAAATTGTCGCTAATCAAAGTTTTTTTTTTAAATTTTTCTTTGAAATATAAATTTATTTTAAAATAAAAAAAAAAAGAAACTTGAAGCCGAAAGGCAAAGTAAAAACTGTTAGATGTAAGCTAACAGCGCCCGCTAAGGGCCATAATTTAGTTTAAGTAAATATGTTATTGATAAGTTGGATTTAAGCATTTTTGTCTAGTATTAAGTTAATATTTTAAGGAAATAAAAAATGAATTTAAAAAAAAAAAAAAAAAACGATGGTACCATTCTACATTAGATTTACATGAAAAGTCAACAGTATTATAGATAAATAGGAAAATTGAAATCTTCAATAAAAGATTTTCTGACACATGCGAAATATCTGAAAATGTTTTAGTCCGTAATCTGAGTATCTAAGTTTGTTAATTATTTATTAATTTCGTTTATCGTTCCTTTTGTATAATTGTTTTCATGAATTTGTTATATTAGTTATTTGGGTATATATTTATTTATTTACTTGTATTCCTTAATTTAAATTAAATTAAAATGTTCCTTAACATGGTTGTTAATACGTAGTACTTGATGCGAGGTACTGTGATGTGGTCTAAAACCGAAATGTTCGTTTGGTATGATACATCTTGAGTAAAGAAAATTAACGAGCTTATATTTAATAACTTTTTCATAGATTTTACTTAAACTACTTAGTAAACTTATTGGACGATAGCTCTTCGGATAATGCGGAGTTTTACCCTGTTTGTGAATAGAATGATTTTAGCGATTTTCCATTTTGCAGGGAAGTATTGCATTTTAAGCAGGCATTTGTAATAAAACATAAATAGTTTTTGCCTGACCTAGGTAGTTCTTTAATGAACACATTTTTCTGGGGACTTTTTGTTTTTCATATCTCGGATAACTACATCATCTAGTGATATAAATGCACTTGACGGCGATGATTCGCTTCTGTTTCTTATTACAGAAAGTATGTTGCTGACAAATGAACTGACGGAGTTTGTTTCTGAGATAAGTGGATTGCAAAAATAGTTTGCAAATATATCTGAAAAAGTTTGCAATTTATCCTCGTTAGTAACAATGTGTCGATTTTGTTCATTGAGATGCGGAATAAATTTGGTTTTGTTCTTGAGAATCTTAGCAATAATTCAGAAAGGCTTAGAGTTTGGTTCGAGTGATTTAAATTTTTCATTTCATTAGTTATTTCTGAATTTTGCAATTTCGAAAGTTTTGCATTTTTTAGAAATTTTCATTTCTACAAAATCATTAGCCTGTCTGTATTTTTGCCATTGTCTTCTGTATTTATTTCTTACTTTAATTAAGGTAAGTATAAAGCGAGGGAGTATTGCTGGTCGCATGTTAACTGTTTTTTTTTGGGACAGCTTCATTGATGCTTTCTAGCAATGTTTCTGTAAAAACCTCAATGTTATTTTCAACTTGCTGATTGCTGTTGATATCTTAAAAATTATTTGATGGATTAAAGATATTGCACAATTTCAGTTTTATTGCTAATAAGAATATCACATTTTGTTGGAAAGTGATCTGAACTTAACGCATTAATAGCTAAAGGTTGCGTCACAATTCCAGGGATATTCGTAATGAAAATATCAAGAGTTGAGGGTGTGGCATTTCTATTAGCAGGCATATGGCTAGGACTATTTGGTTATAGTATGCTGAATGGATATTTCATATGATAGTCTATTAATATGTTACCTCCTTTTTTTGCTCGCTGGCAAATAATTATTAGTTTTAAACAAAATCCACAAACATAATTTATATGAAAGTTTTTTACCGTAGTTTTCCTTGCTGTTATAACATAGAAGTCGTTCAAAGTCCAAAAATTTTAATTTTCAGTAGTAAGATAATTATAATATATCATATCTCTGTTCAAGTTGTGTATAACGCCATTACTGTAAATATTAATCTATGTTAATAAATATCTATCTATCTTATAACTAATAGCAAGTCAAAAACATATGAGAAGGCTACAAACCACTGTATGGATCGTTTTATACCCAATCCCATCCCATCTTTAAAATGAATATCCATAAAATGTGGGTTTAATGGCAATGAAACATTAAAATTGAAATTGTCGCAACATATTGTTCAGACAGTTTACCAAAATCTAGTATGTTTCGACCAAAAACAAAGTTTTACTCATGCATTTTGTATGGCGTAGGGCATATAAATAGTTTTTGTAAGAAAACACCTCAAAAAAGTTCGCATAGGTAAAAATGATATATGAAAGAAATGTTTAAAACTTTACCGAAAAAACTTTTTTTTACTCAAAATGCCGCAAAAAATTGGGCGTTGCAAAAAACTTTGTATAAGCGAAATATAGACATTAGGATTGTCTAGATATGTTGTTTAATTTTTCAAATTTTTTAACGGTTTGACCCAAAATTAAGTTTTTCTGAAAAGGGGCGTGGCAGTGGCAAGGATCACATGTACCAAGTACGTACAAGGATCACATGTACCAAATTTCATTATCCTAGCTCAACATTAAGGTTCCAAAAACCTGTAACCTGCAGACGGACGGAAGGACAGACAGACATGGCTAGCGATTCGGAATCGATCCATATACTTTGAGGTATATTACAAACAATGTATTAAAACTTATGAACGCAATATATATGGGCGAAATATATATATTGAGATTGTCTAAATATGTTGTTCAGGCACTTTTTCAAACTTCCTTGCGGTTTTGCCAAAAAAGGGGCTTGGCAGTGGGCGGATTTGAAAAATGTTTACATTCTTTCTGCTGTGAGCTTCAAAGAGCATTCCAGCTCAAAATGTTAGGCCAAAAAATCTGGTGAAGTACGGACGGACAGACGGACACGGACAGATGGACAGACAGACATGGCTAAATCGATTCAGCTAAAGATTGTGAGTCGATCCATATACTTTAAGGTATATATAGCTAAATTATTTTTCTATGTTACAAGCTAAAATCAAAACTAATATACCCCTATTGGATAGAGTATAAACATATGAGAAGGCTAAAGTCCACTGAGCGGATTGTTTAATACCCTCTCGCCTATCCCATTCCATCCCATCCCATCCTTTAAATAAATATCCCCAAAATGTCGGCTTTTTGGCAATGAAGCCAAAGTTTATCAAAATCTTTTATGGTCAAAATCTTGTATGATTCGACAAAAAACATCGTTTTTTGCCTTTTTTTTATGTTGGAGATGAAGTACATTTGTTACGACCTATCGGATACTGTAGCTTGGGAATAAGTTTTTACATTTGGTTTTGGATGTTAATACAAGACCCGATTTAAGTTTTGGTGTTTCGATTGTTTTTAAGATAAGTTTAGACGGAATTTTAGGCTTTCTTTTAGGTAAATTTAATTTCTCTGAATCTTTTCTAGTAAATTTCGTCCGTTTTTTGCAACTCTTTAGCTAGCTCTCTGCTTTTTACTCACTGTGGCTCTTTCTGACAACATGTTTGCGTATCATTATATCATTTCAGCGCTTTCACTGAGGAACTAAAAACGCAGATCATTACGTATGTGCTGCGTAATTAGTTGAACCTTTAGGACTGTAGAAAGAGACCTGCGAGCTTTGAATTCTCACAGTACACACAAACGTATGTCTAGCCGGAGGACGCCTCACGCTATACGCTATTTAGTGTATACTAACGAACGTACTCTAAGAACTCTAAGTTAAACTCACCTAAAAAGTGACAGTTCTGACAATCAAACAAACCCAATTTCAGTGGACACTCTCAAACACACCTAAAAGTGACCGTGAAAAAAATATTTCAGCTGTTTGTGAATTTGCCCGCTGCCGATTTGAAAATGACAGATGACATTATGCTTACTTTTCATTAAATATTTAAAGTGAGGTTTCGGTTGCTTTAATTTTATTGCAGGGTGATAACCCTAAAGTACACTTTTTGACGTCTATAATTCTCAAAACGTGTTAGTAAGTGATAAAATAATTTAAATGTCTACTTAGAGCGACTGTAAATTTGCGCCATATACAGTAGACACAACAAATAACTATTATTGTTTTCTCCTGACAGACAAAATATTTTCAAATAACGGCGTAGCCTACTTTTAGTTACATTATTTAACTGTTTTTAATATTATGTACTTTTATAACATTATTTGCAAAAGTGAGTATAGTTATTGATAAAGGCAGACCACAAAGGAGACCCTAGTCCCCTTGTCTTCTTTGTCACGCTTGACAATCTTAACGTCATCTATAATTTAGTACTGTCTGTTTTTCAGATCGCTAACTATGTCATCCTTTAAGCACGACACATGAAACCCTCTAGCTGCAACCCGTAAAGGCCTTTCAAATGAGTACCATTCTAGTAAATCGGTAGTTAGTTTGCGAGATAATAGACTGTAACTTACAGATCCTTAACGCAGATATTCCATTTATTTATGTAAGTGTAATTAACTTACTTAGTAGCCTGATAATGGTAACAATTTTATCAAGGTACGAAACTTGTTATATAGTCAATTCCGATCACATTATTTGGCGGTGAGGGCAGTTGTTTTAGCTGTTTTCCTTTATTAATACTCCCTTTATCATGTATTACTTCGTCTGAGAACAAAGTTGTTTTTTACCGGTCTTTTGTTTAGAATCAGACGACTGAGTTCTTCTTCATCGGTCTAATATTCTGAATTACTGTCCGTTTAATTCAGAATACTCTACTATACAAACTGCGTACGCTACTGAGCAAAAAGGTCCTAAACCTTTTCTCAAATAGAATTTAGTTGGGCACTTCAAGTTGGTTGGGGTCCAAGATTCAGCGGAGTAAATCAGAATTGGGATTATCGGATACCTATATAGGATCTCCGTCGTAATTTTACTTATAATTTTACAGAGAATGATAAAAGACTTCTGTGATTTCGTGCAGTTGCAAATGATTGGGACACTCGCAAATTATGGATGTTTTCATAAACGTCAGCCTAACTAAAACCTGCGTGGGACGTGTTCATAATATCGATCGAACAAATCCACATGAATTACAGAGGATGTGTTCATAAACGTTATATAAGTCATCAACGACTGGCAGATTGTGCATCCATAGTTTTTTGTCTCCAGAAAGCGAGGAAGTTAAAGAAAACAAATTAAAAGTCGAAAAATGTAAGTTGCATTGGCGATTTTCTAATAAGAAGTAGCTGCGTTGTGGAATGTGTTGAAAACTAAGCTATTATTTCATAAAAGAATTCTTATAGAAAAAGAATTCAATTCTGAAAAAAAATAATTCATTGTAAAGGAAGGTGCTTTATGACATTAAAATATTTGTTTCATTCTTTTCCTTTGAAGTCTTGGATTGGTACTGAAGAATTTGAAAGAAAGAAAAAAATCGGAAACAGGCGGCACAACCTGGGAATTCTTCAAACGGTGGTAGGCACAGCGTATCTCCTTCGTGAAATCCTTTGGGCCCACGTCGGTGATATAAGAATTCAGACGATGAAAAACATTGAACTATGGTCCCAAACGTTAGCATCGTGTCAGCTTTCAACGAAATATCTTAAAATGTGGCTACAATCCCATCCCCAAATATGTCGGCTATATGGTGATGAAATATAGGAAATGTGATTGTTTCAACATGATGTTCAGACAGTTTTTCAAAATCAAAATCAAAATCTACAAAAAAACAACGTTTTTCACCTCCTTGTGCTATGAGGTAGTTTATACAAATGGTTTTTGTATGAAAACGCCTCCATAAAATGGACGTGGGTTCAAATGATATATGGAAATGTTTTCAAATAGTGGGCGTGGCAGTTGGGTGTATTTCAAATATTTTTACACTTGATCTGCTGGAAGTACCAACGAAAAAGTGTACCAAATTTCATCATTCTAGCTCAAAATTTAAGGCCCAAAACTGGTGACAAACGGACGGACGGACAGACAGACATGGCTAAATCGACTTAGCTTTCGATTCTGAGTCGATCCATATAGTTAAAGCTATATATAGCTAAATTATTTCTTTATGTTACAATACAAACTATGTATCAAAACTAATATACAGCTACAATCTGCTGTGCGATTCATTTAATTTTATACCCTATCTCATTCCATCCTGAAAATTTATGCCCCAAAATGTGAGCTTTATAAGGATGGAATATAGAAAATCGCAGTGTAAAACATATTGGTCACAAAGCTTATCAGAATCTTTTGTGGTTCGACAAAAAACAACGTAATTCTATTGCAAAAGCCATAGGGTGCGGTAAATAAATGGGTTTGGTAGGAAAACGACCCTAAAAAGTGGGAGCGGATGAAAATGATTTAAGTACGAAATGTTTATACTGAATTCGGGCAAAAACGGCTTTTTAATAAAAAGAGTCCACAAAAATAGGGCGTGGCAAAAAACTTTATATGAAAGATAAGATATTGGGATTATCTACACATGTTCTTCAGACACTTTTTCAAAATTCCTTACCGTTTGGCCACTCATACGAGACTTTCTACCATGCCGCGGTGTAGCATCTCAGTACGATTAGAGATGATTCATCAAATCCTACCCCTTCCTCTAAAATATGCTGTTGGAGAGTCCCTCATAGCGGCGTTGAGTTAAGTCGTTCGACACAGAATCCTGGTAACAAAGGACTGCAAAGCCACAGCACGCAATCAAACCCCTCCAAAGTTATTTACAGACAACGCCACGCAGCGGCTAGATAAATGGAATTTATCCAACCAATAACCCATTTGGCCAAAGCTAGATTTAAGAAGATCAAAGGTTTATTTGTTTTTTTGATTTCACTAGATAGACCGTATATTAGCCCCAACATAAGTGTAAATACGGGATACTATTTAATAGGCAGGCACCGTATATTAAGCCCCAACATAAGTGTAATTACGGGATACTGTTTAATAGGCAGGCACGCAGAAATGCTAGGTCTCTACTCAAACGTCTTCTGTAGAAGCTGCATGGACGAATAGGAAGAAGAAACTATACTTCATATCCTTTGTAACTGTCAAGCCCTTTTAAACAAAAGGAAGCCACATCTTAGAGCTTACTATTTTCAAAATCTTAGCGATTTGAAAAAAAAAAGAACAGAAGAGCGGACATAGGGGTATATTAGATTTGACATTAAGTTTGTAACATAGAAAAATAATTTCGCTAGATATACCTCAAAGAATATGGATCGATTCAGAATCGTTTTTAGTAAAACGTTGATTGCTAACCAAATGGTATCGAATTAAAAAAAAAATGTCTAAACAAAATATATAGACAAATTCAGTAACAATATTTCATCAATATAAAGTTTTAGCCACTTTCACTTTTTGTGGGCGTTTTATTAAAAAAACGATTTCTGGAAAAAGTCTTAAAAAATATCTAAAAAGTTTTGAGCAAAAACTTTGAAAATAATGTAACATGCATTTCTTACATATATCATTTTTGACGATATTAATATTAAGGATGTGATGGGATAGGGTATTAAACAATCCGCATTGTTTGTAGCATTTGCATATGTTTTGAATATCTTATCCCATAGTGGCATATTAGTTTTGACATTACGTTTGTAACATATAAAAATAATTTCGATAGTTATTCCTTAAAGTATATAGATCAGAATCGTTAGCTGAGTCGATCTAGCCATGTGTGTCTGTCCGTCCATCCATCTGTGGGCCTTCAATTTTGAGCTAGAGTGATAACATTTGGTAAATATACTCTTAAGGTTATCCGATTTGTTTGAACGATAAAAGAACAAATAAACCGTCTAACCAAGATTCTTTAGCAACGCCTTTTGTGTTTATCAAGACCATCCAGGACTCTTGGTTACTTTATATATTTGTTTACCATAAGCGCAATGCAGAAGCGGCAACCTGGAAGACATTGACATTGTTTTGAACATTCGCGATTTTAAGTTAAGGAAATCATAAATTTCCCTGAGGTAAAATAAACAAAATAGATTTTACATTGGACAGGCGCTGTTAGTGGTGCCAAGTTGACGTCGATTAGATTTTTCTTCGATGTACGCTACCTCAACAGTCACATTTAGATTATAGACCCAAAAATATAGCAGTACTATGTAATAATGAAACAATCTAAGTTTTTAGCTATTTCATACCGAAACCATACATGTTTGCAACTACGAGAACTACAATCCGACACGCAGTTCAGCATAACCAATTATCTGTTCTTGGACAGCTTTAAGATAGAGTGTCCTTAATATAATAGTTACCCTCAATAGGACACATATATTTTGTAGCCGTTATGTGAGTATGAGAACTTTCGTCATTCTAAGTCACGAGCTTTGTTCGTAAGCACACGAATAGGAGCCAGCCATTTTGAAGTTATCCTAGTTTGGCCCGAGCAGCTCCTGATTGTTTGTTAGGGATTTGATAAATGCAAAATAATTTCAGTCTTTCATTATTTCATTTGTAGTTGTTTGTGTTGAAAAACTTTTTCAACTGATTTGGTTCAGCATTTAAATGTGTCAATAGATGGTACTGCTATTTCTCAATTCTATCGTTTGAATAATTGCGTCTGGTTGGGTCAGCAATGATTGCATGCAAAAAAAAAAGTTTGCCGTAAGTTATTGTATAGGTTGAGTGTATACGAATTCTATACTGCATTTTATTTACCTTTATCAATATAGTACAGAGTTACTGCAAGTGTACACATAAAGGTATGGATATACATATACAAGTCCTTTTCAGAAACTAAACAAAGACAGGAATTAGGAATTCTTCGACTTGCTGCGCTAATTTCATTAGAGAAGAACGAGTGTCGTGATTTATGCACATTATATTAAGGTTGGTTCCCTTCTCCTCCTAGGTATTTTTCAACTTCAGGCATGCTGATTGTATAGAGCAGTCTTCTTCGAGAAATTATCAAAATACGAACATGATGAATAGCTTCTCGGAGGATTTTGCTATTGAAGTTGCAAAGTTTAGGGCACTAGACTCGAATCACACGACATAATATCATTCATACCCTGAACACACATTTCAGCGTACGTACTCGTGCTCACAAAACCTAGTAAGAGCGTCTTCATCCTTGTTGTCGTCTTGTGTCAGCAATATGAATGTATCCTTTCGCAAGATATGTACCGAGTGTGCAAATTATGATGGTGTCGTTCTCGGATGTATTCCTCGGAGAAATGCGCTGATCATTAACATACGAATGCAATAAATAATTTCCAGCGAAATCAACATTTGCATACAGACATATCCGTCCCTGTTATGTTATGACTGTGCGCGTTGTCGTAAAAGCTTTATAAAGTTGTCATAACAATTTTTTTTTTAAATATCCACAATTCTTGGCGTTTCTTAGGTACTTTCCTTAATGTTATACTTATCAAGACAGCGTAAGTTAATATGTTCACGTTTCGAAGATGGGAGATAAATGTGCATGTCGTTGGTAATTGGCTCAAGGATAGTTTTCCATCATTTTGTAGTTCTATTAGTTTTTATACCCTATCCCATAATGGTATGTAAGTTTGGATACAAAGTTTGTAACATAGAGAAATTATTTAGCTAGATATAGCCACGACTGTCCGTCCGTCCTTCCGTACGTCACCAGTTTTTGGGCCTTACATTGTTAGATAGAATGATGAAATTAGGTACACGTGTTTGTTGTTGCTCCCAGCAGAACAATTGCAAACGATTTTGAAATCCGCCTACTGCCACGCCCCGTTTTTAGAAAACCCAAATTTAAGCCAAACCGAACATGGTATATACATAATCCTAATGTCTATATTTCGTTTTTATAAAGTTTTTCGCCACGCCCACAATTTTACTGAAAAACGTTTTGTACTGAAAACGCTCCCGGTAAAATTTTAATGCAAAATCATTGGTTTTGATAATAAAAACATTTCTTCCATATATCATTTTAACCCATGTCCACTTTTTGAAGGCGTTTTCAAACAAAAACCAGCGCTAAGTTATATAGTGGATATTAATTATTCCATGTCATAGAGGTTTCTATTTGGAAACTGGGACTTGTTCCGTCAGGTTGGCTTTCTTGGCAATTTGGCTTTCTTGCCACGTAAAATATTGCCGGTTATCCTCTCAAATACCAAGTAGGCTTGGTAAGACCACGGGCAATCGCTTACGAGTGCGTATCTGCAAAGCTGTACAACCACGTCGCTACTATAACATTTTATTCTGTCGTCGCACGGTGTAGGGGGATTCAGGAATTACAATGCATAGAATCAGGAATCCAGAATCGAAAAGGCTAGATCGGCCCTGGTTACCAAATCCAAATCAAATAGTTGTCCATTTTAAACCATTGCTATCCTATACAATAGCGTCCCTGAACATCCGTGGCTACCATTGGTCAAATGTTGAAAGATCCAATATTTAGGAATCACTAATACACGTTATACCTTTGACATACTGATGGTATCAATACTATAGTATACGGATGTACCATATATGTGTCAGGGAATATCACGAGATGCCAATCGAGCAACATATTTTCTATGTTGTTACGATACATGCGTTCTTACGGTAGTATACCAAACACTCAACCGATCGCAGTGCCATTCTTCCTAAGGACAATCTCAGAGCTATATTTAAACCCTATCCCATGGGGGTATATTAGTTTTTATACATATTTGTAACATAGAGAAATTGTTGAGCTAGATATACCTCAAAGTATATGGAGTCGAATAAACCATGTCTGTCTGTTCGTCACTGATTTTTAAGAATTAAATTTTGAGCAGGAATAATGGAATTCGGTACATAGGATCCTTGGCCATGCCTACAGAAGAAGTGACGTGAAGAAGTCATTCTTAAAGTCCGCCCATCCCCACTCCAACTGTTTAGACAAACGTTGTTTTTGGCCAAGCGTTAGGGAATTTTGCAAAATTGTTTGAACAACATATTTAGAACATCTCAATATCTATATTTCGTCTATACAAAGCTTTCTGCCACTTTTTAGGTGGCGTTTTTAGTCCAACAATTTTTGGTAAAATTCTAACGAATTTTGAAAAAAATGTGTTGCATATACTTCCAAAATACCAATATGTATATACATTTCGTCTTTAGATCAATTAAACCCACGGCTACCATTTATATACCCTACCACATTATAGCTTACGCCATACAAAACGTTGTTTTTTAGATACTATAACAAGATGTGTTGCCGATGTAATTTTCTTTATTTCATTTCCATTAATTTTTAAGTCAAGCCTAATTCTTGGGGATATTCATTTTAAGGATGGTATGGGATAGGGTATTCGCAGATTCTGTTATCGTCGTGAGTGCAAATGAGCACCAACAAAAAACGAACGAAAAAATGTCGGCTTTATGGCGATGAAATATAGAAAACGTCGTTGTCAGAACAGATAGCTTATCAAAATCTTTTATGGTTCGACAAAAAAACATCGTTTATCGCCTGGTTATACTATGAGGTAGCATATAGAAATGGTTTTTGTATAAAAACGCCTTAAAAAATGGGCGTTTAAAATGTTTAAAATTTTTACCGAAAGACGTTTTTACTAAAAACGCCCCAAACGCCCAAAAGAACTTTGTATAGACGAAATATAGACATAAGGATTGTCTAGATTGTTAAGACACTTTTTCAAAATCTCAGACTGTTTGGCCTAAAACTACTTTTTTCTGAATAGACGGCGTGGTAAATATTATCATTCATTATCATAGGGTGTACACATATGAGAAGGCTACAATCCACTGTGTGGATCGTTTTATACACTACACCATCCCATTCTTAAAATTAATATTCCTAAAATGTGGGCATAATATTAAAATTGACATTGTCGCAAAAAAATGGTTTAGGCAGTTTATCAAAATCTTGTATGGTTCGACAAAAAAACGTTTATCTCCTGCATATAGTATGAAGATGGTTGCGTGTTGTAGATCGAGAGTTGACACTGATTGGCTTTATCTTGGCAATGCCCAGTGATTGTAACTCTGACTCCACATCAAGTGCTAAGTTTTAACCTCCAAGTGGTAACCATCGTACCAGGTACTGGTCTCATCCAACCGGATTTGACTTGCTAATCGATAAGCACGAGTGTTGATAACACGACGAAAAACAGCAACACCATGAACAGCCAGGTCAGAATGTCACGGAATGAATACCCAGCCTGCTGTCCCATGCGAACCTTCGAAATATTCGGATAACAGGTTTCTCGGAATTTCAAGAGTTAGTCAGGCCCCTTGAACAGAGATAGTGGCGGATGAACCGAAAGGCCAACGGCCCCGTGTCCTAGGGGTATCTAATTGGAACTGGCCCTCCAGGTTAGGCTTTGGGTTAACTACCCAACCATGAAAAAAGCTAACGGTTACGAAGCAACCAATAGCCTCGGAAAGGACTGATTTAATTGTTGACGACCCTGCTAAACGAAAAGAGGACATCGACGTTCTAATCTGCAGATGCTACTAAGCAGATATTACTGCCATCCAGGAAATACGATGGGATGGGTCGGGCAAAAAGAGGATGGAAAGCTGTGACATCTACTACGGAACGTGTTATAGTGAGCAGAAACAGCGACTATTCGGACGCGGATTTGTTTTAAGTGCCAGACTTAAGCAAGAAGTCTCATGTTTCTAAGACATTAGCGAACGCATTATAACAATCCGCATCAAGACAAAATTCCCCAATATGAGCTTTATATTCGCTCACGCCCCAACGGCAGAAAAAGATGATATAGCTAAGGATTGCTTCTACGAGCTCCTGGACAAAACCTATGAGCGACAACTGAAGTACGATGCTAAAATCGTGCTGGAAGATTTTAACGCAAAGGTAGAAAGAGAAGACATCTTTAGCAGTATCGTCGGAAAACATAGCCTACACGACAACACGTCTAGTAGCGCACTTAGGCTAATTGACTTCGCTACGGAACGAAATGCCACTATAGCCAGTGTAGCGGATACCTTAAAAATATTTTTTTTTTCTTTTTGACAATTTTCAAATTAAAATAAATTTTACTGCGGAAATTATTTTCTATAATTTCACATAAACTCACAAAAGATTGCAATACCATCTTTATGTTCCACAAATCATAACCCACCACATGAAAAAATGGAAACTTACCATACACTCACCACAAGCATTCGCACCAACCGGTACAACCGGTTTGTGTATTTAACGCTCGCACGTTCAGAGCTTGACCTTTCTTTTCTTTCGCCTGTGACAGTGGTCATTAGAAGTCGTGACTACCAAAATTGTCTCAGGTTTAGTTTAATCGAACACAAGGTTCTTTTATTTTAATTTGTTAATTAAAATTTAGATCGGTATGTACGATCGCTTCCATTTGTGCTTACACCCAAGTAAATTGTGTTTCTCTACCTTTAGTGCAACTCTCGTGGATATTTTGTACAAGTATACTCTGCAACAGATTTTTTGTAATCCTTAAAGGTATGTGCATGTTGAGCATTTAAATCGACAATTACCTAAAGTGATTCCTATTTCGTATGTAGGTATATTTCGTGATTTTCGTAAGACGCGAGTGATTATCTTTGGCGTAAGCACGAGGCCACGCAGTGCAATATTTAACCTGTAAATAGACGGGTGCCATCAAGTGTGCTAAGAAATCACTCTTGCACATAAAAAAGGAACATTTATATCCTTTCATTCAACCCGATACTGGCATATAATTATATATAAATAAGATACGATAATTGCATCGAACTTTTGTTACATCATATCTGAAAACAAAAACCGTTCCCAGCTCAACTATCCATGAGCCCATATATATATATATCCATATGTATGATTACGATCATAATTATAGATGAGATTAAGACGAATCCAGACGAGCCATCGTGTCGAATCAACATTAAACATTACCGATCCATACAATTAGAGAAATCTACCCAGACGTCCAAAAACCTTTCCCAGATATTCCATAAATTTCACCCAGTTTTCATATAAAAATTTGAAATAATTATATGAACAAAACATAAAAAGGCATAACCTATTAAGTAAATGCAATGCATGTAGATAAGTATCGATGTATAAGTAAATATATACAAAAAAAAGGTAAGAAAAAACTAAAAAAACATAATACCTAATATAAACTCGATTCCATTATTAATTACATAATATAAGTACAAAATCTAACAATCTAGACCAGGCTTCATGTGGGCACATAAGTTTGCAGTCGATACAAACATTCATATGGACGTTAAAACACATTAACTAAAACTATCAAACATAAAACAAAGTACGTTTTTTTTTAGATTTTTGCTCTACATACATAAACAACATTTAATATTACAATACATACAAACTACACTTAAAGAACCTAAATATGAATCTCAAATTTTAAATTTTAATTACCGAAACTACTCAAATTACATTAAAAATTAAAGTAACTAAAATCACATTCGAAAGAAGAGCTAAACATATAATTTTAACTTTATCATAATTATTCACTCATGCACATGCATTCATATAAATTATCATACACACAATCATACATAATAAAACTTATACTATATTATCTAATTATATACTAAAACTTTATCCTAAAAACCCTACATCCCATTTAAGTAATTATATCTTCTATAATACGTCATAAGATCAGTATATTCTCAATAATTATACCAAAAATGTTTGTTGCTAATAATAAATTGATCCTATTAAGCGATTTGATTAAGAGCACCGAATCAAACCTCTAATTTTGATTTAATTTAACCTTTTTTCTTGATTTGGCTAGAATAAAATTGTTACATTTAACTCTTAAATGACACTCTCTTTCATTATGTGTTAAACATAATTTTGATTGGCAAAATGGGGTGATGAGAGTAAGCTAAAGGTAATGGTGAAAGAAGTGTGACCATCTGTGTAGACAGTGATAGGGGCTATTGATAACATACAGGCAGCAATAGTCAAGGTGACATCAATGAATTAGGTCATTAACGTTAGGGAGGGTATGCCTAAGAGAACATATCAGCGACATTTTCTTTCTCTGCCTTGGGTATCACTTGTAAAATAATCTCAATCGCTTTTTATTTAATTTAGTTGAATGCGTAGTAGAAAGATCCCACCCCTACGACGAGCTTTCGCCGTGCAATGACAAGCGTGCCATTCTGGTACCGGGTAAAAAACACTCTTCCACCCGCACCCTTACACCAGCACACGGTTTCCCCACCACGATACCCATAATGGGACATGCCGGTCTCCGGTTCAACGAACGGTCAACCAAATTGATCACATTGCGGTAGATAAGAGGCATGCATCTATTATTTTGGATGTCCGAGCATTCCGAGGAGCTAACATCGACTCGGACCACTACCTTGTTGCAGCAAAGGCAAGAGTGCGGATACCCAACACGCCACAACAATCCAGAAACACTGTAAAAAATTTAATGTCGAAAGACTGCAATCCTAAGAGACCGCCAAGACGCGTATTCCTAAACCTCTCGATTACTACCATACCACCAGCATCGAATGTCGAAGAACAATGGCAACGATGCCAACAAGCCATTAGATCAGCGGCAACTGATGTGCTAGGTTTCTCGTGCCCACCAGCAAGAAACCGCTGGTTGACTCTATAGGCAAAGAAGAATGGAAGTTTTACCAAAGTGTAAACGTCAAGTACAAGGTTCGAACAGAATCCTGTCGAGATGAACAAGGACACAGTCGATGCTGAGGATATGGAAGAACTACTTCTGCAGACTGCTAAACGGCGATGACGAACAACATTCCGCTTTCAGGCTGCCGGAAATGACAGCCTTCCCGCTGAGCTTTATTAAGCCAAATATGGTCGGAAGAAAGCATGCCTGAAGAATGGAACCTCAGCATCGTTTGCCCGTTCCAAAAAAAGGAGATCCTTTTAACTGCGCCAACTACAGAGCATAAGTCTCCTCAACATCGCCTACACGATCCTATCTGCCGTAATTTGTCACCGTCTGGAACAGTCTGAAACCGTTTACCAACAACCTGATTGGCCCTTATCAGTGTAGTCTTAGGCCAGGAAAGTCCACAACCGATAAAATTTTCACACGTCGGCAGATTCTGGAAAAAACCCAAGGAGTCCAAATCGATACCCACCACCTTTTCATCGATTTCAAAGCCGCATACGACAGCATTTATAGAGACGAACTATACAGAGCCATGTCTAGTTTTGATATACCGCCCAAACGCGTCCGTTTATGTAGGATGACGATGGCGAATTCTCGTTGCTCCATCAGGGTCGGAAACGACCTAACCTACACATTCGATACCAAAAATTATTAAGGCAAGGTGATGCGCTAGCATGTGACTTCTTCAATTTGATTTTTGAGAAGATTGTGCAAAACTCCCGAGCCAACACCAGAGGCACAATTTTCCAAAAATCGGTACAACTACATGACTACGCCGACGACCTTGAAATCATTTGTAGGACCTATAGTGATGTCATAGCCACGTTAGCTAGTATAGAGAAGGAAGCGGCAAAAATGGGCTTAGCAGTAAATGAGGGCAAGAAGAAGTATACGCTGTCAACACGAAAGGGCACACAACATCGACGAATTGGACAGAACGTCACCATTGAGAGATATAACTTTGAGGTAGTACGGGACTTTGTCTATCTCGGCTCCGCTATTAACTCTGACAACAACATCTCGTCAGAAATTAAACAAAGGCAAACGCTGTTTCTTCGGGCTAAGAAGGCAATTCAGTAGTATAGCTATCACTCGAAATACAAAGGAGATCCTATGTAAGATCCTGTTCATCCCAGCCCTACTCTGCGGCGCTGAATCATGGACCTTCTTAAAAGCGTATGAAGAATCCCTTAGTAGATTTGAGAGAAAAATTATTCTAAAAATCTTCGCTCCCGTTCGCTTTGACGGGCTATGGAGACGAAGATCCAACCAAGAACTAAACGAGCTGTATAAAAACTTTGCATTGGATGCTTAAGATGGCTAGGACATGTAGAACGATTGGACACCAATACTCCGGATAGCAAAGTCTTCGATTCCCAGCCAGACGTCGGACGCAGTAGAGGAAGACCTCGCCTTAAGTGGCGCGCACAAGAAGGAACCGACCTCAACCAACTTGGAGTGCGCAACTGGAGGCAGTTACCTAAGGTCCGAGCTAATTGGAGAGGTATGTTGGTTGAGGCCCAGGTTCTTTCTGGACTGTAGCGCCTCTTAATTAAGTAAGTGGGCGTGCGTTTGAATGTTGTATAGACGAAATATTTTATATATAAAACCCAATGATTTTGCATCAAAAGTTTTTTCGAATATTTTAAAATTTTACCAAAAAAAGTTTTTTACTGAAAACGCCCTCAAAAAGTGGATACTTAGTCTATCTATGTTGTTCAGACTTTTTTTTGTCAAAATTATCTATCATTTGGCCAAAAAGAACGTTTTTCTTGAAATTCGGCGTGGCAGTAGGCGGATTTTGAATTTTTTAAACATGTTTGAACAGCTCGTACATGGATCACAGGTACCTAATCTTATCATTCTAGCTCAAAAGTTAAGGCCCAAAAATATAGCTTAATCGACTCAGCTATCGATTCTGAGTCGATCCATATACTTTAAACTATATCTAGCTAAATTATTTTTCTATGTTACAAACTATGTATCAATGGGATAGGGTACAAATACCTAAACTTACCAATTGGTTAAGTGATCGGCTCAGAATCGCTAGCTGAGTCGATTAAACCATTTCTGTCAGTCCGTCTGTCTTTATGTCACCGATTTTTAGGCCTTAACTTTTGAGCTAGGATAATGAAATTTGGTATATAGGATCCTTTTCAGAGACTACAGAACAAGTGGAAACATTTTCAAAATCTGCACTGCCACGCCCCTTTTTAGAAAAACGGTTTTTTTCGGTCAAACGGTTACGAAATTTTTAAAACTTTCTGAACAAGATATTTATACAATCTTAATATCTATAATTAGCCCATACGAAGTTTTTTTTGCCACGCCCACTTTTTCTTGGAGTTTTTAGTAAAAAACGGTATTTGTCAAAATTTTAAGGAAATTCGAAAAACTTTAGATGCAAATACTTCCGTAATGGAAATATGTACATTTGGTACATAGGTCATTATCATAGAGATATTTTCCATTTAAGGAAGAAAATGTGACTCTTAAGTGGTTGTACATTGAAAACACCTAATGAGGCAAAAGCTACCGTCTGTTATATCGGAAGCTAAATACCGATAGAACTGAATGGTTTTCATTTGATAATAAATCTGAAAGACCTTAACGCATTGTAGCTTGAGGGTTACATGCATCGAGCTTAAAGTATGACATTATTTAAGATCTGAAAAGCAGGCAATATAAAGTTATAGATGCTGTTAACATTGTCAAGTGAGAAAAACAGTAAAAAGATGGCGAAGAAAATGTTATAAAAGGGTGTATTCCTTTATTTATACTCACTTTCGATAAAGAAGAAATTTTGAATAAAAATTGTGAAATAAAAGCAATACTTAATATTGTTGTAAAAATTAAACCCATGAGTAAGGATTCCAAACTAGTTCCTCAGTGCAAACGCTGCCAAAGATATAATCATACGCAAACCTATTGTCCAAAAGAAAAGTGATGTGTAAAATGTGCCGGAAATCATATGAGTGTAGATTGGAGGTCAGATAGGAAAACTCCTCCCATCTGCATCAACTGAAAAGGCAATCATTCTGCAATTTATCGATGCTGCGAAGTAGCTAAGGAGTTGCAAAAAAGACGGGCGAAATTAATGAGTACTAATTCACAGAAATTGAATTTAAAAAAGAAAATGCCTTATACTCCGATGAAAAATGTGTCGAAGCCAAAGCAAGCTATAATTGAAAAAACCTTATTTTCCTGTACATCCAAAACCAAATGAACAAACGTATGCGCATGCTATAGTATCCGATAAAGACAAAAAAAATATCTCACCTGACCAAGTTGCAAAAGTATTTTCAATTATTCTTTCAAAACTTCTTTCAAAGTTGAAGAATGCTTTGATCTTTTCCCTGATCATTCTTCAGTTATTCTAACAACGAGCGAGTAAATCATTTAGAAATGAAAACCCACCCAGACTAACAAACGGGAGAACCTACTGGGAAGGCTTCAAAAACGATATTGAAAATAATATTCGACTGGGTGTATCGCTTAGATCCCCATTGGAACTTGAAGTCGCAGTTGACTCCTTTATCGATACCGTTCAAAAAGCAGCATTGAATAATACTCCTCAACAATGCAATTAAGAGAGCTATAGTAATATCAAGTACCCATTTGGTAAGACAAAAAAGAAAAGTTCGAAAAAGATTGCACCAAACTCGTGCCCCCTAAGATAAAACACATCCCAATCGGATGAGTAAAGTGCTATCAAATTCGATTAAAAACTTTTAAAACCATGCAGTAGAAACTATCTTCAAAGCCTAACCGCTGGAAAAGAATCGAATTGGAAAGCAATTAATGTCATAAAACGGACAAAAACGCTGTCCCACAAATTAGACTAACTCAAGACATTTTGGCAACAAGCGATAAGGAAAAAGCAGACGTTTTCGCCGCACATCTTGAGGAAACATTTAAATCATTTGATGGTCCACAAAAAATTAATTTATTCGAGACTATAACCGGTAATAATATAGTTAGATATGCAAGTATTGCCGAGCTGAAATGGGAAATACAGAAATTAAAGCATAAAAAAGCTCCGGATTATGACCTGATTACATGAGTACTTTTAAAAATGTTACCTCGGAAAGCATTAACTTAACTCCTCTACATTGTAAATGCAGCAATTAGATTGGAATACATACCAAGACAGTGGAAAGTCACGGAAGTGATTATGGTTCTCAAACCGGAAAATTCACCGAATAAAATAAAATCTTACAAACCTATTTCACTTCTTCCAATAATTTCAAAAGTTTCATTCACAAAGTTCATCGAATTACTGATGTAATTGAGTTCTTAGAAAAGAGAATTTGCTCAGAAGTATTTCTTTAAGTGTCGTAAGCTTTTGACAAGGATTGGCATAGATATCTTCAATAAAAACTAAGACAAGTTCTGTCTGAAAAATTATATAAAATCCTCGTGTCGTATCTTGAGCAAAGACTCTTCCGTGGGAAACTTGGAAACGAATATTCGGAGTTCAAAGAAATATTGGCAGAGGTATCCCAAGGAAGCGTACTTGACCAACAAACTATACAAAAGTTGCCAAGTTTGCTGTCGATACAGCTATACTAGCAGTTGGCACAACATTAGAGGAAATAAATATGAAATTACAAAAGTCTTTAAGCAAATCGATTCAGGTAGATTTTTCGTATAAAAGGACAAACAATTTGCATGTATTTATCAATACGGTTAAGTCGCCTTTGTAAATGAAGCGAAATATGTCGGAATGACACTCGATGCAAAATTAAAATGGAAGTCGCATCTAAAAAAGAAATGCGAAGAACTTAAAAATAAATACAGGGAACTGTACTGGTTACTCGGAAAATATTCGCAGCTTAACCTTGATAACAAGCTGCTATTATACAAGCAAGTGCTAAAGCCAGTGTGGACATATATTAAGTATACAACTATGGGGTTGTACCAATGAAACAAGTCTTAATATTCTATAATCTTTTGAAAACAAAATGTTAATATCATTCGTCAATGCGCCGTGGTATATAAGGATGAAGATCTATGCAGAGATCTGGGTTGCCGGCGGTTAAAGATGAAACGAAAAATTTTGCATGCAAACATGAAAAACGTTAATTGGGACGCGTTAACACAACGGTCCTCCAAATTCTTGACGAAACAAATGTATTCCGGCGTCTTCAAAGAACTTAGCCGTCACATTTGGCCCGATAACAACAAACCGCGCTATAAATTGCGGAAAAGGCAGGAACTCTCAAAGGAAAGTTACTTGCCAAAAAATCAATACTCGTGATAAAAAAATTGCTAGATAAGTCGCAAACTTAGTTGCAATAAAAGGGTGATGGTTTTAGTGGGCTAAACTCTCACACTACCTTGGGCACGTGCTCATCGTGTCTTTCGAGATTCTACGCCCCCTTTTTTGGGCGTTTTCCTACAAAAACCATTTGTATGTCGTACCCCAAGGCATTTGCAATAGATAGGTTGGGATGGGTATTCAACGATACGCATAGCGGAGTGTATCCTTCGTATATTTTTTTTTCAGCCTGGAAGTATGCTGTCAATATTATTGTTAATAATCTTCCAATTAAATTAGAAGCTTTGAATACCCAATTACAGGGCTTCAGTAGAGGGATGTGTACAATTTTGATTGGTATAATAATTATTTGAATAAAATGCGTTCCCCACGCTGCAACCCAAGCATGCGCATATTAAAATACGGGTTCGTTTTTAAGGGAACCGATTCAGGTCAAGGGTAATCAACTTTAAGCCGGTAAGTGATCACCTGGCTGTGATACAGATCACAGGTTTGTTACGTCAGCCTAATAAACTCCACTTACCTGAATAGGTTCTCAGTTTCAATTGCGTATACATATATATTTATAAATATTTATTGTGATTGGGACCGTTATTTTATGGCCGACTTAGATAGTTTTTAGTCTTAAGGTTTAGGTGTATAACAGTCATGGTGGCACAAAAAATAAAAATATATATATATATATATATACAAAAAAAAAAAAAAAAAAAAAAAAAAAAAAAAAAAAAAAAAAAAAAAAAAAAAAAAAAAAACGCTTGCTGTGGCTGTTCTAGTTTTTAAGTTATTTTTAGGTAGTTTTAATTATTTTTAAGTAGTTTCAGCTAGTCGATAATTAGTTTTAATTAGCATGTAAGTTTAAATAAAATAAAAAAAAGACTAGAAACCAAGTTTTTCAAAGTTTTCTTGGTAAAAAAATGTTTTGTTACTTTTATGTTTATATATTAGATAATAGGCCGAAAGGCATTAGAATTAAGTTATCGAGTAATTTAGGGCGCCCGCATAGAGCAAGTAAGTTAGTTAAGTAATTGATAAGTAGGCTAGTTTTTTCATGAATTTTTTGTCTAGCATTTAAGTTAGTTTTAAGAAAAATAAAATAAAAAATGAATTTAAAAAAAAAAAAAATAAAAAATAAATAAATATTTATTGTGTGCTATGCTGTGGATGCACATAATATAGAAGAGAAAAATAACGGTAAATTATAGTCTTGTTCTTATCATTATACTCAACCTAAAAGGTAAATCTTATGTCTTTTCAGGAGATCAATTTTAAACGGTGCTCTGAAATTACTAGCGATCGGAAACAGAAAATTCGTTCGGAAAAATAAAGCAACATTATTTTAAAATATAATAAAAACCTATGAGACGGCTACAATCTACTGTGTTCGTTAAATTTGAAGAAATTCAAGATGGCTGACATTGCATCGCCGATATTTGGCTTTTTCCTTCCCAAAATTTATTAGTCCCCATGTTTTCCGACGATTAGCTTTGACTTCACTGAATTGATTTTTGTAAAAGTTGTTTTTTTTTTCTTTCTTGCAATGACCGCACTTATACATATTCAACGGATAGACAAAACACAATGGGTATTTATATAAATAACATGTATCCCTAAAATGTGGGTTTTATGGCAAAGAGATATTAAAATTGACATTGTCGCACATACTGTTCAGACAGTTTATCAAAATCTTGTATGGTTCGACAAAAAAATGATTTTCATCTGCATATGGTATGATGTAGTGTATACGCCTCCAAAAAGTAGGTTTAAATTATGTATAGACGAAATATTTGTATATCAAACAGTTATCACCATCCAACACCTACCTGGGAAACAAGAACAAACAGGTTCCCAGCCGAGTCATCAGTTCATTGGCCCGAGTTCAATCACATGCATTTGCTGGACATTCGACACCTCTCATTGGCAACCAACATATTCCCATCTGAATTAGCAGTTCATTGGAATGGGTGCATTCGCATGCATTAGCTGGTCACCCGAAACCCCCCTAGGTCAGCAATGTTCGAGGGAAGAGTTAGTTCTTGACGGAACTTTAATCCGATCGGTTAGAATAAATAAAATTTATAACGTTTTAATAGTCCGAGATATTTTAATATTTTGTTAGTCGAACAGTTGGGCCAACCTTAAAATAAATTGTTTCATTTTTTTCATTGTTCGATTGTTCGTGGGTCCTTTAATATAGGATAGACGAATTTTTAAGCTCTATCTGAGTGCACGTCACTGTTCCCGTGAGAACACAGTTGACCATTCCAATTCTGAAGCGACAAATTCCAGCATATCCATGAGAACATGCTTGGAGATCGTTTAGATAAATGATCCAATAGTGAAGTTATTCGTGCCATTAGTAGGACACTTGCAATCTCAACGCTTGCGTCTAAACGGGAGTAACACGAACCTGCCTAGGCCGGTTCCCATAAAATCCGAAGTTTCTTAAATAACTTGTTTTTTTATTATCTCGGTTTTTTAGATTTCTTGAATAGAGATAATGCTTTGCTAAAAGCAATATTAAAAAAAATTAATTTAAAAAAAGAAAGTTTTTATAAAAAATAAATTGAAACAAGATTGTGAAAAAGAATACATAAAAAAAGAAGAAAAAGAAGAAAAAATTATAAAATTATAAAATATATGTTAAAAATTTACTGTAGATATAAAAGAAAATTAGAGTTTTATAAAAAAGTAATTGAAAATAGTTTGACAAGTGCTTGTGAAAAAACGTATATATAAAAAAAAGCAACTAAACCAACTTTGGAAGTAATCAGGTAAGGTGCATTGTTCTATTCAAAGAGAAAAAATTAATTTACATCATACACCCTTTTGCCAAATTATATCTTTATAAAAAGAAGAGTATATTCTTGTCCTATTTTTTTAAAACCACATATAAAATATAAAATAATACGAAAATTACAAATTACCTCTTATAAAAAAGAAGAGCATATTTTATGTCCTTTTGCACAAACCTTCATAGATAGTAGAAAAAAACGTAGAAATGTAGCGAAAAAGGAGTGCATATTTTCTCCCTCTTTCTCAAGCCCTAATATCTATATCTATAATATAAAATATTGAAGATGGATCAGATTGCTAAATCCGTTACGGAGTTGACTGGGGCTATAAACGCCATCATGCAGCAATTCAAAGGCATTGATGGAAGGCAACAGTTCTTGCAAAAATCCCAACCGCCCTCATCAGAGAGCAACACTTCTGCAATTCCACTGCAGGAACCGCGATCAGAGGAAGATCTACGTGAGATCAGCCGACTGCCCGAAGAATTCCAAGTTTTCGAGGGCAAATCCAACGACATATGTATCTTGGATACACAGCGTTGAGGGAATACTGAAAGATTTCAGTATTGTTAGGAATAAGCCCTTGTATCGGGCTATCCTCAAACATACACGCCAAAAAATTGGGGGCGGTGCAGATTCTTCGCTCGTCTCTTACAACATCTTCGACGATTACTGGGAGTCCATGAAAAAGTCATATCTCTGCATTACGCGGATAAGGAGACATCAGGAATCTCGAACATCAACTGAACCAACTGATACAAGGTGGTTCTAAGGTTGACGAGTTTTATGCCGCGGTGAACCACAAATTTTCACTGATCATTAATAAGATCAAAACCGAATCCCATATTGAGGAAACCGTTAATGTATTGGTGGAAACATATCGAAACCGAGCACTGGACATATTTACGAGAGGCCTTAACGGCGAGCTGGCAAGAATGGTCATTCTTCAGAAACCAACAACCATGCCCGAAGCTTACTCATTATGTTTAGAAATGCAGAACCTAAATTTTAGGAACCATGCAATTCATAGGGGTAACTTCTCGAATACCGTGACTGCTCCGACTAACAACAATTTCAGGAGGGAAAATAGACCTTCCCTTCCGCAACGAAAACGATCTAAAGCATCTAATTATCAACACCGTTATCCTTCAGAGCGCGCAATACCTCCACGACCACGGATGTTGACCGAAGCATTCAGACCCGCCAAGTGAATTACATGAATCGACAAAATAATACCAATGCGTTTAAACGTAAGGCCATGTCGGACAACTTCCCCAACAATAAGAATCAACGGATGTTTCACGCGCAGGTCGGGGACGAGGACAATGATGAGTACGCTGCCGCAGCTGAAGAAGCCTCTGAGGAGGTAAATTTTATGTCGAGCGGCCATCTTCAAAAACGTTGGAGACAACACAATTACAAAATCCTTTTTCTACCATGACTCAATTCTTTCGACGGCATTATAGGTGATTACACGTTGAAATAACTCGAGGCGGTAATTGACCGCAAAAACAATACCCTTTCACTAAAATCCAAAATACAACTGCCGCTAAAAAACAAAATCTCAGAAGAAGTCAATGTTATCTTAGATGATGATCTCCCCGAGGATATTAGATCTAAGCTTAACATCTTTATCGGAGAATATGCTAACCTCTTCGATCCAATTAGTGATGAAGAGTTGATGCAGCCCTGTGTTAGGGCCGAAATTCGTACTAAGACCGACGAGCCCATATACACAAAAAGTTATCCATATCCGGCTTGTATGAAGGAGGTAGTCGAACAAGAAATACGAAAACTGTTGGGGGAAGGAATAATCCAACCATCCAAGTGCCCGTATAACTCACCCATTTGGATAGTGCCGAAGAAACCAAAACCCAACGGCGAAAAACAATACCGGATGGTCATCGACTACAAACGTCTCAATTCGGTCACTATCTTGGACACCTATCCTATACCAGACATAAATTCGACTCTAGCAAGCCCTGGTAATGCGAAATTCTTCACCACCCTATATCTAACTTTGGGATTTCATCAAATTCCCATGAAACTCTCTGATATACCTAAAACGGCATTCTCAACCCTTAACGGGAAATTTGAATTCCTAAGACTGCCGTTTGGTCTGAAAAATGCCCAGCAATATTTCAAAGGATCATCGATGACGTTTTGAAAGAACACATTGGCAAAATATGCTACGTATATATCGATGATGTCATCGTATTTGGGGATAGCGTCGAATCTCACCTAAGGAATATTGAAACCATATTCGCCGGGTTGCGAAAAAAACCAACTTCATGAGAACTGAAGTTGAGTTTTTGGGCTATGTAATAACGTCAGAAGGCATAAAACCCTGTATGAATAGAGTCGCTGCCATCGAAAGGCTCCAACCTCCTAGTAACTTAAAAGAAATTAAAAGTTTCCTATGTATGACCTCCTATTATAGGAAATTCATGTGCGATTATACAAAGGTCGCTAAACCCCTGACTAACCTTACCAGAGGAGTGAACGCACAAGTAAAGGCAAACCAGTCGAAAAAGGTTATCGTTACTCTTGACGAGGAAGCGATGGAAGCCTTCAGGAATCTGGTAACGCTACTAACGTCGGCAGAGGTTCTAGCCTTTCCCGATTTTAAGTTGGCATTCAACCTTACGACAGATGCATCCAAAACTGCAATTGAAGCTGTCTTGCCACAAGGGAATTGGGCAGTGACAAACCCATTTCCTATATCTCGCGGTGCCTCAATAAGACCGAGGGAAACTATGCCACTAACGAAAAAGAAACGTTGGCTGTAGTTTGGGCCCTAGATAACCTTCGCTCAGGGTATCGAAATCCCTGAAACATGCATGGAAAAAAATCTACAAAAAAAATCTACAAAAAATCTATCCGGAGAGCTTTGTGAACTATAAGATTCGTATTACACAAAAGCTGGTGGAAGATGTCGCGAACGAGAACCGAGTGTGGAACCTTATAAGTAAGGAACACAGAAGAGCTCATCGAAATCCCAGAGCGAACAAGGAGCAGCTGTTGGAAAAATACTATTTTCTAAAAATGAACAGCCTAATTGCCAAATATGCGAAATCGTGCGACGTCTGCTTGGCAAACAAATACGATAGACATCCACCAACTCCCGAATTTGAGCCTACTTCATATTGATATCATGGAGATTCAAGGAGAAAAGTTTATCTCGTGTATCGATAAATTCTCTAAATTCGCGAAGTTGTTCCACATAAAAAGCAAGTCGTCCCTCCATCTAAGAGAAAAAATTATAAAAGTTCTCCATTATTTTTCTGTCCCAAAGATGCTTGTTACCGACAATGAGAGGGGTTTCCTAAGTCCAATTGTGGTGAGTTACATTAAGATATTCAGTTCTATTCAGTTCTATCAGACTCCGGTAAATCGTAGTGAAGTGAATGGCCAAATAGAACGGTTCCACTCTACAATCCTGGAAATCTATAGATGCCTTAAAGGAGAACTTAAGGATTTGAAGTTCAAGAAAATCCTTAACATTGCAGTTGACCGCTATAACAATACTGTCCATTCGGTGACGGGTAAGAAGCCATCTGACGTCTTCTTCAATAGGAGTTCTCAGATAAATTTCCAGAACTTAGGTAATTTCCGAATTAAAGTATATCAGGAATTGAGGAAAAGATTAAATCATATACAGACGAAAAGGAATCTATGGTTTAATAAGAGGAAGTCAAGTAAGAAATTTAAGAATGGTGATATAATTTACACCTCAGTGAAGCGGATACAGGGCAAACATAAGCCATTGTATCGCAAAGAAGTGGTGGCCAAAGACAATAACGTCACAATCGTGACAAATACAGGCCGTAAGGTCCATAAAACACAGATAAAATAACTGAAATTAATAAAACAGAAATAGAGCTAAGGGGGTGTATGAATAAATAGTAACTATGATTCTTCCGTATAATACTTGTTTAACTTTCGCACAAGAATGTTTTAACCTTTGAGAATTATAAACATTCTATATATATTTCTAATAAGATACAAACCTTAGGATATAGGATGCTCCTAACCTAGTTATAAGTAATAATAGGTCAATTAAAAACTCGAATTATAACGTGAAAAAGAAAGTCTTTGTTTTAATTCGTTTGAGAATCATCCCTGCCTCACAGAGGATAAAATCATGAAAATACTTGTCTACTTCTAACAAAACACGAGAGTAATCTCTTTTCCTTACAAATATCCCGCAGATTAGTATCATTAGTGCTCGCCGAAATGTTCCAGATCTTCAACTATAAATCTCCCATAGACTCCCTAAAAGAAGGCAGAGGATGGATTGTCTTCGGAAGCTTCAAATTGGTGCATACCATTGACCTGATGCAATTCGAAGTTCTCCTGGATGGTGTGTCGAACGCAATCTGTTCGAACATAAAAGACGAAGACAGGAAGCGCATAATAGAATTCCATGTACGACAAGCAAAGGAACGTCTTAGTCTTCTGAAACATAAATCGTAGAGGAAAACCAGATCTATCAATTGGATAGGGTCGGCTTGGAAGTGGGTAGCAGGAAATCCAGACACCACAGACTGGAACGAAGTCCTCCGAAGCGAGCAGACAATAATTAAAAGTAATAACCAGCAGTACAAAATCAACGAAAAACTTTTGGGTGTAACACAGGAAATAACGAGGAAAATCAACTCCATTATCACAAGATATGAAGGACGAATTAAAGATGTAATCTCTGGAAGATTCGAACAAAGGAGAAGTAAACGAGATCGTTCGAGCCTGTCAAATGGCAAAGAACGGTCTAATCAACACGAACCTACTAGACACCGAAGAGATCAGCAAAATTATTAACGAACAGGAAACATTACCATACGTTAATGAAATCGAAGCCATCGAAAATGAAACACCATCTATCTTCACCAATGGCTCAATGTTACTCTATGCCATTTCAATGCCCAAGGTGAGAAAAGAAGAATACAACCTGCTGATAACAAGGCTGTTGGTAATAGATGGAAAACAGATTGACCTGAAGTTTAAAAAGGTGTTGGTAAATCACAGAACGACATACGGTATAAAAGCCGATTGCCTTTCAATCAATAACTCAACAATCTGCGAGGACAAGTCTCTAGAAAGCATTCCTGAAGACACCTGCATCCCCAGACTTTTGAAAGGAGGTCCTGCAGCATGCACTTTTCATACAAGCAAGGCAGAAGTTCTTGAACTCATCAAGGAAGACACAATTTTTGTTACAAATTTTAATGGTTACCTTACCTCCAACAATGCCTCAAGATCTCTTACAGATACATACGCTATTCAGATGTACATCGAATCTATCCAACTGAAAAATAGGACGTTCTTCAGTCTAAGGTGCTCCACTGTACAGGCTCTTCCTCCAGCTTTGATGAACATCACCAACCAGGCCCACAAGATCGACTTGCGATACGTCCATGAACTCAGCGTCCGAAACATAGAACGCTAGTAGTTTAACCCAAGAAGTTAAAATTTCTATACTTTCAGAAGCTGCAATCATCACACTTGTCGCATTCGTCGTCTATAGAATTTGGCGAAAAATACACGCTAAACACAGTATCCCGCCAATTCTACCATCTGTAACGGCTTGACCTAGCGGTCACCTAAGATCTACGGGCCGTAGATTTTTGAAGGGGCGAAACAAGAGCAAACAGGTTCCCAGCCGAGTCAGCAGTTCATTGGCCCGAGTTCAATCACATGCATTTGCTGGACATTCGACACCTCTCATTGGCAACCAGCATATTCCCATCTGAATCAGCAGTTTGTTGGCCTGGGTGTATTTGCATGCATTGGCTGGTCACCCGAAACCCCCCATTGGTCAACACACAGCGGATGTACGCGCGAACATGATTCGCGCTAGGTCAGCAATGATTTTTGCGAACCTTATGTTCGACGGAAGAGTTAGTTCTTGACGGAACCTTAATCCGATCGGTTAGAATAAATAAAATTTATAACGTTTTAATAGTCCGAGTTATTTTAATATTTTGTAGGTCGAACAGGTGGGCCAATCTCTTGGTTGGCGTTCGCGTTTTTTTACATTATCCCCGGAAGGATTATTAACTCAAACCAAATGATTTTGCATCAAAAGTTTTTCCGAATATTTTAAAATTTTACCCAAAAACTTTTTTTTACTGAAAACGCATCTGAAAAGTAAGCGTGGCAGAAAACTTTATATAGACAAAGTATAGATATTAGGATTGACTACCTATGTTGTTCTATAAGTTTTTGAAAATTACTTACCGTTTGGCCTCAGCTAGCGGGTCTGATTCGATCCATATACTTTGAGGTATATCTAGCGAATTTGTTTCTCTATATTACAAACTGTGTATCAAAACTAATATAATTCGATGTGTAAAACTACATTTTTTGCTGTTTGTATTTTTCGCGGTTTGCTGGAGACAAAAAAGTAGTAGGCAACAGTTACTACTTTCACGACTTGAAATGAATGCATATGCATAAAAAAACTGTACTAAGCGAGTGGGTGCACGACTGGGTCGTAAGCAACTTTCTCTTTCTCAGCGAGTTAATTTGACGTTTGTATTAATTTGGCCAAAATACACAATAATATTTATTTCGATTAATGATGATAGAATGATATAAAAAATGTCGAAATGAGATAATACGAACGTTTATTCAGTAATTGATAGTAATCGGTGTCCATATGAATAATAATGATTTTCGGTTATTTGCAAAAAAATTTATGTGGTATTCATGAAAACAGTAATAGTAGTAAATAAATAAAATTTCATTCAATTTTACCAAATAGTTTCCGAGAAATTGACAATTTTCTTAATATGACCTAAATAAAAAATTCCTTTATACGGATTTTCTCGAAAAAAATGGGTTTGCAGTTTTGTTGGATATATTTTATATTAGATATAAATGTTAATCAAAATCTTTAAAGCCGTTTTCGAGAAAATTGAGGTTATGTATAATTTTTATACGACATGTACCGGTAATAACATGGCTAAGGGCAAACAAAAAAAAAATGGCCAGAATTTTAACCAAAAAAACGCTGGATTCTAAGTTTGAAGAAAATTGGTCAAGTCGTTTAGTCTGGAGAGACATTTAAGGACAGACGGACCGAAGAATCGACGAACCGACGGACGGAATTCATAGAACCACTTTTTTGGGTTCCGATATCATCGTTATGTAAGAATCAATAGAAATCTCGAGGTCAAACATTTTTACGAAAACAATATCTTTCTCTCTCTTAGTAAGAGAAAGTTAAAGAGATAGCATAAAGTTAAGGTACTGGTAGCAGTTGCAAAATAAATTCCGAAAAAGCGACAGAAATTTTACGAACACTCAAGGACATTTTTAACCCCGCAGCTACAAGTCTATTTCGGGATTTTTTAGTAGATAATAGCTGTGAAATGATTACGTTGACAATGTTTATTTTGTATGTTAGTACAAAGATGCCTATAACAACTTTTTAAGAGTACAATTAGTAGCTATGGGACGAAGTTAAGATTTCTATATTCAATCTGATGTTGTTAAAAAGATTGAACCTTTTACTAGACTGCAAAGCCAGACTCCTCATAAAATTTGGCAGAAAATTCGAATTAGAAGAGACACTGATTCTATATTCAGAGAAGTAGCCCGTAGTAAAAAAAAAAAGTATTCCTTCCATGAGTTTGTTGCTGCCACTGTTTATGAAAGAAAACATGAAAAACGAGCAGTTAAATTTGTGGAAACCTTTTTGAAGAAGTACAATGAAAATAGTAATTTGGATTTTTTTTATATGATATAACATTTTTTTCTGTCGTTCAACCCTATGCTATTTTTGGGTATACATAGCTGCTATGGCCTTGCCCCAGTATTGCTATCAAAGTGTAACTCAACCTTAGTTTTATTAAACAAGATTTTGAAGTATGTGATACCAAATAGTATAGAGCTACATAGAGTACGCATCACAGATAATAATTTTGTAACCGTTTTTGAAGCGGGCGGTAAGGGGAAATTTCGTAGATCGTATGCAAAGGCAAGGCTGTTGTTTGATGTGAACATTGGGGTGTCAAAATCATTACCCCACATAGAAAATATTCGTTGTATGAGATGCGCGTACTTCTATACTCTTTCGTGATACTTATTTTTATCAAACTTTGATATTCCAGAGCTTTAAGCATCACATTTTAGTTAAAGTGTAATATAGTGCTATCAACAGGTGTGCTTTCGTGAGTTTTCGGTACCAAGTGAAGTAAGATTTCACACGGAGTACAAATACAACAAACTACTGGGAACTACTTTACCTTTTTATTTAAAGCAATATTGAGTTGGGACAGATTGTATATCCTACGCAACATCAGCGGACTGAAAATAACTTTTTGAATTTTGGAGTTTGTTACCCCTTCCATAGATTGACATTTCTTGTGTTTTGTTTATGGGAAAGGTTAAAATAATTTCTGCTACATATTTCTTTTTTGAATAGAAAATCTTACAAACGGTAGGTATTCAACATTAAGTTAATGAAATGTGCGTACAGCATTGTTATCCAATGTGTTAAGTGTAGTAGTCTAGTTACAATTGCTTGTTTTCGTTTGCTGTCTCCTGGTCCTGGTAGTGGCAAACGGAGAGTTCCTTACCCAGTCGTGCACCATCCACTCCTTTGTTAAGATATATGCTATTTCTTTGTTTAATAAATACAAATTTTGTTCTTGAGAATGAACAAAATTGGAGCAAGGAGGAGACACTGGCATTCCTGGATTTCTTCACCGCAAAGCAGGAGGATTTTACACATAGCAGGCAGAAAAAACAGGGATATGTGCATTATATGAAAAAAAAAAATTTCTGCGAGAGTCGCCTTAAGACATGCCAGCATTTAAATACAAAATCCATACCTTGTCATTCTTTGCGTTGCGCTATTCATTAACCAGATGAACGAAATTTTCGGGTCAATGCCCATCATGAGCACTGCCAACACGATTTGCTGTCGAGCTGCTGACGTTGTGTTGGTAAGAAAGAAATAAAACAATATTATCAATGTTTTTCTACATTTCCATTACCATTACGGATTACGAAAATGAAAATGAGCTAGGCGAGGCATATCTTTCTGACCCGAATCCTCTAAATGAAGCACCGTATTCAGCGTTCGACTTAACAGAGATGAGCTCTTCTCTAACGTGAGCCGAACGAAAGGCTCTTAAAACAGCGCAACAAATGGTGGAAGGAATTTTTGGAAGTTCAACACCAGAAAGTCAAGATGTATGAAAAAAATATAAATAAACTAAACTTAAAAAATAAAATCTGATATATAAAATTAGATTGTATGTTTGTTTAAAGACTATAGGTGTACCGGTTTTCTTCAAATTTTCACAGGACCTATCTGCTTATCAATATGAAACTGGGCTATATTATATATATTATACTATATATTTTTTGTTCGATATAATCTAGATTAGAGTAAAGCTCTAATATTTAGTAATTTAATCTCAAATATCGGGAACACTATACGGTTGGTAATGTTAGTATGAACATTTGGTCTATATATCAATTGAACCCACGTCCACATTTTGGGGCGTTTTCATATAAAAGGTGGGATGGGATACGATAGAGTATTAAACGATTTGCCCTCTAGTTTTTAATCATTATTAAGAAAGTGAGTCCTAAAATGATATAAAAACGTTTCAATAAAAACATAGTTATAGTATAGATAGTTGTAAAATAAAACAAAAAAAAAATGTAATAACTTTTATTTCAAATCAGTAGTCCCTTAATATTCTATAAAATGAATGGAAACAAGTTTCTCTTTTAGATAATGTTTTCTGCAACAAGATGTTTTTCGGTAAGCCATCCATTATCTATAAACGGAGTTACTAACCAACTTGTGGCAGGATATTCTGAGTCACTCAAGATGAAAGTAGGTGGGGAAATAGCTGTACAGAATTAGCATGCGCCTTTCAAAACAACGGTGATCTCGGAAGAATCTACTGTCATACAAAGTTCCTTCTCCACAAAAAATTTCAATTAATATTTGCATCGACAACTGATTGCAGGATAATTGTGAATGACTGTTTTCGATTGTAATAACACTTTTTGTGATATTTTGGAGCGGCAATGCTTATGTGTGTGCAATCTATTAAGCCAATTACACCAGGAATTTTCTTTTTAACATTTAACATACTGATTGCAATTAACATTTAACATACTGATTGCAATTCGAAACTAGACGTCTAACTGCATTCGAGCCGGATGACTTTGTAACGTCAAACAAATTTCCGAGTTGCCTAAAAGTAATTGTGTTGCTAATGTACCACATATAAAAGTAGACTTCCTTCCTTGGACCTATTTGCAGTTCTAACCATGTTTTGAAGTTGGCGAAAAACCTGACTGGAAGTAAAATTATCTACTGTTGAACGCTGTAGTCGCAAAAGAGATTTAAAATCTGCATCGCTATTAAAACGAATGGTGTCCATAAAATTCTCTACTGACGCATGCTTTTTCTGCTCCTCTGCAGAGTCATTGAGAAGACTCAATATTTCTCATTTAATCTGCAATTTAAATGATACAGTAATACATATCTCACAATTTTCCCAATGGTTTCACAATGGTTTGTCACACCAAAACAATTCATTCAACACGAATATTTTTTTAACAACTGTCGACAGTGCGGTCAGGTGCACCAATCTTCAAATATTAAACAGCAGATTAAGTTTGGATTGTTTCATTGAGATTCTTTTACGTTGCTTTCCATAAATCTCACGAAAACAGACCTAATGAAACATTGTAAATAATTTTGTTTTATATTTATTTATATTTTTCTTAATTACTATCATATTTGTTCTTATTTCATATGTTCGTTCCAATTCATATTCTGATTTCTTAATTAAGATATAAATTATATTTTTTTATTTGCAATATATTTAGGTACTTACAAGCATTTTTTATGGTTTAATTTGCATCCATGCAAACAATTATGTTATTATAGGCCATTTGTACAGAACAACAAATCAATAAAATAAAAATACAAAGAAATAATAGTTTTAGGTTTATGATACAACCGGTGGACTTAAATTTAGCAATGCGCAGCAGTTACGTATTATTGAGTAATTTGAATCAGATATTTTCAAAATAGTTAAAAATAATGTACTTTTGGTAATTTTTTCCACGTGAATTCTTAAGTGGGCTAAGTCCTTTTATTATTATTATTATTATTATTATTATGCCCACGCTCTCTTCCCCGTCCAAGCCGCGCGTGGGACGGACCTTATATATCATTTATTTATTAGCATGATTTATATTATAATATTGAGTTAAGAGTATTTTTTATAGTTTTATTTTGGAGTTTGGGTTTTGGGTAGAGAGTGCATTGGCTCTATTTGGCATATATAAGCCATTTTGATAAAATTTCGTTCTATATTTAATTAAATTGACTGTCCGATTTTATAATACATTTTAGTTCTTTTTTCAATTTGTTTAAATTTGATATGGATTTTAATTGGGTAGGGAGTGCATTAAATAGTTTTAGACCTTTAAAATATACGGTGTTTTGGGCACATACTGATGATCTAAATTGTAGTCTAAAGTTTAGACCACATCTTAGCTCATATGGTTGAACATCACTTATATAATTTAAGTTATTTGATAAATATTTCGGTAGCATTTGATTTTTCATTTTATATATAAACACAAGTACATTAAATTTTGATTGTTGTCGTATATTTAACCATCCGAGTCTATCTAGCATATTATTTATGTGTGTTAATCGCCTGCAATTTAAAATTATCCTCATAGCTTTATTTTGTAGCCTTTGCAAAATTAGTATGTCCGATTCTAATGATAAATATAAAATTGTTGAACAATATTGAAAATGTGGTTTTATCAAAGAGTTATACAAGTTAACAGCTGTTTTAGTTGAGATTTTATCCCGAATTCTACTAAAAAAATATATATTTTTTGAAACTTTTTTACAAACATAGTTAATATTTGCTTTTAAATTAAGTTTTTCATCAATCACGACACTAAGATATTTAAATCCATGACCCAATTCAATGTATTCGCCATCCACATTTACATTAAGAGCGTCATTAGAATTTATACTCATATATTTTGTCTTTTTTATATTAAGTTTTAATTTATTATCGATGTTTGAATTGCCACTAATAAATAGTAGTGCATCATCTGCGAACATACACAACTTACAATGTTTTACGACAGAGTTTATATCGTTTATATATATAAGGAACAGAAATACACCCAATACAGAACCTTGAGGAACTCCAATATTTATTTCAGTTGCGTCTGATATTTCGTTGTTCGCTGTGTGCGATGACTTAAATATGTTTTAAACCATTTTAACTCATTATTTTGAATTCCATATTTTATCAGTTTTTTCAATAGAATTTCACGATCTACTGTCTCAAAAAAACGGCTACCATTTCTCTTTTTTTTGTCTATTTCCTGTTTCCAATTTTCAATCGACCAGTTTAAAGTAGTCTTACATGAATATCCCTTTCTGAATCCTGATTGTTGTTCCATGATGTAATTATTTTGCTCCATGTAGTCTCGGAGTTGGGCTTCTATTAATTTCTCAAATAACTTTTCGTACAATGGTAACATATTTACTGGTACAAATTCTTTGCATAAAGTAGTGTTGGTTATTTTTGTTATGGGTCTAATCATGGATTCCTTCCAACTCTTTGGAAAACAACCGCACTTCATGGATTTATTAAAAATTTCTCGCAAAATTGGGCCTATAATTTCTATTACATCTAGTAGCATGTTTGCACTCATAAAGTTAAAATCTTTCTTTGTGCCCATGGACTTCAGAACGTTTACGATGTCTTTAACGCGTATGAGTTTGAATTTATAAACAGTCTCGGCTTGACTTATGCTACACTGATAATTCTCTTGAGGAATTTGATTTACAATGTCTTCTACACTCTTAACAAAGTAGGTATTAAATTCACGCACTATCAAACTATTGTCCTGTATAAAGTTGCCATTAAATTCAACAGGAATTAATTATTCCTCAACAGAAAATTCATTGAGTTGTATTCTATATTGCTAAAATAAAAAAAAAAATAAAATATTGCTTCTTCTATCAAACATCTGCTTTCAGATAAAACAATGTCTCCAGGTTGTATATAGTGTAAGAAATCGGAATTCTTTGCAATTAATTTTTCGCTACTTCTGTCACCGATTCATTTGATAAATATCTATATATATATATATATCTATGCGTATAAGATATTTTATAATCTTTGTATTTTTAAAAGAAGAAAAAGTAGCCGATCTTGCATCAGCTGGACCTACATTTTTTTTAATTTAAAAACATATGCGTTAATGCAGAATTTTCAAAAATGCCAGAATTCTCTACGCGGTGTGTAATGCGCGCTAAAATCTTTATCAGGCCAGTAAATAAAGAAGCTGAGTTCTACACCTAAACCAGGAACGCAATCATTAAATTTTAGAGATGCCGAAATTCCATCTGAAAATTAATTAGCGTTAGTATAAGAATATGAAATTTTTAACCCTGTACGAAAATAGTTTGGAATATTTTTTTCAGTGGTTTTGTAAATAGTAATCAATGCTATGTGGTGTGATCATCCAGGAAAGTACTTTGACTTGATATCACTATCTTTGAAGAATTCTATTCCCAGTTTATGTTTTGAAATCTCTGGTTTCAGTAAAAATTTCAATTTTTGTTTGTTCTAACTCCAGCTCTTTGTCTCTCTTTAAGGCTATAAATAATCCTTTTTATCCATCACTAAATCAGTTTGTGTTTCTGTAAGAAAATAATAAAATAGTCAATATTGTATCAACGATTCATACATATTATTTACCAATTGATTTATGAATGGGTCCTAGATCTGGATAAGTTTCCTCTACTAACTTATCCAAATATTCCTTTCCCAAGAATTCCTCACAGACATTTCCTTCAGCCATTTTCCTTCAGAAAATGTAGGTACATGTACATTAAATACCATTATTAGGTTCTAAGGAGCAAACTGGTATTTCCGTTAGCACTTGTTTATGCCTTTCATATCGTCTAACTGCTAGTAATGAATTCAACTTCTTTTCGTATCGTAGATGCAAGCCTTGAACCCAATCCGGACTCAAGTTTTATCCAAGACGCACACGTTTATTTTAACAAACGATAATTTGTAAGCATTATGATTATGTATTATTAATTGTAAATCGTTACCTGAAATAAAATACTTAGAACAAACGTGAGCCTTATTTGTGTTGATGTTATTTCTGTTAACTGCTGCTAGCCATTTATTATAGTTACCTCTCTTCAGACATAGTTTTCCATTTTGGACTTAGCAATCTAATTTTTGGAAACATAATGCTAAAGTAAATTTGTTCCAAAATTTATAGTCTGTATTCTTCATTGCACTTGTTTTGCATTCTTTGTTTGTTGGTATTGGAACAAATTTACTTTAGCAGAAACTCACTTTATTTATTTTTTTATTTTACTCACTAAATTATGCTGATAATTTAACAATTTTTTAAAATCGTCGCTCTCAATTAGTAAAAAAGTTTTTAACAATTAAAATTCGAAAAAAAAAATCCATATAGAAATCAACAATTTTTGGACAGTTTTCACATAGCTATGTCCAACAGATTTAATTGTTTACATACTCTGGGTGGCCCGCTTTGCTGGAACTAAGGATTTTAACTCTCTGTCTGGGGACAGAGTATGGTAAACATACTTTGTTCCAAAATTTATAGTCTGGATTCTTCATTGCACTTGTTTACAAAGTATGGTAAACATACTCTGTAAAAAAATGTTCAGGAAAATACTTCGGTAATATCTCCTCTATATTATAATTTTAACCCTTGCCTACTTTTTGGGGGTGTTCGCATACTCTCTGAGATTCCCGCGGTTTCTTAATTGTTCTAGTAGTGGTGTTGACAGATACCACTATTGCTATTCCAGCCATTCCGGAGAGCGCTTCCAGTACCCCTGGAGGTGTTCACACATAAGGGTGCGTGTTGTTATTATTTGATTGGAGATATGCACATTCATGTTCAATGCTATATATTTTTGACGTTTATGCTTTTAAAAATTTCTTTTAAAAATTTCTTGACCGTTTAATGTTCTGGAGACCACCAGGCTAAAAACCACTCCCCGTATACCGAGTGTAAAGAGTATACAAAATCAAAAATGCAATGAGTAAAACAAACAAATTTAATACCCCAGGTGGCAATTCAGTATCACTGGAAATCCACCCTCTTCGGAGGTCGGCTCTACGGAATCTGAGGAGAGCCAATTATTGCAATTATGTAACCCTTTCGGGAAAAGCTCAAGGGTAACGAGGTCACCTACATCTCGATCTCAAAAAAATATATGTGTCTCAAGGAGCTCGACAACACCAGAAGTGTCAGCCCAAGAAAAGCGAGATTCAGTGAAAAATAAGAGCCCTAAGAACGAAAACGACGTTCTTCGAACAAGGCTTAACAATTTCGAACTGCTCTGCAAAGAGCTTCGTAAATAAATTCTCCATCTTAAGGAAGAAAATATGACTCTAAAGATTATATTGAAAACATCTAATGAGCCAAAACCATGTACAAACTGCCCCGTGAATTCCGTCGCGAGACCGACTGGATTCTAAACAAAAGACCGGTCAAAAAAAAGGAAAACTGTATCATCTCCTGAAATTATACACCGAGACAACGAGATTGTTATAAAAGCGAAACAGCTGACACAACGGCCCCCACCATCAATTAATGTGTAAGGTATTGACGACTTTAACAAGTTATATACCTTGATAAAATCGTTGGCATTGTCGGACTACCAAGTAACTACGCTCAGAAAAAATACATGGAAAGTCTGCGTAAGGGACCAGGAGAGCTACAGTCTGTTATCCCGGAAGCTAAATACCGAAAAAATTGAATGGTATTCATTTGAAAATAAATCTTAAATGCCTTCACGCGTTGTAGCCAGAGGGTAACATGCATCGTGCTTAAAGGATAACATTACTAACGATCTGAAAAGCAGGCATTATAAAGTTATAGATGCCGTTAACATTGTCCAGCGAGAAAAACAGCTAAAAGATGGCGAAGAAAATGTTATAAAACGAGGACTTCCACTTTCGATAAAAAAGAAATTTTGAATAAAATTGATAAAATAATAACAATACTCAGTATTGTTGTGAAAATTGAACCAATGAGTAAGGATTCCAAACAAGCTCCTCAGTGCAAGCGCTGCCAAGGAAATAATGATACGCAAACCTATTGTCCAAAAGAAAAGAGGTCTGAAAATGTGCCGGAAATCATATGACAGTAGATTGGAGGTCAGATAAGGAAACTCCTCCTAACTGCATTAACTGAAAAGGCAATCATCCTGCAAATTATAGAGGCTGCGAAGTAGCTAAGGAGTTGCAAAAAAGACGGGCGAAATTTATGAGTACTAATTCACAGAATTGAATCCAAAAAAAAAAAAACTTATGCTCCGGTGAAAAATGTGTTGAGGCCAAAGCAAGCTATAATTGAAAAACCCTTATTTTCCTGTACATCCAAAACCAAATGTACAAACGTATGCCCAAGCTATAGTATCCGATAAAGATCAAAAAAATATCTCACTGACCAAACAAGTAACAAACGTATTTTCGGTTATTCTTTCAAAACTTGAGGAACTTAGTAAAACGAATAAACTTATTTTTGACAGGCTAGTTAAGAAAAAAAATATTCGCAACAAACGTGCCATACCTGGAATAATACTCCTCAACAACGCAAAATAGAAAACTATAATAATACCAAGTACCTATGAGAAATAAGAGATTTGGTTAGACAAAAAATAAAAGCTCGAAAAAGATGGCACCAAACTCGTGCCCCGCAATACAAAACATCTCAATCGGCTGAGTAATATGCTATCGAATTCGATAAAACTTTAAAAACCATGCAGTAGAAACTTCAAAGAAACTGCAAAGCCTAACTGCTGGAAAAGAATCGAATTACTCACTTTGGAAAGCAATTAAAGTCATATAACGGCCAAAAAACGCTGTGTCCCAATTAGTGTAACTCAAGCGCTAAAGAAAAAGCAGACGTTTTTGCCGCACATCTTGAGGAAACATTTAAACCATTTGATTGAGAAAGCTTTCGAAGAAAAGAAAATTTGCTCAGCCTTATTTCTTGACGTGTCGCAAGCTTTTGACAAAGTTTGGCATAGTTCTGCCTGAAAAATTATATTAAATCCTCGTGTCGTATCTTGAGGATAGACTCTTCCGTGTGAAATTTGGAAACGAATATTCGGATTTCAAAAAAATATTGGCAGGAGTACCCCAAGGAAGTGTCCTTGGACCACTCTTGTACCTCCTATTTCACGTGATATCCCACAAACAAACGATACAATAGTTGCCACGTTTGCTGACGATACAGCTATACTAGCAGAGTTGGCACAACAATTGAGGAAACAAATATAAAATTACAAAACGCTCTAAACGAGGTTAATGAATGGACAACGTCCTGGCGGTTTCCACTTAACGAGAGCAAATTGATTCATGTAGATTTTTCGTCCCACACTTACTTTTAAAGTAAGACATCTATTGAAAAAAATTAGTAATTATTAATGTACACAATTTGGCAATTTTGTTCCAGGAAAATCGGTTTGTTGGCGTAAACTTATTCAAGATAACCTCACAGGTAACAATCCATAGGAGTTTTAATTATGTCGCCTTTCCTCGAAGAAAAAACATTTACAAACTTGCGGCAAAGGCGTATTGGAAGTGCGCAACCTTTTTTGTGTGATTCAGACTGCAAAAATTCGTCTAATATCTCCAGATAATAACTGCTCAAAGTAACAACTTGTAGACAAGCATTCACTTTCTTGCCATATCTTGCAAGACTTTGGTTAAAACTATCAAGAGAAGCTTTTAAAATTGGCCTTTCGTTATTCACGTTAAATTGAAGATCCGTTGTATAACACCGCATTCACAATTGAATTGAGAGGCTAAGTTTCCCGACTTCAAACTCCGTTAATGTCTAATGTTTGTTTTATGTTAACATCCTTCATAGCAGAAACGTTGAATTACCCTAGTATATATGCGAAAATATATTCAAAACAAAATATAATTATAAATACAAATTAGTACTACCATCACAAAAAGGTTTAGCGATCTAATAATTGCTATCAACGGCATCGCAACCATAACTAAAAGTTCATACATGCCCTGGCCAGTAGTGAGTCATAAACCAAACAAAACGCTTCAGCTGCATCTGAACAACAACATGCTCCGTTCCTAACGACCCTATTCTAATTTTACATACAGAGTTTGGTGCTAATGAGCACTAACACGGACTCGCACACTACTCTACCCATGCCACGTACCCCTAGCTATGAAAGATAATAAATTTAAGGATCCATAAACACTGATGCTCCCGCAAGTTATAGCAGAACAGCATCCAACAATTTCTGCTCGGCGGCCGGCGTTAGCCTATTTTGCATTTTTTTTTTCAACAAAATAAACGATTTAATTAATTTGAAACCCCGTCCTGCCTGGACGAAAAACAATAATCATAATAGCGGCGGAGGTAAACGAATGGACGTTGGGTTGGTGGTACAACTGAATAGAATTTTCACAAGTCACGATATGCACCATAAACTGAAGTAGTATAGAGTTGCACCGAGATCGAAAAAGCGGACTATTTTGTATCTGCATACCCCTAGCTCGAGTGATGACGACGACAACGATAGTGCATACTTATATAGGTCTAGCCAGTTGTGGGTGTCCTTTAAATTATGAATTGCTTGTCAATTTGAGTGCAATCGCCAAAGCACTTGCTAACCCAACAAAGACCACTTCCACACCCCATCGAATGGGGTTGCTGCGGCATTAGCTCATGACAGTGTGCGCGTTGCTTTATCTCATGGTTCGCTTGCAATCGAAACGAATTAGGTGACGATGGATGCAAACATGAGCCGGCATTATGTGGTAAAATAAAAAAACTCTTTCACGAAACGTGATCATTATTAGATGCATGACAAAATTTCAATAGCTCTCCCTGAAAATTAGCTATCTACAGCGGAGCCTATTTCTAATGTAATTAGTTATTATGCCGTCTGGCCTTGGCGTTATCATGACACTTTCAGCTGACAAATGAAAACAGCTTAATAGAAGTGGTCTATATCTGAGATTACCATGAGTCTTACTTACCAATTGGGGCTAGGGGTCAGAATATACCCGAGGTAAAGCATGCTTATCATAGAAGGCAATTAAAATCAACTCCCCGAGGAGTGGTGCGTGAACGAATAAGTTGTACGCAACTTTCTCTTTCACAGCAAGTTGGGCGTTTGATCAAATCCCAAGCAATAGAGAATTTGAATATTTTCATAACATGCCCAAAATAACCAATAGGTAATATTCCGGAATTTGAAGGAATCGGTATCTATATGGTTTTAGTTATTGGCCAAAATTTATTTTAGGGATTTTTCAGTCGAAACTAATTATATTGAATTGTTGCAAATAGAAATGTTAGTACTTACTAATTTACTTAAACGGCGCTACATTCCGGAATTAAACCTGAGCATTACCAACATGCTGTGGTTCCATTCTTCAGGCATACTTTCATCCGACCAGATTTGGCTTATAAGTTGATGGATGTTACTTACCAAGTCATCTCAGCCGGCTTTATAAAGCTCAGTGGGAATGCCGTCGTTTCCGGCAGTCTTGTTAAACTTGAGTTTATATATTCCTATCCTAACTTCACTAAGGTCGGCAGTTTCCGCTGTCGTTACCAATAATGATTGGTTCGTTCTGCCTGACAGCGGAATGTTGTTAGTCATCACCGTTTAACATTCTTCAGAAGTGGTTCATCCATACCCTCAGCTAAGGCGTATGCCTTGGCGGTCTCTTGAGATTGCAAACCTTCCATATTAGTTTTCTTTTTATTTTTTCTGGTTTCGTGGTAGTGATCCGAGTCCATGGTAGCCCCTTGGAATGTCCGAACATCTAAAATACTGGATGCGTGCCTCTTGTCTATAGTAATGTGATAAATTTTGGTTGAACGTTCGTTGATCTAGAGACCGCCACTTATGGATATTGAGCGATAGTGACATTTCGTTCCGTAGCAAAGTCAATTAGCCTTAGTTAGACGCCAGACGTCTTGTCGTGTAGGCTGTGTTGTTCGAAAATACTACTAAAGTTTATTCGAAATCGTTTTCGAAAAAATTGATCTATTAAGCCGATTATTCTTTCAAAACTAGAGCAACAAAGAAAAACGAATAAACTTATTTTTGACAGGCTAGTTAAGACTGAAAATTTTATTTAAAACATATGAGAAGGCTACAATCCACTGTGTGGATCGTTTTATCCCCTTTCCCATCTCATCCTTAAAACAAATATCCTCAAAATGTCGGTTTTTTGCGATGAAATATAGACAATGTCATTGTCAGAACATATTGTTCAGACAGCTTATCAAAATCGTTTATGGTTCGACAAAATATATCGTATTTCGCCTGGTTATTCTGTGAGGTAGTGTATAGAAATGGTTTTTGTATGAAAACGCCTCCAAAAAGTGGGCGTGGGTCAAAATGATATATGAAAGAAATGTTAACAATAACCAATAATTTTGCATCTACATTTTTTTCGAAATTTTTAAAATTTTACCTGAAAAGGTTTTTTTTTACTAAAAACGCCCAAAAAATGGTCAAAAAATAGACAATAGAATTGTCTAGATATGTTGTTCAGGCATTTTTTCAATATTTTTATTGGTTTGGCGAAAAACTTCGTTTTTGTGAAAAGTAGGCGTGGCAGTGGGCGGATTACAAAAACTCTTACAGTTGTTCTGCTGCGAGCAACAACAAACACGTGTACCTTTTTTTTTCATTCTAGCTCAAAATTTAAGGCCCAAAAACTGGTGACGTACGGACGGGCGGACGGAAAGACATGGCTTAATCGACTCAGCTATCGATTTTGAGTCGATCCATATACTTTGAGGTTACAAACTATGTATCAAACCTAATATACACCTATGGGACAGGGTATAAACAAGCGTACTCCACCTTCAACATGAATAGGTTGCTGAAAATTCTTACTAATTTGGCCTAAGTTTGAAGAACTTGAATTGCTTACCACAATGCAAAGTCGAGAAAATTGAATTTGATAGCGTTTTGTCATCGAAAGGGAATTTAATGCAAAACATACATTCTGGGGTTCCAGATGCATAAGAACATGATGTAAAGGGTGATCCATTTCGAGGTTCCCTACTTTTTTAAAGAAAAAAACACAGAAAATTCAAATTTAATGGAGAATGTTTATTATCATTTGAAAGAACATTCTTTGGCATTTATTTTTTGAAGATTATGTCTATCAAATGTTGGCTGTTGGTACGTCGCAGATGGTCCATCCGTTGAGTCCAATTTTCGTTCACTCGTTCGAGCATTTCGACTGGTAACTGGCGAATGACACGCGTGATGTTTTCCTCTAAGGCCTGAATCGAAGCGGGTTTGTCGGCATAAGCTTTTGACTTTACATATCCCCACAGGAAAAAGTCTAACGGTGTGATACCACACGATCTTGGTGGCCAATCGACCGGCCCAAAACGTGAAATTATGTGCTCACCGAAATGTTCTCTCAATAAGTCCATTGATTGATGCGATGTGTGGGAAGTGGCGCCGTCTTGCTGAAACCAAATGTCGCCGAGATCACGAGCTTCAATTTCAGGCATCAAATAGTCGGTTATCATGGCACGATAACGGTCGCATTGACGGTTACGTTCGCACCGGCATAATTTTTAAAGAAATATGGACCGATGATTCCACCGGCCCACAAACCACACCAAACCGTTGTTTTTTCTGGATGAAGTGGCAGTTCTTCAATCTCTTCAGGTTGCTCTTCGTCCCAAATGCGGCAATTTTGTTTGTTTACATACCCATTGAGCCAGAAATGGGCCTCATCGCTAAACAAAATTTGCCTCGAAAACTTCGGATCTTCTTGGAAGTTTTCAAGAGCCCATAGAGCGAAGCGATGTCGCTTGGGAAGGTCGAGCGGCTTCAGTTGTTGCACAAGCTGTATTTTGTACGCTTTCAAATTAAGATCTTGACGTAAAATGCGCCAAGTCGTTCCATACGTCAGTCCGAGTTGCTGCGAACGGCGCCGAATCGACTCTCTACGGTCTTCGTGTACACTCTCAGCTACGGCCGCTATATTTTCTTCACAGCGTGCTGGACGTGGTCTATTCGGTCGAATATTATCCAATAATGAATGCTGGGTCTCAAAATGGGTGATTGTGTTGCGAATAGTACGCTCAGTAGGCCGATTATGTTGACCATAAGTTGAGCGAAGTGCACGAAACACATTCCTCACAGAACGTGAATTTTCATAATAAAGTTGAACAATTTGTAAACGTTGTTCACGCGTAAGTATTTCCATTATGAAATGCCAAACAATACTAAACAAAAATAACATGACAGCATGACACGACTCACACGTGATCTGTCAAAAAAGGCTATTGAAAAAAGTATCTCTACTTGGATCACCCGTTAGATAAAATACTGGTTTTAGTCGATTATTTCCAATCGCACCAAAGATGAGGAACCCAGAACAATAAACGGAAAAACCAACCGGTAAGGTTTCAAAAACGGCATTGAAAATAATATGCGACTGGGTGTATAGCTCAGAATCCCATTGGAACTCGAAATCATTGTTGACTAATTTAACAATACCGTTCAAAAAGCAGAGTGGGATAATACTCCTCAATAAAGCAAAATATAGTGCAATGGTAAAACTAGGTACCCCCGGGATACAAACGATTTGATTAGGCAAAAAAGAAAAAATCGGTTCAGTTATTTGCTATTAAATTCGATTGAATATTTTAAGTACCATGCCTTACCTCTGGAAAAGAATCCAACTTTTCCATCTGGAAAGGAATTCGAGCCATAAAAGTTACAAAAAACGCAATGGGCAAACAGCGATAAGGATAAAACAGACGTTGTTGCAGCACATCTTGAGGAAACAGTTAAGCACACCCCTTCGGGTTAGGGGTTAGAAAATACCCGAGGTAAGGCATGTCTGTCGTAGAAGGCTACTTAAAGTGTTTAAAGTGTGTACAAATAACAAAAAAAAATTAAATGAAAACAAAAAAGATCTAGTACCCCAGGTGAAAATCCACATACTTCGGAGGTCGGCTCTACGGATTCTGGGGATAGCAAATTATTGCAATTTTGTAACCCTTTCGGAAAAAGTTTAAGGGTAACGAGGTCACCTACATCTGGACCTCAAAAAATTATATGCGTCTCCAAGAGCTCGACAACCCAGAAGTTTGGGGTCACGAAAAACGAAAACGAGAATTCATTGAAGCCTTGAGGATGAAAACGACGTTCTTCGAACTAGGCTAAACAAAGCCAGCGAAACAGAAAAAACATCGATGAAACAGAAAGCCTGAAAAAAATTTATGAAATAAAAACAATACCTAATATTTTTGTAAAAATCGAGCCCATGCGTAAGGATTCAAAATTAGTTTCTCAGTGCAAGCGCTGCCAAGGATATAATCATACGAAAACCTATTGACAGAAAGAGCCGCGATGTGTAAAATGTACCGGAAATCATTTGACGGTAGATTGCAGGTTAGATCAGAAAACTCCTCATATTTGCATTAATTGTAAAGGCAATCATTCAGCAAGTTACCGCTGCTGCGAAGTAGCTTAAGATTTTCAAAAGAAACGGATGAAATTTACTAATAAAAATTCACAAAAATTAAATTTAACTAAGAAAAAGCCTAAAATTTCGCGTAAACTTATCTCAAAGCCAAAGCAGGCAACAATCAAAAAACAAAAATTTAAACAAAAACCTCGGCCAACAGAAATACGATCGGATCTTGTACATCCAAAACCAAATGTACAAACTTATGCTCAAGCTACAGTACTCGATAAATATATTTCACCAGACCCGTTGCCAACGTTTTTTTCGATTATTCTTTCAAAACTTGAGGAACAAAGCGAAACGAATAAACTTATTTTCGACAGGCTAGTACAGCTTGAAAATATTATTCGCAACAGACGTAATCTACCTTCAACATGAAAAGATATCTTAGAATTCTTACGTGGAATGCCAACGGCCTTTGGCAGAAACTTGGAGAACTTGATTTGTTTATGGAGGAACAAGATATCGACGTCTGTTTAATATCCAAAACTCACGCAAAGAGTAATTCTCACTTAAAGATTTAAGGTTATTTTGATTATCCATCAAACAAGGCTAGAGGTGGTGCGTCACTATATATAAAAGAGCGTATTGATTTTAAATTAGAAGTCGAAACAATACAAGTTAGATCTATACAAGTCAAAATCAGACAATCCTTTCTTTTTCAATTACGTCAGTAATTCGATGAACTTAGCCCACAGTCGAGTGCTTACATCTAAACCCATGTTGATGGCCGGGTAAAAGGCGTTTCTGACCAATAATGGGTTGTAAGTGACCGAGTAATATCCTTTCAAAAAAAAAATGAAATAGGTCTGTAAGGTTCATATTTCATTCGGTGATTTTCCTGGTTTGAGAACCATAATCACTTCCGCGATCCTCCACTGTCTTGGTATGTATTCTAATTTAATTGCTGCATTTGCAATGCACAGGAGTTTAGTTAATGCTTTTTGAGTCAACATTTTAAGAAGTTCTCCTGTAATTAGGTCATAACTCGGAGGTTTTTTAGGCTTTAATTTCTGTATTTCCCGTTTAAACTCTACACTACCTGCATATCTTACCAGATTACTATCGGTTGTAGTCTCGAATAAATTATTGATTTCTGGACCATCACATGGTTAAAATGTTTCCTCAAGATGTGCGGCAAAAACGTCTGCTTTTTCCTTATCGCTTTTTGCCCAAACGTTATGAGTAACCCTTATTGGTAGCACAGCGTTTTTCGTCCGTTTTATGACTTTAATTGCTTACCAAAATGAATAATTCGATTCTTTTCCAGCGGTTAGGCTTTGCAGATAAGTTTCTACTGCATGGTTTTTAAAGATTTTAATAGAATTTTATAGTATGTTACTCAACCGATTGATACACCGTTTAATACATTCATATCCTTTAATTGAATATCCACGAAATGTAGGGTTTCTGTAGAAAAATGAATATTTTGTCACAACACATTGTTCACGTCTTTCTGGTGCATATGTTATGGCGTTGGTTATACAAATGGTTTTTGTGGAAAAACGCCTTCAAAAAGTGGGCGTGGGTTAAAATGACGAATTGGCGAAATATTTGTATTATCATATCCAATGAATTAACATCAAAAGCTTTTTCGAATATTACAAAATTTGACCGAAAAACGTGCGTAACTAAAAACGCACACAAAAAGTGGGCGTGGCAAAAAACTTTGTATGTAGATATAAAAATATAAATAAAGATATTTGGATTGTCAAAATATCTTGCTCAAAAGCTTTTTGAAAGTTCCTTACCATTTTGCCAAAAATAATGTTTATCTTCGAAGTGGCCGTGAGCGGATTGCAAAAATGTGTACACTTGTTCTGCTTTGTCGGAAGAGAGTCTATGTACCAAACTTCAGAACTCTAGCTCGAAATTTCAGGCCCAAAAATCGGTGACACACAGAAGAACACACAGGGGGACTGACGGAAGGACGGACAGACATGGCTAGATCGACTCAGCTAGCGATTCTTAGTCGATCCATATAAATACTTCGAGGTATATCTAGCGAAATTATTTCACTATGTTACAAACTTAATGTTAAAACTAATATATAACCACTATGTGGTAGGGTATAATTACAAAACGCTCTCAACGAAATGAATGGACAAAATCTTGGCGGATTGCATTTAACGAGAGCAAATCGATTCATGTAGATTTTTCGAATAAGCGGACAAAGAATTTGTCTGCATTTCTAAATACGGTTCGAGTCCCTTTTGCACTTGATGCAAAATTAAAATGGAAGTCGCATGTAAAAAAGAAATGCGAAGAACTTAAAAATAAATACAGAGAACCATACTGGTTACTCGGAAAATATTGGAAGCACAGCCTTGATAACAAACTGCTATTATACAAGCTAGTGCTAAAGCCGGTCTGGACATATGGTATACAATATTAGGTTGTACCAGTGAAACGAATATAAATATTTTACAATTTTTTGAAAATGAAATGTTAAGATCATTCGTCAATGCGCTGGGTTGACGGCGGTTAAGGAAAGACGAAAAATTTTGCATGCAAACATGAAAAACGTTAATTGGGACACGTTAACACAACGGTCCTCTAAATTCGTGACGAAACAAATGTATTGCGGCGTCTTCAAAGAACTTAGCCGTTAGATTTGGCCCGATAACAACAAACCGCGCTATAAATTGCGGAAAAAGCAGGAACTCTCAAAGGAAAGGTACCTGCCAAACAATCATTATTCGTGATAAAATAATAGCTAGATAAGTCGCATACTTATTTCCAAAACAAATACAACAAGGGTGGTGGTTTTTGTGGGTTAAAGTCCCACACTACTTTGGGCACGTGCTCATCGTGTCTTTTGAGATTTCCCCCAGCCCATGGAAAAAAATACCTAATCGAAAAGTATGTTGGCCTTATAGTGATGAAATATAGCAAATGTCCTTGTCAGAACACATTGTTCAGACGATTTATCAAACTCTTTTATGGTTCGACAAAAAACATCGATTTTCGCCTGGTTATGCTATGAGGTAGTGTATAGATGGTTCTCGTATGAAAAATCCTCCAAAAAGTGGGGTGGGTTAAAGTGATATTTAGAAGCAATGTTGCATCAAAATTTTGTTTCGAAATGTTGAAAATGTTCCCAAAGAACGTTTTTTTTTTACTGAAAACGTCCACAACAAGTAGGTGTGGCAAACATTTTTGTATGAACAAAATATAGAAATTAGTATTGTCTAGATATGTTGTGCAGACATTTTTTTAAAATCTCTAACGGTTTTAGAAATTTAGACAAATTCTTTGTCCGCTTATTCGAAAAATCTACATGAATCGATTTGCTCTTAAAATTAAAAAACTACGTATTTCTAAAAAGTGGGCGTGGCAGCGGGCGGATTTCAAAAAGTTTTATACTTGTTCTGCTAGGAGCAACATCAAATGCGTGTACCAAATTTCAGCATTCTGGCTCAAATTTAAGGCCCAAAAATTGGTGACGGATTTACGGTCGGACAGATGACAAAATCTACCCAGCTATCGATTCTGAGTCGATACTGTGGGAAACCCTTTAAAAGTTGGCCCACTCGATAACAACGAAAAATGATTGTTTAATCGATATTATAATGATAATTGTGAATGAGGTTTTCGCTGTCTGGTGCAGGAAGTGACGAATTCGACCAATGCATGGGCGGAAACGGTCTTAATTCGCTGAGTTACAAAATGAAAAAGAGAGAAAAAATAAGAAAGGGGTTCCGGTCCATCAAAAACTAAGGATCGGTCTGTTTGATGAAGAACGTGAAGCAAGTCGGACACGCGGTAAGAGCTGAAGTCGAACAAAAAAAAATCGCGTAGATAGTAATTTAAGGGCGTACTAAAAGAACAAAGTGGAAACAAAAACAAATTCTTATAAGCCCCAGAAATTAATAAAATAATTACAAAAAGTGCCCGTCGCCAGCGCTCAATGTGTGCACGCATTAAAAACATATTCAGTTTGAGTCAATAAAGTGTCGCCTCACAAAAAAAACTGTCTATATATGTAACTCTATACTTAAAAAAAACCGTAGCTAAGGCAGAATGCGGTGCACCTCAGGCCTCACCTTTGGAGATAGGGTTAATAAACCCTTCAGTGGGGTAAGTTTTTTTTCTGTATTAAAAACATATGGGGAACGATTTAAACCCACGCTAAATGTAGGAATTGAATTGAAAAAAAAAACGAATTTAAAAAGTGGTTGGAAAACAAAAATATATTAACTTCTAAGAAAAAAATTTTAATTGAAACTAAAGCATTGTTAAATTGATAAGTGCATGGATGTTAAAACAAACCAAAAAAAAAATTAGGTAGAAAGTAAGAATTTATTAGAAGATACTTATTGGTATATCTGAATGAAAAAAAAATTAAATTAAACTAAGGATAGATTGGATCTAGATATAATAAAAAAATTAAATCAAAAGAAATATATAACTTTATAATTTTGAAATTTATTTAATTTTTTTGTACCCAGTATGTGCTAGAGTACGAAGTCTTTTTTTGAAACATTTTGGGTTTTTTTTTTCTAAATAAAAATTTTAATTTATAACGTTTAAGGAAATTTACGTTTTTTCCACTTTGGGATGTTGGTATAAATACCATGCTCCTTTTGGAGGAAAGATCGGTGGGTTCAGTGAACTCATATCAGCTTTCGTAAGTATGGAAGCGGTGTAAATATTTTTTTGGAGGTTGGATCGGGTGGGATCTTAGATAGATTATGTTTCAGTAGTCCGGAGTAAGCAAACTTTTTTTAGGGTTTCTTTCCGTTTTCGGGTAAGGGGTCATCGTGAGTCGAGCGACGCGGTGAATTAGACGGAACTCGGGCCTCGCATTTTTTTGATATTTCGTCGTGGTTGCACGAAATTATAAAATGAAAAAAATGACAGTCAACGATTTTTTATTTAGGATTGAAAGGCTCAAGGACTCGTACCAAGTTACATGGAATGATGTGCTTAACAACTTTCACCATTTCGTATCGGGACAAGTCGAAACATGGTTCTGGATGTTTTTAAAAACCAATCCATCCATGAATTGGTCGACACTTCGACTTGCCCTGATCGAACAGTACCGTAGCTTGGAGTCGGACTTAGAACTTTTCAGGAAAATGTCGGATAGGATACAGGGCTCCCATGAACCTTTTGACGAGTTTTTCGGCGACTTATTGGAGCTCAATTCGAGTTTTCTTAGGGTTTCTTTCCCCATTTTCGGGTAAGTGGTCATAGCGAGTCGAGCGACGCGGTGACCATGGCTGCTAAATCGGTTTTAGCAAGGGGTGGGTCAGTTCGGGGAGGATCTCCATCTAAACCACTCCACCTCTCTTCTACTATGGAGGCACGTAATGGTGGACGTGAATTAGACGGAACTCGGACCTCGCATTTTTTTATATTTCGTCGTGGTTACACGAAATTATAACATCGCGTTTTTTTTTCTTCTTCATTTTTAATGCAGGCATGTAAATATAAATGTAACCCCAGTCCAGGTCTTGCGGTAAGAATCCACTCCCGCCGACGAGCTAGCGAGCGGAGGATCATGCCTAGCCGCAAGATGGCTGGACACCCCATCTATCAATCTGCCCGGACTGGCCAGACCCTCACCAGCAAGGGTGATAGTGCCGGTTGGGGACTAGCCACTTCCTAGTTCAACATCTGCTCACTAGATGCCACTCTCAATGCGGACGTGCGTTAGGGGGTACGTTACAATACATATACTTTAAGCTATGTCTAGCTAAATCATTTCTCTATTTTACAAACTATGTATCAAAACTAATGTAACATAATGGGATAGGGTACAAAAATATGATTATAAAATGATCCAAAAGATGATTAATATGCAGCAGAAATAGATTAGGTGAGAAAATTGATCCTAGTGTTACCCCGGCTTTTATTGAAAATCTATCTAAGAAAACCCCATGCACCACTTATTTCAATGATCTTTCTTTGGAAAGGCATCTAAAAAATCCGTATCCTGTCAATGCGCAACAGCTTTCGATTTTCGTTCGTTGCAGGCATTTATTGTGGCTTCTATATGTTTCGCTGGTATTAAGGTTAATCGAATTGTGCGATATGCTGTTAGCGCCACACGAAGAACGCTAGATGCTATTTCATGATGAAGTGTCAAACAATACTGAATCAATACAATAAGATTAAGTACAACCTTCAAATCCCTCATCATTAAAATAAATACTGTTTTAAAAGTGCACTGTTTTACTGTTTTATATGTGCAAACATCAAACAGATGCAAATACGGAAATTAATTTACAGTTTCATCATGATTTATTACTGTTATGATTGTGAGATTGCCACCTGTATCTAAAAACAACATTTCCAATTTACCATTAGACCGCGCGCAGATCTCTGTTTCGTTTGTCTTTCTGCCGCTTATCCACCCATGTATGAATGAAAGGATACAATTCTGAACTTAATTGATTTTACAGAGTTGATAAACTGAAAATAAACTACTGGAGTGTAGGGTTCACAATCTTTTGATGTGAACTCATTACATTACCCAATTGTTGTATCCGTGTTTAGAAAATGACCAAGATGAAAGATAGATACAAAATGTTCAACACTGCAATACCTGCAAGAGAAAACAACGTAACAATACACTGTGGAGGCTTTCGGTTGTTCTTCTGCAAACAATTATATTAAGTTCATCCGTTGCGTCGTAAGTAATAGGAAAGAAGGACTAAGGCAATAATTTAGAAAGCATACCGAAAATATTCCGGGAAGGAACTATACAGTCTCTATAGATTTCCTACTTATTTGTAACATATTGCTTTTTTTAAGCTTGTATCATGTTTTTTATACAGGTAATAAGCTCACTTAACCTTAATTTGTTGCAAGGATTTTCCAAGTGTTTGTTTAATACTACAGGGTGCAGTTTGTTAGTTTCCCGGTAGGTGCACCTTTTTGACCTTCATTCCAACTTACTTTTTTTAAAAGTGTTGATGTCTTTTCATGGTATAAAAAATATGCATTACAGTGTGCGTTAATGATTTGTGTTAACCTACCTATATATCAACGTCGACCCCACTGTCTAAATGTAAAACAAGCTTTACTCCCATATATGTGTGATATTGTTTCTTAATGCACATACACACTTCATAGAGTGTATATAATGCCACCTATTCGTACCAATAGGGAAAATAATTGAAAATAAATCCTTTACCTCTTTGCCAGCGTTTTGTCACCATCAGCTCTACACACTCACAAACAGATGACAGAGTATATAAACTTTAGTACTGAGTGTCGTTGTAGCTTCAAAGACCCAAGCTGAATGCAATGCACAAGATGTGCTCCTGGTAGAAATGTACACAAACATAAACTCTCACACCCACAATGCAATTAGTAGATGTACACCTATAAAAAAATAAAATAAAAGCGGTCTATCGTGTTCGCTTTACCCCGCGCTCGTACTTCAACAAAACCTCACCTCGGCGATGTAAGACGATGTAATTACATGATTGTGCTTGTAGGCATGAACTGATTTTCAAGAGATCCTAGTACTGCCGCCATAAGTAAAATCCAAATCGTAGTGTTATATGTACATACATCACTACATGTCTCTGGAGGAAGTGTAGCGACATCAGTTCAACACATAAGAGCTGCTAGGGATGGGAGTATTAATTTAAATTCCAAATCTAATTTTCACCTAAAATTCTCTCCGTCTGGAGCTCAAATGTGGAATAGACGTAGAACATTTTGGCTAGGCAAACTTTGGGAAATAGCGACATGATTTTCTATCCTCAATCTCCTCGTTTTTTTCTATGAAGGTAATTTGTTTTACAATAAGTTAGATGGTAGGTTTACTCCTAGGTAGCCTAAGGAGACGATTTCATATCGGTTGCAAACATAGCCGGTATGAAAATAAGCAGAGAATACTGCTCTATTATTGAATTTGTCGATGACTTATTAAAGATTTTGAGCAACTAAATTTGAGTTCACAGATCACAGATTATAAAGTAAGGCATCGTTTTTTTAGTGTGTGCTGTCGTATAGACCGATTCGTAAAAGCACTTTAAGAAATGTATAACTTTGAATTGCCCTTGAATTGATAAATTTTGATTGTTCTTCTGTATCAATAACCTACACTATTGGCTAATGCATTTTCACCTTAAATTGGTTGACAATTATACCTTTGTCACTTCAAAGACAACATTTCAATTCGCAATTTCAATTGGCTAATAAAAATCCTTATGATTGGTATTTAATGCTTTTTTTAGGTGGAATCACGCAAATAAGCATATGAAAGCTGCAGGCGACAGCAGGCTCCAACCAAATTTTGATTTATACTTTCTACTGATAAACAATTTTCATCATGAGCATTAAATCATCCGTCCGTCTCGTGTTCTATGCACCCATCTGAAGACTTAAGAGCTGGATGATTTACTTAAAATTTGTTATACGATATTCATGCGTTAATATTCAGGCGGTTCTTTGGAATTGACATTTTAGGAGCGATACTATTTGAACCAGTGGTTCAAATGGCCGAGTCTTTCAGGCCATTCGTACTTGCTCCTTGCGTATTTGTCTTTAACCAGGGGTCGAATCGGGTCCTCCGTGGACGGATCGGTAATCGTACGAACACCAATTACGTGATTCGTCATACGAACGGAACGTAATTTTTTGATTTGACGTATTAGTTGTCATAGATTAAAATTAAAATAGTTTTAACTTCAAATAAATGTTTGGAAGAAACAATTCCGTTTCATATTTAAAATAAAAAAATCAAAGCTTTCATATTTTAAAAAGATAATTTAAAAGCTGTAATGGACCCGACGTTGCTATTTTATTTTAGTTCTTCGGACTAAAGTGACAATAATGGACAATAATGAAAAAAATGTTCGCAAACAGCTAAGGGATAACAGCAATCCGCTTTCCTTAAAAAGCAAAGCGTGAATTAAATTAAAATATATTTGTGAATTTATGTACACGGTGTATTTTATATCGATTTATTAATCGATCTCGTTTAAACAAAAAAGCATTTCAATATGTTCTTACGAAACAGAACTTCTATGCCCAATTATCCTGTTTTGCAATTAGCAGCAAATTTGGCCAAGTTTGGGTGATCTCTCATGTATTCTGTAATACGATTTTCTGTTTGGATACATAGTTTGTAACATAAAGAAATAATTGGGGGGTTTTTTTTTTTTTTTGTTTTTTGTTCATTATTTGGAATTTAAACAGATGGTCACCGTATCTATAGTGCATGTGACTCTTTTCATTGATTTACCTCTGTTGTATGACATCTGAATTATTTTAATGATAGTTAATTTCATGACAGCAGTTAGAACCCATCATCACTTGGATGATTCACATTGACTCATAAACTAACACCAATATAGAAATTCCAATGTGCATACTCATAAATAGAATTAGGGTGGAATCGCGAGCTCCGTGAACGAGTTACTTGTTTTCGTAAGATGTGTATTTGGCATTATCGCTTACGTGAACGAATATTCGTAAACGTAATTTGGCATCACCACTTGGCTGAACGGATGCTTAAACTTATACGTTCAATCTCAATGTCATTCGATTGGTTTTTAGAGTTCGTAATTTGAGATGTGCGAGAAATAGGAAAGAAAAATGCAAGTTTAATAACAATAAATCAATTCAAATGTGAATTCATAAATATGCATTAAAAAAAAACAGTTTTAGGACAAATTTGTAACAAAAACATATGAGAAGGCTACATACAATCCACTGTGTGGATCGCTTTGTACCCATCCCATCCCATCCTTAAGACAAATGTCCCCAAAATGAAGGATTTATGATGAAATATAGCAAATGTCATTGTCATAACATATTGTTGAGACTGTTTATCAAAATCATTTTTGGTTCGAAAAAAAAAATACAGTTTTTCGTCTGGTTATGCTATGAGGTAGTGTATAGTAATGGTTTTTTTTTTTGAAAACGCCTCGAAATATTAGGCGTGGCTTGAAATGATATACGGAAGAAATATTTATATTAACAGAACCAATGATTTTGCATCACCATTTATTTCGAAATGCTTACATTTTTTCCGAAAAATGTTCTTACTAAAAACGTCCCCAAAAAGTGGGGGTGGCAAACAAGTTTGTATAAAGAAAATTTAGACATTATGATTGTCTGGGCGGATTGCAAAAATGTTTACACCTGTTCTGCTGGGAGCAACAACAAGCACGTGTACCAAACTTAATCATTCTAGCTCAAAACTTAAGGCCCAAAAACTGCTGACGTACGGACGGACGGATAGACATGGCTAAATCGACTTAGCTAACGATTCTGAGTCGATAAATATACTTTGAGGTTTTTTATTTGTCCAAACATTATTTAAGACTGAAAAAACTTTTTCTGTTGGAGCATTCGACCCCGGAAGACACAAGCCAAATTCAACAATTTTTAAAATGATGTTGAAACTTATGTTTTTTTTTCTATAAAATGTTTAAAAATTTCCATCCATCTATCTCCTGCACTCTTTTGACTATCTTCCCATGTTAAAATTTTCTCCAAAGAAACATAATTTTTAACACACGAAAATTCGTCAAAAGCTTCAGAGTCATCATGATTAAAATCGCTTCTCTTTTTCATAATAAACATTAAACTTCCCTCGACCTGGTTCCAGGACGGAACTGCACGTAGAAGTACCCATTCTAAGATTTCAATTTCAACAAATGCACCGTCCCACGCACTGATTTAAATAGTCTACACAACTGGTGTAAAAATCATTTGCGTGTGTTTTTATATTACCTAAAACTGTAGGATCTTCTTGCTTTTGATTTAAGCTCTTTAATGACTAGGGATACCTCCATCATGCATATTTCCTGGGACTCAATCCGTAAAATGCTATTATGAAAAAGATTAGCCTGACAATGTGCAAAAAAAACCAGAGTTCAGAGCAAGGATTGTTAAAAAAATCTCTTAATATAGTTGGGCACTTTGGTTGCGACAAAAAATAAAGCTTCAAAGGTTTAAAAAGCTTCAAAATTCTTTCTATTGATGGTTTAAGGGTAAGCCATCTAGTTTTACTAAATCCCATTAGTTTTCTATATTCAGTATCTACCTCATCGCATATCTCTTTTAATTGTTCAACCCTAATTGTATAAATATAAAAGTATGAATAAATTTTTACAACAATGACTTCTACATCTATCGGTAAACACTCTTTTGAAGATTGAACACACAATTATTTAAAATGTGAGCTCTGCACAGTTTACACCAATGAGATCTGTTCCGGTTGATAGTTGAAGTTTAGTAAACAAATTGTTCTTGCCTCCCCTAGCCGCTCCACCAAAGTTACTATAAGTGTTGTCTGCGCAGATGGCAACCAGTTTTGTGTCAATTTCAAATTTTCGCAAAAGATCCGAGATATAATTTGTTAATATATCGGAAGATTCTCCTGGCAGACTATCTACTTCTAATATGTTTACTTGAATACCTTTTAGTGGCATAAAGTAGCGGACAAGTAATGGGCATATTTTTGTACTTCCATGATTTGAGCAATCTGAATATATTGTTAAGAAACTAACAGCGTTTAAATCAGTTTGGATTTCTTGAATCGAATGTGGCGACAGCACATTGCAAACGATTGATTCGCACTTGGTTCTTGCGCATGAATATTTTTCATCGTAACATTTTTTTATTAATTTTGATGTGCAATCATTTGAACGAAACGAGTGACTATGTTTTATGGTGTGAAAAGACCACGTACCTTCGTTCGTTGCACTGCATTACCATTTTTGCACATTCAGTAAATTAGGGCACGTTCGCATTATCATTTTGTGATAATATTTAATAAAGTACTGAACAATAATGAACAGCTTTTGAAATAATTAACATTTTTATGTTTTTGAATACAAAATAATTCATAATGAACATCTACTTCAAATAATGAACAGTTCATTATAATAATGAACAGATGGTCACCGTAACTATAGAATATAATTTCATATGCAGTCGCTCTCCAACTCTCGTAGTGGTCAGTCGGCTAGTTAAGTGCCGAAGTACATTTCCAAAGTGAAGTAGTGAATAAGTGGCAAGTTAGCGAAGGAATATTTATCGTCCACGTGGAGTAGTGGTGCTATCACCTGACTCAGGAGTGGGAGTCGTGGGTTCGAGCCCAACCAGACCCCAGTACTTTTAAGTTTTTTTTTCAACTCACACGGTGAAGAAAACACATAACGAAGAGTGTCTCGGCCGAATTACCGGCTATGGAAACCGGTGCGGTGAAAGAAGTCCCGCAAGAGGGTGGAAGTAGGTCGCCCACAAACAAACGGCAGAAGCTGGCGATGCCTGCATCATCAACAGCAACAACATCATCAACAAAGCAGGTACCAGCGACAACGAAAGAGGCGGTACCAACAACAACAGCAGCAGCAGAAAGTGCAACGGCAACAACCCAAATGGGGAGGCGGAGGAAGCTTAATCCCGTACCTAATCTCAACGTGTGGCGATGTATGCAGGTAGCGGAAAATACACCGCTGCCAACAACAATGGAAGAAGAGGAGGAGTGCAACTCGGACCTCGATGAATCCGCGTTTGATGAAGGGGAACCCCGCTACGTTGGCGAGGGAAACCCATACAAAGAGCTCGCAGAGGTTGACGAAGCGCAGCCTGCTGTGAATGATGAGGAGGCCAAGTTGAGCATCCTCATCGCAGAGTTAACGGCTAAACTCGAAAAAATGCGAGAGGCCAGACAAAAAGATGCCCTCGCGGAAAAAGAAAGGAGGCAGAAGCAGAGACAACAAATCGAGCTTAAAGCGAAGCCAATGTTTCAGCAGAATAAACTGCAACCAATGCAGCAACGGTTTGCTATGCAACAACAACATCCGAAGAAGCAACGACAACAGCCGCAACAGCAGCAGCAACAACAGCAGCACCAACGAATGCAGCAACAACAACAACAACAGCCGCAACAACACCAGCAGCAAAGACAACAGAAGCAGCAGATGCAACCCCCAAAGGAAAAGAGGGAAGAAGTACCCCCCATCAACGTAAGTTACCTCAGTACTAGTGATAGTATTAAATTGTGTAAGAGATACATAAAGGATTTCGCGGTCAAGCATATCTCGGCCCAAAATCATAAGATTATATGTTACAGTATTGAGGACTACAAAAAAGCCCGCAAAGCACTGGAGGGGGTTAAGGCAGAGTACTTCACGTACACGCCCAAAACCGAAAAATTAAAAACAATGATTCTAAAGGGAATCGATCCCGCCGCTGTTGTTGCGGAGGAGCTCTTAAACGAGCTCAAGAGTTTTGATAGCGACGACCTTAAGTTCGTCGGTGTAAAGCCGTTTTCCGTGGTTAAGGGTAGGGGTGGTAACCGAAGGTTACCATTTTTCCTGGTACAACTAACCCCCAATAGCAAAATCGATAGTCTACGCAGAATCAATCGCGTATACTATCATGCTGTAAAATGGGATAAATTAAAAAGGACAGATCGTATATTGCAATGTATGCGCTGTCAGAGGTTCGGGCATGCCGCTTCTAACTGCAACATGCAGATTAGATGTGTTAAGTGCGACGAGGACCACATTTTAAACGAATGTCCTCTAGGTAGCGATAGAGTAGAAGATATGAGCAAGCTCATATGTGTTCTTTGCGGGAATGCGGGGCACCCTGCTAACTATAAGGGATGTCCTGTATTCCAACAGAAAAAGAAGAGTATGCTAGCTCGGAAACAGGCTGTAGAAGAAGAAAGGCGGTTTAAAAGTCGCTCTTTCACAAATAGGGTTGAGCCCAACATGTCCTATGCCCAAATGGCAGCTGGAACGGGTAGCTCCCAGACATTAAACAGGCCTAAGGTTGCTGAAAAAGCACCTGAAGCCGATTTGGATATGAAAAAGTTGTTGCTGTCATTAGATAGCAAGATCGATAAGTTCCAAAAACAAATAAACGAGCAAGCAGCTAGAATAGATCATATCTATTCGATGTTTGCCGTGTCTAGCGCGCCATGAATATGATGAGTACGCTGGATGAGGTAAACTTTAGGATCCTAGCTGTGAATGTTAATTCATTAGTCAGGGTCGAGAGAAGAGCCGTCCTTTCAAATCTGTTGAAAAACCAACTCCCGGATGTACTTTTGGTCAGCGAAACTAAGCTAAACCAGAGACACAAATTGGGATACAGCAACTACCATGTAGTAAGAAGAGACCGACCCCACTCCTCCCAAGGGGGTGGGGTCGCTGTCTTATTACGCAAAGGCTTACGCCATAGCATCATATATAGCGGGGAAGTACGTAGGTTCCAGGTGTTGGAAGCATGCATCGTATGCATTCCTCTCCATAGTCGGAGGAGAATGTATGTGGTGTCGCTTTATGCACCTGAAGCAACTCAACAAACTCAATTTATAGCAGAGCTCGAGACACTTTTTCGTTGCCTACAGCTTCAATCGGCTGATAATTATTACTTTTTGGCCGGTGATCTTAACGCTAAGCACGCGGCTTGGGGAAATGCAATCTCGAACACTAGAGGTCGACTGCTTCAAAATTGGAGGGAGCAAAATATGATTGAGTACAAACTTAGTTTGTACGCGACGGATATCCCGTCTTTCCCGAGAGGAAATTCTTTTTTGGACTTAGCCCTTGTGGACAATAGACTAGAACTGACAAATAACGAACACGCGCGGAACTGTGTACGAGCATTCGATTACGATGACAGTGACCACCTCGGACTTGATGCCGTATTCAGGATCCCAAACGAGCAAACTCAACTGGAGGAGTTCGACCAAGTGCGTTCTTTCGACTATCGAAAGACGAACTGGCCGCGCTTCACCAGAGTCGTAAAGCGAGAATTATATATGATTTATGAAATGCTTATGGGAAAGAAGTTCGTTGTCAAATGTGGCAACGTAACTTCGAGTAAAGTCTTTGAAATTAAAAACGGTTTACAACAGGGGGCGGTGAACTCCCCGATATTGTTTAACATTTATACAAGTGATCTTGTGGGTTCTCTCAGACACGCTATAGCGTACGCAGATGATTTAGTGGCGTACAGATCAGGTCCGAAAATCGAGGTCATCAACATACTTTTGCAACGTGACTTCGATCACATTAAGGGATATTGCGATGACTGGAAATTGAGGATCAATTTCCAAAAAACCGAAACAATTCTGTTTAGGACCCCACTGCACAGGGCTTCTTACGATACCAGAAAAAACTGGAAAAATTTGTGTATCATTGGACAGCATGGACGGCCGTTAGCGGTGAGAAGTGAAGTCAAATACCTTGGCATCTGGCTTGACAAGTTTCTATATTTTAATAAAAATGTGGATGCTTGTCTGGCCAGGGCTAAGGGGGCTTATGCTCTGACAAGGCGATTGTTTCAAAACAGTCAACTTGATTCAAGGGTGAAAGTCATTTGCTACATGGCCCTCATAAGGCCGATCATCGCTTACGGTTATCCCGTGTGGTTCAATGTATCACCATCCTACATGGAAAGGATACGGCTATTCGAGAGGCGTTGTCTCCGATCCTGCTTAGGGTTGTACCGAACACCAGACTCCGAGTACATAAAATACTATCGGAACGAGGTTCTATACAATGGGGCCCAGTTGAACAGAATTGACAATTTCCTAATTAAGGTGAATCGAAGGCACGCTGCAAGGGCGATGGCTAGCGATAACAGCCTGATCTTCGGGGCTTATTACCCCAATGAAACATATATAGAGAGTGCGCTCATGTCTGGCTTTATTCCACCAGAGGCATTTGTTTATATCGATTCGTTAGGGTTGGTACAAGACAGGAACGGTATCCCGGTTTTATACCACCGCTACCGTGAAGCGCGTGACAAACGGCTAATCCGCGACGGGTACGTTGACAATGCTCCGGAGCTCCTCCGCTTTAGCACGGCGGTATCGGATCGCGATAGGACCGAGGCCGAAAGGCAGCGCACCGAATTCTGGTGGGAAGTGATTCAGCACTTCCTCTAGACTTTGCGGACTTTTAGTCCAATAAATAGTTCAAAAAATTATTCTAGTACTAGGTCTGTGGCGGGGATTGTGCTCCATATTGGCGTACAATATGGGTGGTTGCATGCTGCCTGTGGACCAAAAGGCTCGATCAGGATGGCGACCCCTCGGGGCATATGCAGCGAGGGCTCGCCACCCAGATTATAATTAAGTTTAAGTAGTTAAGTAATCTTAAGTAGTTAAGTAGTCTTAAGTAGTTAAGTAGTATTAAGTATTTAAGTAGTATTAAGTAGTCTTAAGTAGATTAAGTTTTTTTTTATATAAAATTGTCGGTAATCAAAGTTTTTTAAATTTTTCTTTGAAATATAAATTTTTCTTTGAAATATAAATTTATTTTAAAATAAAAAAAAAAGAAACTTGAAGCCGAAAGGCAAAATAAAAAACTGTTAGATGTAAGCTTACAGCGCCCGCTAAGGGCCATAATTTAGTTTAAGTAAATATGTTGTTGATAAGTTAGATTTAAGCATTTTTGTCTAGTATTAAGTTAATATTTTAAGGACATAAAAAAAATGAATTTAAAAAAAAAAAATATATATATAATTTCATAGCTGTTGTCGACCTACTCGTTGGCAAAGAATTGAGCTTGCAAGTAAGAGCTTTCGTGTAAAGATGCAATATAAATAAATGATAGAAATTTTAATTTTCGTACTCATCAGAATCCTTAATACTGAAGTCAAAGAAGATGCACAACAAACTAGTATTTTTCTGTTATTGGGCATAACTGAAAATTCCGTTAAGAGATTTTGGGCTAAAATTAAATACAAGGCAATGCAATTTTAATTTCATTCAAATAGACAGTAAGATATTGCAAACTTTCTACATGTGCCCTAAAATTTAAAAGTCCAATATTTCTGAGATAAAAACTGAGAATACCGTTTTGTTATTTTCTTCACAACACGTTTAGTTTAACAAAATCGGTACAAGCCTTTTGGAAAAATTTTGATTTTAAGAAACTTGTTAATTTGTAGGTAGCAATAGTTTTGCCTGATATGCGAGTTTCAAAATTTACCCTCCCACAGAGAAACTTTTATATCAAATTTGGAGTGAAACAGACCGGCAGAATTAAGAGATAAGGTTGTTAGCCAAACATTTTATCAATTGTTAACTCTGGTGAATGATGAAATGTAACAGCTTGTAATAGATTTCCGTTAATGAAATATAACAAAATGCTTTCTTAAAAAAATACGTATGAGAAGGCTATAGTCCGCTCTGAAAATCCGTCCATAAATATTGGGATGACCTTAGAATATGCGATTAAATGTTTCGACAAAAAACAAGGTTTTTGTTTTTACAAGAAAACGAACCAAAAAGTCGGCGTGCGTTAAAATGATTCATAGGTGAAATGTCCGTACTAATTCCAATGATTTAGTGTCAAAATTTTTGAAAAATTTTATCAAAAACGGTATTTTCAAAAAGTGGAATTAACATTAACTTTATATGCATGAAATAAAGATATTGCCATTTTTTTAAATTTTTACGGCCCAACTAACAATTTCGCTTCGATAAATTACTATCGAAGCTATTTGCTCTTTTAGCTACATGTCTTATGAAATAACATTTGGCGAATTTAAGGAAACTGTTTACTTTTATAAGATTTTTTTTAAATACTTCTAATAAGCCTTACAGAAAAAACTTTCGGAAAATATGTATTTAGAAGCATTGCCAAAAATATAAGCATTATTATTATTAATAGTATTTTACTTTTATTATATTTATTGATTAAAACCCAAATTCTGTGCTATGAAAGTAGGGATTTCAATGCAGTTAATTATATAAAAACACTGACTGGGATTCGAGCTCTAGATCTCTCGCACAGTAGTGCGCTAGGGCACCCAAAAATACACGATAACGTAATACTAGCGCCTTTCGGCCTATTATCTAAAAAATAAATAAATTTATGGCGCAAAAGGCTCGTACCCAGGGCTTTTTTCTCACAATTTTTTTTTTAAATTGATTTTTATTTTACATTATCTTAAAACTAACTTACATGCTAGACAAAAGTTCATGAAGAAAACTTGCCTACTCATCAACTACGTAATTAACTTACTTGCCCTATGCGGGCGCCCTAAATTACACGATAACTTAGTTCTAATGCCTTTCGGTCTATTATCTAATCTATAAATCTAAAAGTAACGCAATGTTTACCAAGAAAACTTTTTAAGACTTGGTTTCTTGTCTTTTTTATTTTTTATTTTATTTGAACTTACATGGTAATTAAAACTACTTATCGACTAACTTAAACTACTTAAAACTAATTAAAACTACCTAAAAATAACTTAAAAACTAGAACCGCCAAAGCAAGCGTTTTCTGTTTATTTTTTTATATATATATATATATTTTTTTTTTTTTGGTGCCACCATGACTGCTTTACACCTTAACCTAAGACTAAAATTATGTAAGTCGGCCATAAAATAACAATTTTAAGTCAACTATCATTAACTAATTCAACCGACGGTCCCAATCGGACACACTCCTGCTGAACCGCAGGCGCTCTCCTCCGCCCTGAGCGACGACGTGTCGGTCGTACAGGAGTTCGTCGGAAGACGTGGTAGACTAGCGGAACTGCCGATCTATCCTAAAAATCAGCCCTCGACTATTCATCATTGGGGTAGAACAATGGCGGGACCTCCTGTTTTATGTCGAATCCGAACGGCTAAATTGAGATAAGATTTTCATGACAATCGATACTACTCGGATGATTTGTCAGATCATCACGAGAGGAGGGCCAGTGAAAATTCATTTAGGTGTTGCTACGGCGGGGAATCAATCCCAGACCTTCCGCGCGTTCATCGCGTTAACCATCGCGCCACTGAGCCCGACCTATTATCTCGTTTGAATATTCAAAATGTCTCCATATATATTTTTCTAAAACCAAGAAAATTTTAATTTACAAACTTGTTATCGTGTGTGTTTTTTAATTTTATTAAAACTTACATACTATTTAAAACTTATCCCAACACAGGAAAGCTTCATCATTACGGTAGAAGGCCAAAAAGATGAGACTATTGCGTTAGGCCATCGCTATTGCGAGGTGAAACCGAATAAGTTTCACCAGAAAATGTTCTGTTCTGTTTATGTTGGCCCCGTTGTATAGAACCTGGTTGGAATAGTATTTTGTTTAGTCAGATACTGGTGTTATGCGAAGTCCAAGACAGCTTCATAAACACTGCTTCTCAAACACACGTATCTTTTCTATTTGAGATGGGGCAACGTTGAACCACGCACATCGGCCTGATGAGGGCCATGTGTTAAATAACCTTCACCATGTTGCCAAGTCGACTGCTATAAAAATATCGTTTTGTCAGGACTAACGCTCCCCTAGTTCTCGCCAGAATAGCATATATATTTCTTCCGAATTGACTTATTTTTCTTTATGGAATCGAAGATGATCTGATGTTCCACCTTCGAGATTAACAGGGGACTGGATCCAATACGCTATCCCCTAGGCTGTACTCTATAACATGAAAGACCAGTAAGTAGTTACAACGAAATACCTGAATCATGCTGACTCATACTCCTACTGAACTATTCTCTCGATATTTTCACCTTCTTCAATGACTTTATCTTTATGACAACAGTTTGGTTTCTGAAAAAGATATCTAGACAATCCACGCCTAGGTACTTTTTGGGGGTAGCATTCCCATATGTAGCCTTCTCATATGTTTTTTTCCTGAAAATCGAATCGTTTATGAATTTTTCGAAATAAAAAAATTATAAAACTTATGTTTGTGATGCTTCGACTGGGAACCGAATCTGGAACTTTTGCAAGGTAGTTTACCGTCTAATATACACAGTAGTGATATCTTTTTAAAGCCTTCGATCGTAAGCTCTAAACATGGTATGCTTAGTGTTAACTTCGTGAAAAGTTCTACACAAACATCTTAACATATGGTATATGTACATTTTAAAAACAACCCTACAGAAGTTATACTATAATAACTTCAGTTATGCTTTTGAATTTTCCTGCATAATATCTTAACAAATCTCTACCCAGCAACCGGTTGCAAAAATACTCAACCTCCACGCGCAAGTACTGTAGAAGGCATACTGTCGGAAATAATATTCTTTCTCAAACTATATATTATGAATTTCTATGTCCAATTACTTTTTATTAATGTGAGGGCCATATTGAAGTTTGTCTATATCATTTTTTCTATTACAGTTGTTAAAATTCAGTCTAATATAGTTTTCTCTTTCATTCACCAATATTTCTCTAAATATAGCGGCGTTACTTTTTAGTAAAGGGTGATCCATTTCGAGGTTCCCTACTTTTTTAAATAAAAAAACACAGGAAATTCAAATTTAATAGAGAATGTTTATTATCATTTGAAAGAACATTCTTTGGCATTTATTGTTTGAAGATTATGTCTATCAAATGTTGGCCGTTGCTACGTCGCAGATGGTCCATCCGTTGAGTCCAATTTTCGATCACTCGTTCGAGCATTTCGACTGGTAACTGGCGAATGACACGCGTGATGTTTTCCTCCAAGGCCTGAATCGAAGCGGGTTTGTCGGCATAAGCTTTTGACTTTACATATCCCCACAGGAAAAAGTCTAACGGTGTGATATCACACGATCTTGGTGGCCAATCGACCGGCCGGTGATGGTGTTGCGAATAGTACGCTCAGTAGGCCGATTATGTTGACCATAAGTTGAGCAAAATGCACGAAACACATTCCTCACAGAACGTGAATTTTCTTAATATAGTTGAACAATTTGTAAACGTTGTTTACGCGTAAGTCTTTCCATTATGAAATGCCAAACAATACTAAACAAAAATAACCTGACAGCATGACACGACTCACACTTGATCTGTCAAAAAAGGCTATTGAAAAAAGTATCTCTACTTGGATCACCCTTTATAAATTAAATGCAGGGTTATCTACTGTCAGTCAGTCACTTTTGCATTGTGTGATGTAAATTGTTGTTTCGCCTATTGTTTGATAGAAATAAATATTATACTTTATTTGTTAAATAAAGTTTAATTTGGTGCGGATTCATTTGTTCTACGGGAATATTTTTCACATTGGTGCCGAAACCCGGGAGCCTTTAAATCAAAAATTACTCGATAAATATTCGGTTCCGTCGTGAAAATGGAACAACAAATGCGCGCGGGCTATCGTAGCCAGATAACGAAAGTAGCTAAAGAAGCAACCGAATATTTGGCTACCTCTAAAATTACGGATTATATTGATTCCACACAATTAAATGATAGGAAAGAAGATTTATCCTCGTATTTACAACGTCTTTCCACCGCTCATCAAAATCTTTGCTCTGTAAATAAGGAACTGCAGAACAAAAATGCGGAGAATAAAAATGGAAAAAAAAATTGCGTAATACGAGGATACGGCGGTTGGCGTGATTTCTCGAAGCTCGGAGCGATCCCTGTAGCAATGACCGTTCGACAACTTCGTCCAAATCTCAATGCATTCGGCTGCCCAAGTTGGAGTTAAAGAGGTTTTCAGGAGACTACAGAGAGTGGATCCCTTCTTCGGAAAATTTCCGCACGGCAGTGCATGAGAATATTTCTTTATCGGGTGTTGAAAAATTCAACTATCTGCAGTACGTTTTAACGGGGGTTGCAGAGAAGGTCATTGCTGGATTCCATCAGACTCCTGTTATGGCGCCATTGGTCTGTTGCAAGAAGAATACGGAGATACAGACAAACTAATAGATCGCCTGATGTAGCAACTTAACGGGGTTGCAGAGAAGGTCATTGCTGGATTCCATCAGACTCCTGTTATGGCGCCATTGGTCTGTTGCAACAAGAATACGGAGATACAGACAAACAGTACATAACAAAACCGATGGAGCTGGACTGAGGCAGCAGTATAATTTCGTTAATTTCGGCTAGCCGCTCTCTCACAGCTGTAGGAAGGAGTTCCTTCTTTACATTATTACAGCATGTTTTTTACTAAGGTGCATGCCGAATGAACTTAGAATCCAATATCACCGGACACAGAAGGAAATGGTTAAAGATGGTGTGAAGGAGGAAAATGATGTTATACAAAGCTCAGATAGTGGTTCGACTCTTACTTTCGATGGTGATAGACAGTTAAAAAATGTTTTGCTCTTTTTAAAGCAAGAGGTAGAATCAATAGAGAAGGCGTCAGTAGGCAAATCAGACAAGTTGGTTGTAAACAAATACCAACAATCGTCAACAGCTGCGGGTATGCTCACTAAAACTATTTAACCCCCGTCAATTGTTTTTTTTACAAGTCGGCAGATCACTCAACGAAAGATTGCAATCACGCGCGTACAATCGAAGAAAAGAAAAAACAATTGCGAGAAGACGGTAGATGTCATAGGTACACACAAACGGGACATAGCGCAAAGTTTTGTCGTGTTAAAATATATTGTAAAATCTGTAAACGGAACCATGCTACGGTTGTGTTTAAGTAAAAATAGGGTATCTCGAAACCAACAGAAAAATCCGAAAACTCCGCAACCAGTAGTGTCATGAGAAAAAAGGTTAGCAATGATCCTGAGACTAGGAAACATTTCGGAATTGAAAACATCGAGGCAGTTCAGATGGGATTGGGTCTAAAATGAAATTTATATAGCGACGAGCTATCAATTAACTTCTATGCAAGTATTTTAAAGGAAACTTTTGTGGCGACGAAGCGAAATATTTTATAGGTAATAGGCGGTATTTACGATCCATTCGGATTCTTGAGTCCCATAGTAATTCGTTTGAAAATCCTCTTCCAAACACTTTGGCGATTCAAATTAGGCTGGGATGAGTTTTAGCAGAGTTAGCTAAATAATGGAGCAGTTGTTTTAAAGGGTTGGAGAGAATCCCAGGCCTGACCTTCCCGCGTTGGATATCTGTTTGCGCTGAAGCCAGATCTTTTGAAGTTCATATCTTTGCGGATGATAGCTGTTAGGCATTCGGGGCAGCAGCCTACGTACGAGTAGAGGACGCTGTTGGAGAGTTAATAGTCATTTTCGTATGTGCTAAAGCCCGAGTAGCGCCCTTAAAGGGACAGAAGAGCGAACAAATAACTTTACATAACCATAACCAATAAACTTGAACATACTGCTGCTTTAAATTCTGCGGGATTAAAAATTTATTTTCAGAAACTTACCTTGCCATTTGATAATTATGTTCTGTGGACCGATTCTCAAATTGCGCTCTATTGGATACGAGGAGATGCTCAAAAATGGAAATCTTATGTATTCAACCGTGTAAAGGAAATCCAAAAGCTTACTATGAGAGATGAATGGGGGCATTGTGCCGGAAAGCTCAATCCAGCAGATTTTCTAACCAGAGGGATTTCAGTGGACAAATTTGAGTCAACTATGGAATGGAAAGAGGGAACGGAATGGCTAAGAAAACCAAAATCTTAGTGGCCCGATAACTTGTTTGAGGATGTTTCACCAGTTTTATTTGTCGCCTTTAAGGAACCGGAAGAGTCCAAGCCATTTGGAATGCATCAGCCTATGCTGGAATGCGAATAGGTAAGCTCTTGGAAGAAACTTTTACGGATTACTGCATATGTTGGAAGAGCAATTGACCATTTCAAAGGTAAACATAAGCAGCTAAAATTTTTGAAAGCTGGTGAAATTGAAGAGGCGGAGAAATATTGGATCCGATTTTTTCAAAACATAAATTTCAACAATGAAATCTTATGTTTACTTAAAGGTAATCCAATTCCTCGGTCATCTAAGCTACTGAGTTTTAACCCTTTTTTAGATGCAGAAGGAATAATTCGCATTGGGTCCAGGTTGCAGTTACTAGGGGAGACATTCGATGTAGTCAACCCAATTTTTCTCCCTAGATCAATTCATTTAAGTCAGCTGTTGGTAACATACTTTCATGAAATTACGCTGCACGGAGGTGTTAATATTGTTCTTTCGCGACTTCGCGAAAAGTATTGGATGCCTGGTAGTCGTCAACTGGTCAACAAAATAATATGGAATTGCAATTGACTCAAAGGAAAACCAGAATCGAATCCATTTGTACCTCTGCCAAAAGAGCGAATGATGGCCTCCAAACCATTCGAAACTGTGGGAGTTAATTTCGCTGGACCACTCTATACTCATCTCGAAGGAGAATCGAGTAAGGTGTATATAATGCTGTTTACCTGTGCTGTTGTCAGGGCAATACATTTGGAGCTAGTGTTGAGCTTAAGTATTAGGCGGTTTATTGCTCGCAGAGGTGCTCCTAAAATCATATATTCGGATAACGCCAAAGTATTTAAGAGAGCAGCAACCGATCTACAGTGCGTGGGGAATATTTTGGACAGTGATATTTTTTTATGGAATCTTGAGCAACCGTGGAATTATTTGGCGATTCAGCGTGGAGCGAGCGCCTTGTCAAAAGCATTAAAGACGTTTTGAATGTCGCTGTCTGGAATGCTAAATTATCTAGCGAAGAACTCTATACTCTACTATCTGAAGCTGAAAATGTTGTAAACATGCGGCCTCTCACATATCTTAACGAAGATCCAATGGATTTGACAGCTCTTACTCCAAAGCATTTTCTTGCTGGCTATTTCGGTAAATAAACTTCAGAGCCTTTAGAACTTGGTAATGATACTGCGTTGCGCAAGAAATGGGTGTCTAGAACTGAATACATTAGTTTTCTGTGGAAACGATGGAATGCAGAATATTTTCGTCAGTTGAGATCTGCTCATAATTCAGGTAAAGCAGAGTCGTATGAAATTCAACCAGGGGAGGTAGTATTAGTTTATGATGCTGTTCTACCACGACTGCATTGGAAGCTGGCTGCTGTTGAGTCTTGTTTTCCAAGACGCAACAATAAAATAAGGGCCTGCGGTACGCTTTGGGGATGTTAAGAAAATGAGGCGTCCGATTCAGTTGCTGTACCCGTTGGAGATCCGTACCGTTTAACAGTCTGCAGAAATGGTTCTTCCATATCCTCAGCACCGACTGTGTCTCAACTACGATATTTCCTTGTTCATCTCGACAGGATTCTGTTCGAGCCTTGTCCCTTCTACTCTGCATATAGCTCTCGGCAGCTCTCGTCTTCACCTGCAGCTGTCGTCTTCACCTGCAGCTTAGCCTTGTTGGCCTCGTTCTTGGCTGCGAGCATCTGTCGGCATTCCTCATCAAACCAGGGGTTTCTTTCGACATTGGTATTGGCGTGGTGGATATCCGTATTCTTACCTTGGCTGCAACAGGGTAGTGGTCCGAGTCGATGTTAGCTCCTCGGAATGTTCTATTATAGGTTACGAGATCAAAAGGTTTTCGTAGTAGACTGTTGTACTAAGCAAGCATTATAGTTTAATGTACCTAAGTGTAATATGTGTAATCTGACACTAGAAAATTATAGGAGATAGCAGCGCAGGGGATGTATGGTGGGCTCGGCGTTCGAAGAGCGTGGGTTCGAATCTGATATCGGCAAATCTAGCAGGACTATGGCGCGATCAGGTCGTAGCTGTAACTAAGTAGAAAACAAACCCGCAAAATGTTACGATGCGAGGTTTCATATAGAAGTAGTACTGACAATGACTGGATTAAGAAAAGTGAATTTGAAGAGTGCAGTTCGTCCGGGAATGTAATTTAAAGTGAGCTAAGGCAAATTTGAAATTAAAAATATAAAAAAAGTCTAACAGTGAAGTGGAATTGGGAGTAGAAGTGGAGTTTAGACTACACGTGAAGAATTGAGTGCATATTATAAGCCAGGTAACACTTAATGTTAAAGTGATTTTAGAATTCAGGAACAAAATGGTTTATTGTTCAGTCTCTGTGATTTTAACAGGACAATAAAAAAAACTGTGGTTGAAGGTTTTTATCCAAGATACTGGACAGCCGGGAAACAGCGAATTTCAACACCAGGAACGACACCAAAGACAGTGAAGTGCCACAACTATGACACTTAAGACGAAATACCTCATAATAGATCATCACTTGACAAATGATTACAAATGATAATATCGTAAGTGGTACATGTATTTATATGTCAGAATAGTGTGCTCTTGCCGTAGTTGGTATATTTTATAAATTCGCGTCGGTGGGCTCAATGCCAACTACTGTTTGGGTGGGTTGATTCGGTTTTTTTTTTTAAAACAAGAAAACGACGTCGGTGGGTTTCTGAATTACTGGAGTGACGGGAATTGCTAGGGCAAAACGGATAGCTTCGATAAAGGGATAAGAAGTATTCAAGATTTATATTAGTTGTTGTTATTGGTTTTCCTTTATTTTTAAGTAGATTTAAGTCAACTTTTGTAACTAGAATTAAGTTAGTTTGTAAGAAATCTGAATTAAAAGGTTATTAAATAATTATCGTAAATTTTCGTAATTACTGAAATCGAAGAAGCGAATCCCACGATTTATTCACGATTATACGTCCGTGGGTAGTTGAGCGGGAGGTCAATTGTATGGCGCCCATCTTTTTTTTATATCCACCAGAACTACATGACCATTCTCCGAAGTCGGTCAGGCATCCTTCCACTTAACGACGCAGAGAAGGGAAGAAACGACGGTAACAGTTCTCACATCCATGCCTTTTGTCATCTCTTCCTATCTTTGCGTTAAAATCACCCAGCACGATTTCAGTAGTCGCTCATAGGTTTGGTTAAGGAGCTCAAAGAAGCAATCAATATGGTGATATAGTTAACTATATCGTCTTTTTCCTCCGTTGGGGCATAAGCGGATATAAGGCTTATGTTGGCGAACTTGACCTTGATGCGGGTTGTTGCAATGCGTTTGCTAATGTCTTGGGAACATAAGAGTTCTTGCCTAAGTCAGGCACTTATAACAAATCCGCATCCGAATAGTCGCTGTTTCTGCTCACTATAACACGGTCCCTAGTAGATGTCACAGTTTTTCATCCTCTTTTTGCCCGGCCCATCTCATCATATTTCCTGGATGGCAGTAATGTCTGGTTTGTAGCAGTTTAGGGCTTTCGCTAGTTGTTCGCTTGTACTTCTCCTGTTTAATGTTCTCACATTCCAGGTGCAGATACGAAGGTCGTTGTCCTTTTTTCGTTTAGCAGGGTCATCAACAATAAAATCAGTCCTTTCCGAGGCCATTGGTTGCTTCGTAACCGTAAGTTTTTTCCATGGTTGGGTAGTTAACCCAAAGCACAACCCCCAACCTGGAGGGCCAGTTCCAAATTGTTAGATAACTTTCGGTTCATCCGCCACTATATCTGTTCAATTCCTAGACAACCTGTTGGATAAATATGTCGAAGCAGTTTGTCTAGGTTTGCCTGGGACAGCAGGCCGGGTATTCATTCCGTGTCATTCTGACCTGGCTGTTTATAGTGTTGCTGTTATTCGTCGTTGTTATTACCACTCGCGCCTATCGTTTAGCAAGTCAAATACGGTTGGGTGAGACCAGTACCCGATGGTTACCACTTGGGATTAAAAATAAGCAGTTGATATGTAGTCAGAGTTACAACCACTGGGCATTGCCAAGATACAACACCCAAACCATCAGGTTCTGCCATAATATGAACATTTGGCAGATAGGAGTTTGAATGGTCACGCGCTTTTCTTGATCTTTTTTCTTCATTTTGCCTATAGAGCCAAGAACGAGGCCTACAAGCCGAAAATCTGTCGCCATTTCTTTTCAAACCAAGGGTTTCTTATTTAATAATATAATATAACTTGACTTTTTTTGAATATCTGGGGAAGTTTGCGTGAGTCATTGTCGTACATTTTATTTTTGAATGTAACAACAAAAACCAAAAATCACTTACTTTTACATGCTTAAGGGCCAAATGTAAACAAGCAAAAATCAACCAGCCAAACTATAACCATATTTTCAATTTATTTACATTTTTATCCAAATAAAAAAACAAAATTCAAATAATCTATGAACTTCGATAAAAGTTAATATTGGAAAACTTGAGCGACAAGGGTGTAAGGAAATGCCAACGAATGAGCTGAAATCAGGAGAATACACCCTCAATGAAGCATGACGACGTCGAAGACTAGAAGGCAATGTTGATGGCAAAGTAAAACGCGCAGAGGATATTTGAAAAAGTAAAAAGTTTCTTGTCCGTACTTCGAAATCTACGTTCAACTACTCAACATATCCCGCAGGGAATGATGGGTATGGCAGATTTTCGTTAATACATATGCATGGCTCGCGCGTCTCTTTTTTTTAGTCATGTACATAGGATGTGAACTGGTTACGTACCTATTGGTATAATGCGGATACACTTTCATGAACGAAGAAAATGTGGAAAATATCGCTCGTTGTAAATAAAGTAAATCCAAGAACACACTGGTGGGAGATAAAAACAAACGTGTCTTCATCTTTACAACAAGTGCACAAAAAACAAGAAGAACCCATTTACGAGTATCCGCGAGCGTGGGAGAAAATAAGTGGAAGTACCTCAGAGGATCCTCGCTACTGCAGCTCTAGGAAGTGTTAACATTTTTCGATTGTTTGTAAAGCAAAATGAAAAGTTTTGGTTTTTAAAATATGATGTAGGGAAATAAAATATTTATAAAGGAAGCAAGTGTGTATCGATATTATTTAAATTTACCCATACAGATTTTATTTCATTTGCGCTACAGTCCGAAATGAATCTGGGCCTTAAATAATATACCTCTTCAATTAGATCGGTTCTTAGCTAACTGCATCCAGTTCCGCACTCCACGTTACTTCTGTGCGCCTCTTAAGGCGAAGTCTTCCTCTACTGCGTACGACATCTGGCTAGGAATCGATGACTTGATCTTCCTACTTGCCTTGACGATCCCTTTCCATGGCATTTTCACTTCCTTTAATCCTCCATTTCACTTTCCTTAATTTTGATTTTGAAAAGCTTCGTTCATCCCATCGCCAATGACAGACTCTGTCCCACATAACAATGAAGCTTTGAAACTCAAAGGCTCTCCAAATGTCTGCTTATTTTAAATTTATTTTTGCAGCTACCATGCGTACTGTTGTCTGTTAGTGTAAAATGTATCCTGAAATTCATACATGGATCTGCGTGTTTTCTCTTTGAACGTCAAACCAGAATCTTCAGTGATCCCGGATTATGTAAAATATTTCTGTGCTGCATCTACTTTTTTCAAAATATCGCACCAGAATCAATGATAACATAAAAAAGTGAAGTCGCATACAGCTGAGAAGAGTATTTGGTTGCATCCAAATTGTAATTTTGAGGCTCACAACAGAGTTCAATAGTTGAAACTATAATCACGAAATTTTCCTTCAAAGGCTTAACAGCCTCGTGATGAGCGCTCCATATTGTGTCTACAAGTCTCTTGACTGACACACCTACATTAGTATATATATAGCTTAATGGCAGATCTCGTCTTTAAATACAGCTTAGCCCTGTAGACCACGTTCTGCGCTGCGAGCATCTGTCGGCATTCTCATCACACCAAGGGTTTCTTTCTGGTTGGCGCGATAAACCTAGAAAATCAGTTACGGGTGATCTAGTGGCTTGTTGGCATCGTCGCCGTTGTTCTTCAATATTCAATGCTAACGGTATGGTGATAATCAAAAGATTAAAGGATACGCGTTGTACGAAGGCCAAGTCAATAGTAAAGTCCTTTCCGAGGCTATTGGTTGCATTGTAAAAATACTTTTTTCCATTCGTGGGTAGTTAACCCAAAGCACAAACCTCAACCTGTTGGGCCAGTTCTAAACTAAATCCACTACGTTGAGTTTCCGGTATATCCATCTCTGTGAAAGCAGCCTGAACTACCCTTGAGATTCATAACTGACCTGTCGTCTGCATAAGTCAAATCAGCTCATCTAGGTTGGCCTAAGAACGTCAGATACGATACTTCGTGCCAAGCAAGTATTTTGACCAGGCAGTTAATAGTGTTGGTGTTTTTCGTCTTGTTCGGATGGACAGACCCCTTCGGTTCAGGGGTCAGAATATAACGTTGGTAAGGCATGCCTGTCGTAGAAGGCGACTAAAATCCACTCCTCGTATATGTATACCGAGTTTAAAGTATGTACAAAAAAAAAATAAAATATTATACATCTCTACCTCAAAAAAAGTCAGCTAACGAAAACGAGACTCAGTGAAAATTGACGAAAACGACGTTCTTCGAACTAGGCTAAACAAAATCGAACTGCTTCGGAAAGAAATTTTGCACCTTAACGATGAAAACATGACCCTAAAGAGTTCATTAAAATTAACCAATGAACAAAAACCGAGTGCAAACTCCCCCGTTATTTCAGAATACTATACGGACGAAGAAGAACTTAGTCGCGAAACCGATTGGTGAAAGATTGGTGAAAAAGGAAAGCTGGATCCTCACCTGGATTAATAAACCACGATAAAGAGAACATTAATAAATCGAAAAAGCTAAAACAACGACCCCACCGCCAATGAATGTGATTGGTATTGACCACTATAACAAGTTGCATACCTTTATAAAATCGTTACCATTATCAGGCTACCACTTTAAAAAATACAGGGAATGTCTGAGTAAAAGACCCTGGAAGTTTATTATCTGGCAAACTAAGTACAGACAAAAAAGAATGGTATTCATTTGAGAAAAATTTGAAGGGCCTTTACGCGTTGTAGCCAGGGAGTTACATGCGTTGTGCATAAAGGATGACATAGCTAACGATCTGAAAAAAAAGGAATATATAAAGTTATAGATGCCGTTAACATTACCATTATTTAGACTCACTTTCAATAAAGCAGAACGTTTAAAAAAATATATGATACCAAAACAATTCTTTATGTTGTTGTAAAAATCGAACCTATGATATAATCATACGCAAGCCTATTGTCAGAATGAGCCACGGTGTGTAAAATGACGGTAGATTGCTCATCAGATTAGATAAGAAAACTCCTGTTATTGTATTGATTGTAAAGGCAATCATCCCGCAAATTACCGCGGCTGCGAAGTAGCTAAAGAGTTGTAAAAAAAGCCAAACGAAAGTTACTATTAAAATTTCACAGAAATTAAATTTAACTAAGCAAGAGCCTAAAGTTTCAGCGAAACTATATTTACAAATACCAGGGCCATCAGAATACGATCGGATCTTGTTCATCCAAAAAAAAATATCGACGTCTGTTTAATATCCGAAACTCACGCAAAGGGTAATCCTCACTTAAAAATTGAAGGTTGTTGCTCTACCTCCATCAAATAAGACTAGAGGTTGAGCATCACTATATATAAAACATATGAGAAGGCTACAATCCAGTGTGCGGATCGATTCTTATATCCCATCCCATCTCATCCTTACTATTAATATCCCTAAAATATGGGACTTATGGCGATGAAATACAGAAAGTGAGTGTCAATGTCAGGTTCAGACAGTTTATCAAAATCTTTTATGGTTCGACAAAAAGCATCGTTTTTCGCCTGGTTATGCTTTGAGGTGGTGTATAGGAACGGTTTTTGTATAAAAATAGCTCCAAAAAGTGGGCGCAGGTAAAAATAACATGTAGTAGAAATGTTTATGTTACTATTACCAACGATTTTGCATCAAAATTTTTTCCGAAATGTTTAAAGTTTTGCCGAAAAACGTTTTTTACTTAAAACACCCCCTTAAAAAGTAAGCGTGGCAAAAAACATTGTATGAACAAAATATAGACATTAGGATTGTCTAGATATGTTGTTGGGATACTCTTTCAAAATATCTAACGGTTTAGCCTTAAAATACGTTTATCTAAAAACGATGCGTGGCAGTGGGCGGATTTCAAAAGTTTTTACACTTGTTCTGCTAAGAGCAACAAAAAACACGTGTACCAAATTTCATCATTCTAGCTCAAAATTTAAGCCCCTGAAACTGGTGACGTACGGATGGAGGGACGGACGGACAGCCATGGCTAAATCGACTCAGCTAAAGATTCTGAGTCGAACCATATACTATAAGCTATATCTAGCTAAATTATTTCACTATGTATCAAAACTAATATAACCTATGGTATAGGGTATAAATAGGATTATAAAACTATGAGAAGGCTACAATCCACTATGTGGATCGTTTTGTACCCTATTCCATCCCATTCTTAAGACAAATAGCATATTTTGTGCTGTGGCAAGTCTGTGCTCGTAGATGTTGCTTGTAACTGTAATTTGATAGACATAATCTTCAAAAAATAAATGCCAAGGAATGTTCTTTCAAATGATAATAAACATTGTCCATTAAATTTGAATTTTCTGTGTTTTTTCTTTAAAAAAGTAGGGAACCTCGAAATGGATCACCCTTTATTAAGCTCGCTACGACACAGAACTGATAGTGTAAAAAAAGATAATATAAACACATTCACGATAAAGCTGGATTTGAGGTAAGACATTTTACTTCAAACTCTACGACCATTATTGATGCTCTTCAATCAAACCCGTATAACAAAAATAATCATTTTATAACTAGTGGTTAAAGTTTAAGGGCCGATGTTGAATGTGAACCACACCTAAACGTTAAATTTTTTTCCGCATTTCATTTGACATAACTCAATAACTTGTTATGAGAAATGGGCGTTCCAATCAAAATGTTTCCAAAATGAGGCCGGTCAGGCAGTCAAGAACTTTTTAAGACCTAAATTGGAAGATATGGAAGGACGATATGTGGTTTCAACAGGACGGTGCCACTTCCCACACAGCCAACGAAACAATGACTCTTTTGTGTGGCAAATTCAATAGCCGGGTTATCTCACGTGGTGGCGGTGTCGATTGGCCGCTAAGATCATGCGATTTGACACCGTTGGACTTCTTTCTTTGGGGTTATTTAAAAAAAGGTATACGTCGATAAGCCAGCAACAATTCAAGAGCTAAAGGATGAGATATTTCATCATATTCACGGCATAGAACCTCAATTATGCCTCAGCGTCATCGAAAATTTGGACCATCGGATATAGGTGTACCACCGAGGTCGCGGCGTCCATTTGGCCGATATTTTGTTCCATACATAATTGAACCATACCAATATTATCGCAATAAAAAGAAATGAAAATAATTTTCAAATAATTTGTGTTTTATTCAAAATCAACATCAGCCTTTAAAATTTCACCACCTTTTGCAATGCGCTCAAAAAGAATGCTTAACAACAAATTTTCATACACAATGGCGATCACAACGATGAAGCCATACATTTTGCACGTATGGAAATTTCGTACCCGGAAACGTTTACTACCTGTAAATAGGTACATATTTTCCCAACAGGAAGTCATAAAATTAAAGGAGAAAATAAAAACGACTGCTGAAATTTCCCAAGATCATTTTATCCTTGAAAAGCGTATGAAAAGTTGCGCCACTAAGACGTGGATTGCGAATGGCGATTGCAATATGTTGAGAGACACTATCCAACTTTGATAGGAAAACTCTTTTTATTTGAAAAATAAAGAGACAGTATAAAGAAAACACACATTTAAATCATAATAACTCCCAAAAAATATTTTCATTTGTGCCTCCACAAACACATCCGTCATTACGTATGTCACGAGTTTGAGATAACTGTTTCACTTCTTATGTTACAAGTGTATCTTTTCCGGCTTTCAACTACTCCAGTCTTACCAAACTATGCACCCTAAGGTAGCGCAGTCTAAAAGGGAAGACAAAAGTTCCCACCAACTTATTTCGCATGCAGGTGACAAAGTAAAATCTGTCTCCAAGAAGCATTCCATTAAAAAACTACAAACTTCTAACAAGCTGTAAAAATAGGGTTAAATCTTTACCATCATGTAGTTGTGCATCACACAATCCATTGCAACATTACCACGGATGTCGTAAGGAAGCACATTCTAAAAAAGAAAATCTACACATCAGGCATATCCGCACCTTTTCCCTCCCGCCTATATCTCTTGTAGCGAAATTAGTCGAAAGTGGTTTTGCATGTCAAACTTGGTCCCCGTTTCTCTCATATTTTCCACGTCTATTGCTCTTGCTATCAGTTTTATGTGATAGTCGCAATTTGTTCGTTTTTTTCTTTTCGTCACCTCAGATTACTCCTTCAGTCTATGCTCTGGTGTTTTGGGTGGTTTTGTGGGGAAGCAGGCGCATTTAACTATGTCACTTGAAGAACAAAGTGTGGCCTGGTATGGTTTCGCTACGAAATTATGAGTCTATTACAAATCTGAATGTATATGCGGGAATGGTGGTGTAGGATAAGGTTTACGGAAAAGAACTTGTCTACCTCCGGCATTATTATACTGCAAGACGTAAAATAGTATTTAGTGCCCTCGTTATATCCTTGGGATGAATGCCATTCGGGAGAAATAATTAGAAAAATCCTTGACGCAAACACGATTGGTTGGAGTGTTAGTCGGGATTATGAAGTGAAACGGTTTTACATTATTCTTATGGGTGAGCATGTGAGTCTGTTGCTAAACTTGTTAAGATTCCTAGATTGTGTCTTATGAATATGTTGAGCGAATGTTTGAAGATGCTGAGATCTTGGTCTTTGTAGCACCTACGGTATGAATATGTGGGGTATACCAAGCATAATTGATTTGATGTTACTTCGAAAGATTAGAATTATGTTGGGTTTATTTTATTTCCTTTTAATCTAGGTCTTGACAAGTTGTTAAGAGTAGTTTTGTATAAATAAGTGTGCTTCCATTGCTTCTTGATGGGAAATCTTTTCAGAACAGGAATGCTGTTGACCTTCGCTCTATAGGAAGAGTTGTGGGACTATTTAAAAAAACTGCTGACCTGAATGTCATCATCATTAAAAATGAGGAGTGAGTGGACGACTTGGTCGCACGTACTAGAATATTAAAATTGATCGCGAGTTATGTGGGTTGTTTTGCGCTCAAATCATAATGCATGGGTTGTAAAGTTTTACATTTTTTTCGTTTTAAGAACGGCAACAAAAAAAAATCATGAAACTATTAATGTTTTGCATGAAAAACTCATTCTTAGTGTTCATTGTATATTAAAATTAAATGTTCATTGCTGTAAAAATTACAGCAATTTAAATTAAATTTAAATAACAAAACGCAATTGTCGACATTAGTTATTTTCCTGATTAGTTTAGGGAAATGTATAGCTTATAGCTTTATAGAAACTCTACCATTAATCAAAACGCATAAATAACTAAGTAAACTTTTGACTTAATATACTACACTAAACACTTTCATTCATTAAATTGTCAATCCAACCTATTTTTATTGAATTTGTTTTCCAGTTTCCGTTGCCAAAACAAACAAACTGCAACAAATAAATACACACATCTTCGCAGTATTATTCAAATATTCACTACTGGCGCCTACTAACAATTTTATCACTTCTTTTACTTATGCCTTAGATGCGACTTTCTGTTTATTAAATAGTGCTTCTCTAGTTCTCTGTGGTGTAAATTTATTTATTGCTAAAGGATTTTTCAAAATTGTAGAGGTTATCATTTAAGCTGTACGTAAAATTGATTTAACGCCGATTGTATCTCATCAGGACGAATAAATTATGAGATTTGTGTTTGATAGGTTAATTTTCCGTTGTTGGTCTTTAGTTTTTTGAATTGTATGCTAATACTTTCTATTCTTATAACAAAATATAATATTGTACAATTCAAAATATATATACATATGTCGTATATATTATAAAACCTTACATATATTATATGAAAAGGTGCATAACAAATTATGAACAAAACAAATATTAACAAAAAACAAAAAAAAAAGTAAAAATTTTTTTCCCAATTGTCTCGTTAGTACCCAGGGCCGAGCTTTCTCACAACCATTCATGTATGCGTGTGTATTTTTTGCTAGATGGCGGGGCCTCCTGTCTTATGCCGACTCCGAGCGGTGACTTTGAGATAAGCTTTTCTTGACAATTGATACTACTCGGATAATTTGTCATATCAGGCCAGCGAAAAGTCATTTAAGTGTTGCTACAGCTGGGAATCGAACACAGAAATATAGATAAAACTTTCTGCGCGGCGATGAAAGTATTTTCCATTATTCTCAAGAAGTCTGTAACAATTTTATATAATATCAATAATTCAATAGTTAATATGGCATTAAAATAAAACTGCGTTCCAGTTTTTAACATTCTCCACAAGGAGAATGTATTTGTTTGTACCGTATCACATAGGAGTATATTAGTTTTGACATTAAGTTTGCAAAATATTGAAATAATTTCTATAGATATACCCCAATGTATATGGATCGACTCAGAATTGCTAGCTGAGTGTGTCACCGATTTTTTTGCCTTAAATTTTGTGCTAGAGTTTTGAAATTTGGTTATAGACTCTCTATCCGACGAGGCAGAACAGGTGTACAAATTTTGAAAACACGCCAACTTTGAAAAAAACATTATTTTTGGCAAAATGGTAGAAATTTTGAAAAAGTTTGTGAATTAGATATTTAGACAATATTATTATCTTTTTTTCGTCTGTACACAGTTTTTTGCAACGCCCACTTTTTGGGGGCGTTTTCAGTAAAAAAAACTATTTTTGGTCAAATTGTAAAATATTTGAAAAAAATTTTGATGCAAAATCATTGCCTATGTTAATATCAACATTTCCGTCATATATCATTTTAATCCGCTCCTATTTTTGAGGCGTTTTCATACAAAAACCATTTGTATACCCTACCCTACCCAACTTTCTTCTTTTTTTTATAATAAGTACGCGCTCAAGGGTTTATGAATACACTTACAGTGTTTGGACACAGCGCGGCATTAGGGAATTTGAGGAGAAGAAAAGATCAGATACCGATGTGCATTGGTTTTAAATTTTTGTAAATTGTAACGGGGAGGAAAGACTGAGTTTTGTAAGGCATTCCACATTCGTGTTGTTCGGTTAAGGAATGAATCTCTATATCTCATAGTACGTCCGCAGGTAGGCTTGAGGGTGAATTGATTAGCATTCATGGCATGGCGAGTATCACGGTTGAATGTTTGAAGGGGCGGAATGCAGCTGGCTACTTCGATTGATCATTTCCTGTTAAAATAGCGGTAAAAAAGTATTAGACAGGAGATATTCCTACGATGTTCAAGCGAGACTATAGAGTTCGCTACGGTTTAATCTCCTATCAGTTTTATCGTACGCTTTTTGTATTGTATCCAGTAGGTGCAATGATGTTTTTGCTGCACCTGATCAGATGTGGGCGTTGAACTCAAGTTTGTGGCGTATATACGCTTTATATATTGAGGCCAGATCAGAGGGGGTGAAATATTTTTGCATCGATTAGGGAAACCTAGACATTTCGCTGCGTTTTTAGCGATTTCGAATACGTGGTCATTCCAACGAAGGTCGTTATTAACACACATACCGAGCGTGGAAAGTTTTTCAGTTTCGGCGATGCAAGTTCCATTCATGGATAATGGCTGCAAATTTAGTTTCGCTTAGATGACAGAAGATGAAAAAACCCCATAGCATAACCAAGCGAAAAACGTTATTGTTTGTCGAACCAGAAGAGGTTTTGATGAACTGTCTAAGAAATATGATGTGACAATGACATTTTATATATTTTATCAATATAAGTCCCACATAATTTAAGTATGGGATGGGATAGAGAGGGTATTAAACGATCCGCATAGCATATTATAGCCTTCTTACATTACGATGATAGAGGAAACAAAAAGTGTTTTTTTTTTGGAGTTCCGTCCGTCAGGCCGTCTGTCTGTTTCTCCGTAATGGTTTCCCCAACATAAACTACTCCACGAATTTATACACAGTCATAATAACGGTTTGGACTTTCATTCACTAAAAATATAAAAATATGCGCTTTAAAATAAAAAAATTGCATTTAAATTATATACTTAAAATTATTTTAACTTAATTTCGTTCTTCGGAATCAAAACGTTGTCCATTTGGTATCAAGAATGCCTTTTGCAACGAAAAAGATCACTCGACGCCAACTGAAGTTAGTAGACCATTTTTGAAAGATAAAATTCATCGACGGTGTAGTTTTTTGGGTAATATTCGTCTTTGCAGTCCAATGTGAAGGTCTTACTTACATTTCGCATCATTGCAAATCCTTAATTTTTTGCTAGACCGCACTGAAGTTTTTTTTGACTGCCCCCGATAGTCCTTCAACTGAATTTGTCTTTGCATCTTCAATTAAATCTATTTGATTTTTTAAGGTGACCCTGTCCATTAGCTTTTTGATGATGTCACATAGGAAACTGAAGTTTGAAATTTTAAATTCTATTTGGCTTTTTAACAATGGCTGGTGAATGACTTCTTTTGCATTTTGTTATTACAACTGAATCGGAGTCATCAAACCCATTGACAATTCTTTCAAACTACAGTCCGAAATGAACCTGGGCCTCAACCAACATACCTCTCCAATTAGGCCGGTCCTTAGCTAAATGCTTCCAGTTGCGCACTCCAAGTTGGTTGAGGTCAGTTTCTACTTGTGCGCTCCATTTAATGTGATGTCTTCCTCTCCTGCGTCCGACGTCTGGTTGGGAATCGAAGACTGTGCAAGCCAGAGTATTGGTGTCCATTCGTTCTACATGTCCTAGCCATCTAAAATGTCCAATGCGGAGTTTTTTTTGACCAAGGGCATGTCGCTGTACAGCTCGTATAGGAACGTTCACCGGTCATAAACCCCATATTACCCGTACAAAAATGCTAAATCTCAAGTATGACGCCATCTGTAGTAATGAAGAGACACGCTTGATAACTTTTCTTTCGCTCTTCGAATATCTGTCACTTTAGAATCAATTTACATTCTATTTATAGGCTTTCGAAGACATCTAGATAGCTGGATATTTATGAATGACTGAAAGAGGATGGAGAAAAGACATGAGTACCCTAAACGAAGGCTTTTAAACTGGGCCCACAATGACAAGTCTAACCAAACCCAAACATCAAACAACATGTCTTCATAGTTAAGTCGATTTATTGATTCCGCCTTCAGTTCTGCACTTAAAGTTGGTTAATTCCGTTTTTAACTAAAAAGAAAATTTTACGGTGAATTCGTTGTTATTCAGAGACTGACTAGTTTGAATGGTGTAACAAAACTTGACTAGACAATTTACAACTTGACTCTCCATTTTCCGTAATCTAAGTCCAAGTGATAAATTTTACGTTTTATTCGCAAAACATATTTTATAGAATTTAAAATGTAGGTTCGTTATTAGTTATATCCGTTTATGTATTTTGTCAACTTTCTGTGATAATAGATATCCTTCACAATCCCACATTGAGTATAAAAGATAAACAAGCTTTTGAACGGGGAAAAACCAACATCCATGCAACGAGAATATCCTTAGAATATACAAAAAATGTATCTTATTAAAAACTAAAAACCCTGCCCATAAAATAAACTTGAAAAAAAAAACCTCCTCCTGGAGATAAACGGCGAACTCTGCAAATGCCGCCGACCGAAATGAAAATGTGAAAACTGCTATTCTATTGCGGCCGGAGGAACATCATTAGCGATGAAATTTTTTGGCCCAATGTCCCGCTAAATATAGCCAGTCCACGAATATTCAAAGCACTATGCTTCTCGACATCACACCATAGATGAAACTGTTGAGATGTAGCAATTGGATCGTCCCATAGTCCTATTGAAAGAATCATTTTCTCTTGGTCGTGAACTGAAATGGACGATATACTGTATGGCGGCGACCCAATACTAAGGGTATACCTTCCGCAGACATGCTAAGTCCAACACCGAGAACGAAGAGGACCTTCCGTCAACGCTGTACACAGCATCATAATGAATATTTATTAAGCTTAAGAAACGTTTTCTATTCCTGTTGTTTGTTTTTTGATTTGCACTTCCTCCACTGGCTCTCTTCATCTTCTTTCCTAGTTGGCAGCCGACGCGGCGTTTTCGTTCTTCGTGTGTTGGCAACATAAAACACAGGACAAGGGGTGGTGCACAAGAGCTAGGACGTTTCTGTCGCTTCGAATAAGCATTTCTTTAGCCAAGTGATTTTATTGGAATTTTGTTTTGCGACTTTTAGTTTATGGCGTGTTTTCTTTTGGCATTGGAGAATTTTTTCCACGGTTCTTTATGGAGATATTTTTGTCAGTGGCAATTGTTTTGCTAATGATTTTATTGGTTTATTTTTGAGCTTTAACCGTAGATGGAATTTCTGTCTTTTATGACTAGAGGCGATTGAAACCGTGATGGACATTGTTGTCTGGAAACGTGGTTTTTGTACACAACTATTAAGGAAGAGAATATTTAGTTATGAAAAAAGAAGCAGTGTAATTATAAAAAAGGAATTATTTAGCATGATGTCAGACCAATAAACAGTATTTTTTTCGCATAACTTTCTGACAACTATAATTATGTTTGGTCCTACAGAAAAACATTGACTAACGCTGTTTTTCACTTATGCAAAGTTTTCTGAAGTTAAGTGAAAGAATTAATTAATCATACGTCTGAGGGGATTTTGTATTTTAGATTTATATATATGATGTTATGTTCATTTTTATGACAACAGTTTAATGTATTTAATAAATACATTTCATTTAAATAATTTGGTTATACATAATGAAAATAATTATTTCAATCAGTTTATCACGGTTAAAAAATTTATGATAAATGAAGAATTTACACAATTAGGCCAATTCCTATAAAAAAAAACGTAAAGTCCAGAAACCGAGCAGTTTTCTGAACCATTTTTTTGCTACAACCGTGATGAGAATGCGAATATCCAAGATGCCATAAAGACGGTTAAATACATTAACAATGTTATATGTCGATTGAAACCGTTCAGGCATTTTTAGAACGCAAATTTTTCAGTGTATCCCTAGATAATTCCCATGGAAAAAATTAAGGTTATTATTTTTGCCACAAAGAAAAGGACCTCCTGTTTAACACCGAATCGGAAACTTTGAGATGCTTCTTATGACAGTGTAACTCTTTGATGTTTGTCAGAGTTTCGCCAGAGGTTCGGCAGTGACAAAACTTAGGTGTTGTCTTTTTCGGAAATCGAACAAAGTGCCCGCGCCTGAAATTAATGCCAAAGACATTGTGAAGGCATTGTCTATAAGCCATAAAAAAAGCACCAATAGATGTCTTGGGTATATTTCCGTTCTACCAACATAACATTTCTTATTCAACCATTAATAGCTTAGGATGCTCGTGACGCCTACAAGGCGAAGAAACAGTTGTCTAACTCTATATGTACATTGGTTTTTAGACAGAAGAATTAAGAACCAGAAAACCGCGCGATAGAAGATATAGTAAGGTGCCACTCCATGGATAAAGTTCCGAAGTTTTACCAATATGTATGACGTCAAAGTATAAAAGATCCATTTTTGTCAAAGCGTGTCACGTCGAAAAAGATTTAGGCAAGGCAACGTAAATACGTTGTGATATTCTTAATTTATGTCATTGGTCGAACTCAACTATATGCTATAGAAGCGTTTGGTGGATTAGAAAAGGAAACGTAAGCACTTACACAAGCTTGTAAAACGTGTATCTATATAACAATTTGCACGTGTTGCTTCATGTTTTCAATTTAGCTACGGCGAATAGGATTTTGTATCCTAATTTCATTTTTCTTCTATTAAAGGTTTGTGATGCGGATTCTTCAAAAATTATTTGTATAGGTGTTTTCAACCATTTCAATAATTTTTATTTGTAAATTTGAATTACAATTTTTTTTGGAAATATTGACTTCTCTATGATTTAGAATTGTAAACATTTTTATTTACTTATTTTCACCAAATAATTAGTTTTGAGTTTTTTTGGGACAGTCCGGAATGAATTTCGGCCTCAACGAACATGCTTTTACAATTAGCCCGGTCCTTAGCTAACTGGCTCCAGTTGCGCACTCCAAGTTCGTTGAGGTCGGTTACTACTTGTGCGCGCCACTTAAGGCGAGGTCTTTATCTACTGCGTCCGACGTCTAGCTGGGAATCTAAGACCCTGCAAGCTGCAGTATTGGTTTGAATTCTAAGCAATTTTATTTGATTTCAAACAAAATTAAAGGAGATACTAGAGTTTGAAAAACATTATTAAATATATTTAAATACATAATAACCCTTGCCAATCAAAAAAAGTGAATAAAAAAATGCTGACAGATTCAGATTTTGAAAAGCAGTAGAAACACGAGTTAGCCATGTAGATGGTTAGTTGGTTGCTCTTCATTCAACTTCAAGCTACAGATACACAGATAGAGATGAGCATTAGCGACATAACTGCGGAGAACAGCGTACCACGGAGGCGGTGATACAATACAGGGCGCCTTCAAATCACTTTAATAAGGAAATTATCAAAATCATTCAGCTGAGTAACATCGTATAGGAACTTTGTTGCGATTATATTGTATGTAGGTACGCGGATTCTGGCTTACAATCCTAAAAAGGATCAGAGGAACAGCCACTCGAATTGAATTATATTTTCCATGTAATATGGGCCTATATTGAACCACATTCCCAACGGTAACAATTATATATGCTGTCCAATGATTGTCATTTTTTCCATTTTTTTCTTGTATCGCTGGAACTCTTTAGCACTGAATTTAAGTCCTTGTTTCTTGAGTGAATTAAATGTGTTATCTCCTCACTATCGCGATTAGAGTGAATATGTCCAGTGTTGACGATCGCATGATGGGAGAACCCGTATTTTGGTGATTGTTCTTGTAAACAGCAGCAAAATGTGGTACTCGCTACATATACATGGTCTCAACAAAGGGTCAATTGAATTCGGCTTCTCCTGAGGAAATTCTTCGTGAAAAAACTCTCGTTCAAGTCTATTCTTTCTGGACTTCTACCAACAACCGACAGTGTCTGTCTGTTTTCTTGCATCTAGGAAATCTGTACACATGGAATGTCAATATGTGTAGCCTTAATCTTACAGATTTTCTATTACTCTCCCAAATTAATTGTTGGAGATGTTTGATGTCTGTCAGTAAACACCTTGCGCATCTATTTAAGTCTCAAGAGCACTGTACGATTGTTGGAGTTGGATACTTTTTCATCTGGTAGTCAGCTTAAGCTACCCTACTCTATTTACCGTTTAAGATCTCATTTATCTGGGGAAAATGTTGGTCTATTTTATCGTTTCCTAAGTTTCTGTTAGCCTGTGGGTTTACTTCGTTCAAAAGTAATTCTCTCTTAATCACTCTGAATTGTTCAATACTTTTTAAATTATTGATTTATTATACAGTAGAAAATAACTCAAAATAACACTTTCGTAATATCAGTGTCACTAGGTTTTAATATGAATATATTAAAATAAATTACCCGCGCCAGAGTACCATTTTAAATAAAATAAAAGAAAATAGAACTGATTGTCTAACATTTTCCTTTCTCAACAAAGTTTCAATTTCCACTTAAGTTTTTTTTTTTGTGCAATGGTTGAGTTTCTACATCCTGCGGATTCACATAATAGGTGTCGTATTCATTTAAAAAAAAAACACTACACGCACACACAGAAATGAATGCACCCTACTTTTGCCTTAGCTTTATGAGTAAACTTCAAGGGTGTAGTGAAATAGAAATTCAAAGTTTTTAATTAAGTTTCTGTCGACGTCATCAGGTAGTACTGGTGCCACCCGGTATGTTGTGAAGTCAAATTGTACAACAGTGACCCGAGACACCTGCACTGAAGGGTAATATTCTTGGATGTTACCTGTAAAATGAAATTTTGTTTCTTTTTAGTTATTTTCTCAAGTTCCATCCACCTTTTTATCGGAATCGCCCATTTCATTTGCAAGACGGTCCTTTGCCAACACAGTGGGTGGCCCTTGTCATCACCATAATCAATGTATACACCAAGCTCTTACGTTTAAAGTCATTTTTAGTGACTAATTTTACTCCTTTTTGTGGTTGTAAGATAAAAATAAAAATGAAAAATAATAATTACAAAAGTTGGCAGACAACTCAATAAATATTTTTTTTATTGGAAATCGTTTTTCACGGAGAAAACGAGGCGGGCAAAACAACCAACATTCAGCTGAAAATAACCTAGTGGTACTGTTAATATACAAAGTTAATTAAAAAAAAATTTACCTAGGCGACTTGATTGAAATAAATCAGTTAATAATAACCGAATTACCAACTTCCCCATCCTAACCGACTATTTCTGATGAAAATATAGGTATACATTTTTTTTCTTTAAGTGGCGCTAACGTCCGGAATGAACCTTGGCCTCAACCAACATGCCTCTCCAATTAGCCCGGTCCTTAGCTAACTGCCTCCAGTTGCGCACTCCAAGTTGGTTGAGGTCGGTTTCTACTTGTGCGCGCCACTTAAGGCGAGGTCTTTCTCTACTGTGTCCGACGTCTGGCTGGGAATCGAAGACTCTGCGAGCCGGAGTATTGGTGTCCATTCCTTCTACATGTCCTAGCCATCTTAAACGTCCAATGCGGAGTTTTTTGACCAGGGACATGTCGCTGTACAGCTCGTATAGTTCTTGGTTGAATCTTCGTCTCCATAGCCCGTCAACGCAAACCGGACCGAAGATTTTTCGAAGAATTTTCCTCTCAAATCGACCAAGGATTTCTTCATCCGCTTTTGAGACGGTCCATGCTTCAGCGCCGTAGAGCAGGACTGGGATGATCAGTGTCTTATACACGATCTCCTTAGTAGTTCGAGTGAGGGCTTTACTACTGAATTGCCTTCTTAGCCCGAAGAAACAGCGGTTGGCAAGAGTAATTCTTCGTTTAATTTCTGACGAGATGTTGTTGTCAGAGTTAATAGCAGAACCGAGATAGATAAAGTCCCGCACTACCTCAAAGTTATGTCTGTCAATGGTGACGTTCTGTCCAATTCGTCGATGTTGTGTGTCCTTTCGTATTGACAGCATATACTTCGTCTTGCCCTCATTTACTGCTAAACCCGTTTTTGCCGCTATGACATCACGTTGGGTCCTACCAATGATGTCAATACCGTCGGCGTATGCTAGTAGTTGTAAAGATTTTTGGAAAATTGTGCCTCTGGTGTTAGCTCGGGAGTTTTGCACAATCCTCTCAAGAATCAGATTGAAGAAGTCACATGACAGCGCATCGCCTTGCCTAAATCTTTTTTTGGTATCGAATGTGTCAGTGAGGTCGTTTCCGACCCTGATGGAGCAGCGAGAATTCTCCATCGTCATCCTACACAAACGGACGAGTTTGGGCGGTATACCAAAACTAGACATGGCTCTGTATAGTTCGTCTCTATAAATGCTGTCGTAAGCATGAGTTTAGATATTGCTATCCTCACTTCGGGTGGTTGGCAGTTTTCGCTGTCGTTGCAATATTGAATGTTTTGTTCTGCCTGATAGCGGAATGTTGTTCGTCATCGCCGTTGAACAGTCGGCAGAAGTAGTTCTTCCATATCCTCAGCATCGACTGTGTCTCAACTACGATATTTTCTTGTTCATCTCGAGTTGCACCTCTCTATATCCTCGATCGCTCGCTTTTCTTGCTCTTTTTTCTTCTTTCTGAAAAGCCGATGTTCTTCCCTTCTTCTCTGCCTTTAGATCTCAACGGCAGCTTTAGTCTTCACCTGCAGCTTAGCCTTGTAGGACTCGTTCTTGGCTGCGAGCATCTGTTGGCATTCCTCATCAAACCAGGGGTTTCTTGCTGGTGGGCGCACGAAACCTAGCACATTAGTTGCGGCTGATCTAATGGCTTGTTGGCGTTGCCATTGTTCTTCGACATTCGATGCTAGTGGTATGGTGTTAATCGAGAGGTTAAGGGATACGCGTTGCGCAGTATTTCTGGATTATTGTAGCCTGGTGGATATCCGCATTTTTACCTTGGCTGTTACAAGGTAGTGGTCCGAGTCGATGTTAGCTCCTCGGAATGTTCGGACATCCAAAGTACTGAATGCGTGCCTCTTGTCTATCGCAATATGATCAATTGGGTTGACCGTTCTTTGAGCTGGAGACCGCCATGCCCCCTTATGGCTATCGAGGTGAGGAAACCGTGTCCTGGCTATAGAGGCATTCCGGTGCGTAGCGAAGTCAATTAGCCTTAGTCCATTACCAGACGTGTTGTCGTGTAGGCTATGTTCTCCGAAAATACTGCTGAAAATATCTTCTCTTCCTACATTTGCATTAAAATCACCCAGCACGATCTTAACATAGGTTTTTTCAAGGAGCTCATAGAAGCTATATCATCTTTTTCCTCCCTTGGGGCGTGAGCGCATATAAGGCTTATGCCGGCGAATTTGGTCTTGATGCGGATAGTTACAATGCGTTCGCTAATGTCTTGGAAACATAAGACTTCCTGCATAAGTCTGGCACTTAAAACAAATCCGCATCCGAATAATCGCTTGTTGTGGTCACTAAACACGGTCCGTAGTAGATGTCACAGTCTTTCATCCTCTTTTTGCCCGGCCCATCCCATTGTATTTCCTGGATGGCAGTAATGCCTGCTTTATAGCATCTTAGGGTTTCCGCTAGTTGTTCGTTTGCTCCTTTCCTTTTTAATGTTCTCACATTCCAGGTGCAGATTCGAACGTCGTTGTCCTTTCGTCGTTTAGCCGGGTCGTCAACAATAAAATCAGTCATATCCGAGGCTATTGGTTGCTTCGTAACAACTTATTTTTTTCATGGTTGGGTAGTTAACCCAAAGCACAACCCTCAACCTGGAGGGCCACTTCCAATTTATTAGATACCCCTATGACACGGGGCCATAAGTAACCACTACGGGATTGAGCGCTGCCGTTGGCCTTTCGATTTATCCGCCACCATCTCTGTTCAAGGGCCCTGAATAACCCTTGAAATTCCAAGACAAACGTTGTCCGAATATGTCGAAGCAGTTGTCCGAATATGTCGAAGCAGCTTGTCAAGGTTCGCCTGGGACAGCAGGCCGGGTATTTATTCCGTGCCATTCTGACTTGGCTGTTCATAGTGTTGCTGTTTTTCGTCGTGTTATCAACACTCGCGCTTGTCGTTTAGCAAGCCAAATCCGGTTGGATGAGACCAGTACCCGATGGTTACCACTTGGAGGTTAAAAATAAGCACTTGATGTGTAGCCAGAGTTACAACCACTGGGCATTGCAAAGTTTAGGCCAATTAGAGTCTACCCTCGTTCTACAACACCCAACCATCAATATACAACTTACTCAATTGAAATTATCTAGAATGCTCGGTTATTACAAAGAGTATAGAACTACATAGAGCGCGCATCTCATACAACTAAAATTTTCTATGTTGGGTAATGATATTAATAGCATGTTGTTCTATACTCTTTGGTTATAATCAACAAAGGTGCATGGTTAAAATAAGCAAAGTCTTGCAGTTCAAATTAAAAAACCTGCTTGGCCAAAAAAAAAATCAAACCATCTCGTCTTAAATCTTTCACAACCTATTTTCATATCCTCCAACCTACTCGGCTTAGTTTAACAATCATACTCGGTTTTTTATAAGCCAATCTACTTGTTTAAAATTCGCAAGCCTACTGAGTTGAAATTAACTTACCTACTCGGTTGAATTAAGACAACTAACTCGGTCAACTCGGTTTTAAAAGCTCAGACGTTTTTTTTGTAATTGACATTAAGTTTATTCTATAATATTTCACGCACATTTAGTTTTTAGTCAAGCCCACTTTTAAGGAAAATTTATTTTAGAAATGTAATTGAAAAGGGTATTAAAAGATTCGATCATGCAGGTGGCCATGGCTCAGAGGAATGCGTAGTTGACTGCTAAGCCAAACGTTGCGGGTTCAAGCCCCAGCTGCGGCAGCATTTGTTTTCTACGAAAATCGCCAGCTTATCTGAGGCCACCTGTGCGATAATATGAGACAATATTAATCTATGTCTCCTCCTCTGTGCCACGTAGGTGTATGTTATATGTCTTTCCTTCTTTGTATCTATCTGTCTCTCTCTGTTGTAATTATGTCTTGATCTGTCCCAGCCGATGGCCTCAGTCGCCAGTGCTGTTACGTGTCTGTAGTTCGTTGCATTCATGTGCGAAGTACTGTGATGTCCAATGTCCAGTCCAAATAAACGAACCTACCAAGTTGAGAATATGCAACCAACTCGGTTAAAACCATATGAGAAACATATCCCCAAAAAGAGGGAGTGGCAAAAAAAATGTATGGGGATGAAATGACATTGGCACGACATACTGTTCACACAGTTGATAAAAATCTTTTATGGTTCGACATAAAAAGGACGTTTTTGAATTACATAATATGCTGTGGGGTAGGGCATACAAATCATACCCCAAAACATATTCAATGGATCTATGGGCGAAATATTCATGTTAATATTAAGAATGCTTTTGCATCAAACGTTTTTCGAATATTTTAAAATTTGACTGAAAAAAAATTGTATAGACAAAATATAGGTCTTGGGATTGTCTAAATATGTTATTCAGACACTTTTTCAAAATTCAGATTTAAAAATGTTTACATTTGTTCTACAGAAACGCAAAAGGATCCTATACAGCGTGACCAGATTTAGCAATTTCCTGCGATTTTAGCAGGATTTAAGCATAAAAATGACATGCAGCAGATTTTTTAGCATTTGATTTTTGCAGTTTTTAGCAGTCTTAAAAGTTCACATTTTTACATATACAATATATATATATATATCGATTTTTCGTTTCTAACTTTTTAGGTGGCAGTTTTTTCTACACAATCTTTTGTGAGTCAAGGGATCAAGAAAGGTGAGATATGAATCTGTGCAATGTTGGCAGAACATAACCTGCCCTTTCCTTTAACAGACCATCTCAGCAAGGTAATAGTGAAGTTTTTTCCAGACTCAGATTTTGCTACAGGTTTTGCTTGTAGTCTTGTTAACTATGGTTAACAAATATTATGTTATATTCCAAAGCGCTTATGCCAATTTCACTATCTGTTCAAACATATTTGTTAATATATACACGTCTATATTAAGATGCTTTACGAAAACAAGTTATTTTAAATCCACATATCTTTGGAATTCGGAACCTTCAGCAAATGTGAATTATTTGCATTTGCACGAAATGTAGTTTGCTTTACATGTAGCGATGCATTTTATAAGTATTCGTGCGTCGAATGAAGAAGTTAATAACACATTTTTTCAACGCTTTCAAACATTTTTAATTAAACTCTGTAGATAATTTAAGTACAGATTAAATAACAATTAAATATTTCGAGACCTTTCATTTTAAAGCCCGCAGATAGTTATAAATGATGAATTTAAATCCTTAGCAAATGTAGTTCAAATGCTTGCCACATTTGATACAGAAAAATGATATTCAAAAAATTAAAAGGAATATCGTCAAATAAAGTTTTTTTGAAATGTAAAAATGCATCCGAACTTTTGACACTAGATTTTTACAATGTGATTCAGACAGTTGAAACATTTTGAAACATTTGCTAAAATAGATAGCAACAATAAGTATCCAACTATAATTTTACTGACATAAAATATTTTCACAGGTAAATTTGTTAAAAACTAAAAACCGTAATGGCTTCAGTAACGAAAATGTTGCATTCATTTTGCAAGTAAAGCAGGGGGTTTCTGAAGTTGAAGGCTGTTACAACTTTGTTCCAACAATAATATGTAAAAACAAATGTTAATTGTAATGAATTCAAAGGTTCTTTATGAAGATTCCGAATAATTTAATTTAACTTTGTACATATAAAAATTATAATCTTTTATAAATTGTCATCTTCTGTATATGTAAAGGGTGATCCATTTCGAGGTTCCCTACTTTTTTAAAGAAAAAACACAGAAAATTCAAATTTAATGGAGAATGTTCATTATCATTTGAAAGAACATTCTTTGGCATTTATATTTTGAAGATTATGTCTATCAAATGTTGGCCGTTGCTACGTCGCAGATGGTCCATCCGTTGAGTCCAATTTTCGATCACTCGTTCGAGCATTTCCACTGGTAACTGGCGAATGACACGCGTGATGTTTTCCTCCAAGACCTGAATCGAAGCGGGTTTGTCGGCATAAGCTTTTGACTTTACATATCCCCACAGGAAAAAGTCTAACGGTGTGATATCACACGATCTTGGTGGCCAATCGACCGGCCCAAAGCGTGAAATTTTGTGCTCACCGAAATGTTCTCTCAATAAGTCCATTGATTGATGCGATGTGTGGGAACAGAACAGAACACAGAACGTGAATTTTCATAATAAAGTTGAACAATTTGTAAACGTTGTTCACGCGTAAGTCTTTCCATTATGAAATGCCAAACAATACTAAACAAAAATAACATGACAGCATGACACGACTCACACGTGATCTGTCAAAAAAGGCTATTGAAAAAAGTATCTCTACTTGGATCACCCTTTATATGCATTTTTTTAACTAAAAAATAAAAAAAAACACCAATTTCTCAAGATAAAATCTAATGCAGTTTTTTTAGCATATTTAACATTTTTGTCTATTAGATTTTGTAATTTTCCGTTATAGCTTTAGCAGATTTGAAAAAAAAATTTCTGGTAGCGCTGCTGCCTATATACCAAATTTAATTCTGCCAACTTGAAATGTAAGGCCGAGGTAGATATAGTTTCCTACTACCATAAAGAAGCTTCTGTCCAATTCTTCAATGTGTGTGTCCTTTCTTGTAGACAGGATATACTTGGCGTTATCCTCATTTCGTATTAAACGCTTCTTTTCTGCTTCCTTCTCTATACTACTTAACGTGGCTATGACATCAGATTGAGTCTGACCAATGATGTCAATATTGTCGGGGAATGCAGCGATTTATGGAAGATTGATTACGTTTCTGATATTGGCTCGGGAGTTTTGCATAATCCTCTCAAGAATGACATTAAAGAAGTCACATGAAAGTGAATTGGTTTTTTTAATAATTTTTTTGGTATCGAGGTTTCGGTGAGATTGCATCCGATGGAGCAGCGATAAGTAGCCATCGTCATTCTGCACAGACAAACAAGTTTGTTCGTCTCGGCTCTATAAATGATATTGTATACGGCTTTGTAATCGATGAATAGGTGGAGTATAGATTTATACTTATTTGGTTGATCAGTTGTCAACATTACTGGCCTAGGACCATACTAACTTTCATCAGACACAATTTTTCTTCTGTGTTGAATAATCTTACCTACTTAATCATCTCCATCGCCATTTTATACCCTATCCCGTAGAGATATATTAGTTTTGATACATAGTTTGTAACATAGTGAAATAATTTAGCTTGGTATACCTCAAAGAATATGGAACGACTCAGAATCGCTAGCTGATTAAGCCATGTCTGTCCGTCCGTCAGTCAGTCCGTCTGTAGGTAACCGGCTTTTGGGCCTTACATTTTTTGCTAGGATAATGAAATTTGGAACATGTGATCCTTGAACGTGCTGTTCGAACAAGTGTAAACATTTTTGAAACTCGCTTACTGACACGCCATTTTTTTTTAGAAAAGCCTAATTTGAGGCCAAACCGTTAAAAAATTGAAAAAGTGTCTGAACAAGATATCTAGACAACCCTAATGACTATATTTTGCATAGACAAAGTTCTTTGCCACGCCCACTTTTTGGGAGCGCTTCGGTAAACTTTAAAACATTTCGAAAAAAATGATGCACAACAATAGGTTTTGGTAATATAAACATTTCTTCTGTATCTTATTCTTACCCACGCCCACGAGGGTAATCGAACCATACAAGATTTTAATAAATTCTCTGAACAATATGTTCCGACAATTTTAAATTTAATATTTCTTTGCCATAAAACCCACATTTTAGGGATATTAATCTAAAGGATAGGATGGGATAGGGTATAAAACGATCCGCACAGTGGATTGTTGTCTTCTCATATGTTCTTAAATCGGTTGCAAAATATTTTGGATTTGGAAATATTGGGAGCTTCAAAAACGTATAAGAGTCTTAACTCAACGGCTATTTCCGAAACATTTACTAAGAAAAAGAGCTGCCACTTATTGCCTGCGTTTTTGAGATGTTTTTCGATAAAATCTGTCATAGTTTTATTTAAACGCTATGTCAAGATGGAATGCAGCGAAACTCGTTTATTTAATGAAAAATTGTGGTTGGTCGTCAAATAATCTTTGCATGAGTGTACTCCTAACTTTCCAAAAAATATATCTTTCAACAGCTTTGGCTATCAAAGGAAAAGGAACATGAAACACTTAAAGTTAATTAACGTGTAGTAAGACGATTCTAACAGAAACATATCATCAATGTTCTGTCTTCTTATGAAGTCATAACACGTTCCAAGAAACCGACACTTTCAGACAACGTTGAAATAACACAAATATCTGCCATAGTCAATCTTAAAGATTTGATGGATCAAACAAGAAGTCTAACATTACTTAGCAAATCGATTTGTGATGGATCATCTGGACAAAGTGCCTATAAACGAAGAATAATAACAGACAATAAGGAAGAATCAATAAATGATGAACATAATTACGAATATAGAAGATCTTCATTACATGCTATGCATGGCATTAATGTTAAAAGTAGCGAAATCACTTCAACAAGCAGAAAAAAGAAGCAAACATGAAATACAAACAAGGTTTGGTGAAGACGTCGCACTCGATGTTGAAAAACCAAAACAAGGATTTGGGAACACTAACGATGTAAATACATCGAGAAGATTCTGTACAGAAGAAATAGTAACAGCTCGGATAAATGGAGTAAATGTAAACATTTTAAATTGTAGAGAAACTATAAATGGTACCACGTTTAGAAGCGATGAAATGATTGTAGAAAACATATTCCGAAAAGAAATATTGGTGCTTGAACAAAGTAAATATAATCTAGTATGTATCTTTTTTACGATTTTAGCTTCAAGGTATTCTATTCGGAATATTTGCCAAGTGGTTGTAGCTCTGACTAAACATCAATTGTGCTTACTTTCAACCACCTAGTGGTAACCATCGGGTACTGGTCTTATCCAACCGGATTTGACTTGATAAACGATAAGTGCCGGTGTTGATAACAAGTTGAAAAACAGCAACACGATAAACAGCCTGGTGAGAATCGAACACAATGATTACCCGGCCTGCTGTCCCAGGCGAACCTTGACAAGCTGCTTCGACATATTCGGACAACAGGTTGTGCAGTAATTTCAATGGTAAGTCAGGGCCCTTCTACAAAGACGGTAGCTGATGAACCGATGCCAAGGGCAGCGCATAAACGAACGGTAAACAAAATTGATCCCATTAAGACAGATAAGAGGCACGCATCCAGTGTTTTGGATGTCCGAACATTCCGCGGAGTTAACATTGACTCGGACCACTATCTTGTTGCAGCCAAGTTAAGTACGCGGATATCCACCTCGCCACCGCAAAGTTTTACACTCTACCAAAGTGTAAAATGTCAAAGCCAAGGATGCAAGGCTCGAACAGAATCCTGTCGAGATTAACAAGGAATATCGTAGTTGAGACACAGTCGATGCTGAGGATATGGAAGAACCACTTCTGCAGACTACTAAATGGCGATGACGTAAAACATTCCGCTGTCAGGCATCACGAACAATATTCAATATTGGCAACCATTCAACGAAAACTGCTAACCACCCGACCTGAGTGAAGTGAGGATAGCAATATCTAAACACAATATTAATTAGGTTGCCGGAAACGACGGCCTTGCTCGAACCTGCTACAAAAAAGGAGACACTTTGAACTACGCCAACTAAAGAGGCATAAGTCTCCTTAACATACTATCTACCGTAAAATGTGAACGCTGGAAACCGTTTACCAACAACCTGATCGGCCCTTATCAGTATGGTCTAAGGCCAGGAATGAATGTCCACAACCGATCAACCTTTCACGCTTCGGCAGATCCTGGAAAAAACCCAAGAAGCCCATATCGATACCCACCATCTATTCGTCGATTTCAAATTCGCATACGACAGCATTTATAGAGACGAACTATACCTATACAGAGCCATGTCTAGTTTTGGTATACAGGCCAAACTCGTCGTTTGTGTAGGATAACGATGGATAATTCTCGCTGTTCAGGGTCGGAAACGACCTCACAGAAACGTTCGATACCAAAAAAGGATTTGAGGTAGTACGGAACTTTGTTTACCTCGGCTCCGTTATTAACTCTGACGACAACATCTCGTCAGAAATTAAACAAAGATTTACTCTTGCCAACCACTGTTTCTTCGGGCTAAAAAGGCAAATTAGTAATTAAGCCCTCACTCGAACTACTAAGGAGATCCTATATAAGACCCTGATCATCCCAGTCCTGCTCTACTGTACTGAAGTATGGACTGTATGAAGAAATCCTTGGTCGATTTGAGAAGAAAATTCTTCGAATAATTCCATTTGCGTTGACGAGCTATGGAGACAAAGTTTCAACCATGAACTATACTAGTTGTATAGCGACATGACCCTGGTCAAAAAAAAACTCCGCATTGGACGTTTAAGATGACTAGGCTAGGACATGTAACTAAAACGAATTGACACCAATACTCCGGCTCGCAGAATAATCGATTCCTAGCCAGACGTCGGACGCAGTAAAGGAAGACCTCGCCTTAAATGGCGCGGACAAGTAGGAACCGATCACAATCAACTTGGTGTGCGCAAGTGAAGGCAGAAAGCTAAGGACCATGCTAATTGGAGATGCATGTTGGTGAGGCCCAGGTTCATTCCGGACCGCCACTTAAGAAATAAAGATCATATTTTTATATACATTGGCTAAGTCTCAATTACAATCTATAATTTTTCATCTCGAAAGGGTTCTGTTGCCGCATTGTATTGACGTTTTACACTTCGCTAAAACTTGCTAACATATTTTCTTGAGTAGCACCTCTCAATTTTGTTTCTTCTATCTTAAAAAACGGTTGCTCTTCCCTTCTTGTTTACCTATTAGGCTCAAGTTTTAAATTTATTCGCCTGCAGCTTCGACTTGTAGGCCTTGTTCTTGGCTGTGGTCAATTTGATTGACAGGTTGCTGTTCTGGAGACCGCCGCGCCAGATAAATTTCGATGTGATGAAAACTTGTTCTGCCTATAGTTGCATTAATTTATGTAGTGAAGTCAATAAGCCTAACCCCGTTTCCAGGCATCTTCTCTTTCTACGATAAAATCTTCCAGCACGGTTTTAACATATTTATTCGATAGTCGCTCACAATTTTTCTCTAGGAGCTCGTAAAAGCAGTCTTTTTCAGTATATTTCATCGGATTGTAAGCGAATATAAGCTAATGTTGGTGAATGTGGCATTGATGTGAATTGTTTCAAGCGAATGTCTTGAAAGTATAAGACTACTTTCCTAGGTTTATCTATTATAACAAATTAAAATATTTAATAGTTCAGGCAAATGACACTTTTGATCGAAAAGTGTTGTTCAGAAATGTAAATATATAGGACATGGGATATAACTCAAAGGGAACATAATATGATAAGAACTACTGCATTAAAGGATCGCCGATTATTTGAATTTAATGCGATTAATTATCAGCAGAAACTTAGAGTGTTCTTTTCAAAACAAAAAATAAACATCATTCTCAATGAGTTAATTAAAAAGTAATATACCTTCCAATACAAAGAAAAGGGCATTCCAATGTTTACCTAAAGGATGGAGAAGTATTTCTTCATAAAGCCAAACTATCATTACTTCACAGTCCCCATCTTCTCCCATTTCAATACTAAGCCGATTAGGGCTCCTTTTTCTTGCATTCCTTAGGAGCTTTCAAATCCGAATAAAACAACACAAACCGCCATTGAAATGAAGAAAAATTATCGCAATTCTCGACGGAATTGGTTTTCATTGCTATAGCTCTCTAACGCCTACCTCCATATCTACGAGTGCTCCTGCATTCGGAAGATCGTCATGCAAATTAAATGCATTTCTACTGTTCTCATTTGCATTTTTAAACCGCAACAACGAACCGAAAATGGTGTAATTAAAAATGCATAGCGTGGACCATGCACTTACCATAGTTACGACGACGACGATGATGCGATGGCGAAGATGCTAGATAGTGCGACGACCACGACTAAAGAAGGACGATAGACATCCGCTTTGCTCGCGGCGGACGGTCTTCGGTGCAATGAAACCGAAAAAAGGTGAAGAAAATCTTATTTGGATAAAGTGTACGGAGGTTTAAGTCCTTGAAAATCCCTTTATCATGGAATCCTTGTTCGCGTTGGAAGACGAAGAATGAAATTGCTAGCTATGCAAAATATAAAAATCCACGCAAATGATATACGAGAAAGACAACGTTATTTGAGATGGGAACCGCTATGCAGAATAAACGAGTGGTGGGTGCACGACTGGGTCGTACGCAACTTTCTCTTTCACAGCGAGTTAATATGACGTTTTTAACAATTTGGCCAAAATGCACAATAATATTTATTTTGATCAGTGATGCTAAAAATGATACAAATAATGTCGAAATGTGATTATCGAACGTTTATTCCGTCATTGAAAGTAACCGGTGTCCATGTGAATTATAATGATTTTCCGTTATTGGTCAAAGCTGAAATTCCGTTTAGAGATAATTGGACCAAAACCAATTACGTGTAACTCATAAAAACTGTCATTGTAGCATACAAATTAAATTCAATATGTCCAAATAGTTTACGAGGAATTGACAATTGTCTTTATATGGGCTATATGCAAAAATCCATTATATGGATTTTCTCGAAAAAACTGGGTACGCAGTTTTATTAGAACTGGTATGCTCACAGTATAAATGAAGTTAGAGCCGTTTTCGAGATAGTTGAAGTTATGTAGGATTTTTGTATGGCGGGTATCGTTAATAACATGGCTAAAAGCAAACAAAAAAAAAATGGCTTAGAAAAATGACCAAACAAACGCTTGATACGAAGTTTGAAGAAAATCGGTCAAGTCGTTTAGGCTGGAGAGGCTTGTACGGACAGACGGACCGACGCACGGACGGAATTCCAGAAACCACTTTTTCGAGTTCCGCTATCATCGTAATGTTAGAATCAATCAAAATCTCGAGGCCGAAAATTTTCACGAAAACAATATCTTTCTCTTTATAAGAGAAAGTTAAAAAAAGACTGGAAACGCGGAAAGCGGAAAGTCAATGCCTCCCTAAAACGGATCCGTTGTGATGAAGCTCTCTGAAGAATATCGACGTAAATACGACGACAGATGAAAATATTCACAGACTGTTGGGATATTGAAGCAATCTATTGTTCAACAGTTTCATTAGGTGCTAGGTGAGCAATTTGTGTGTTACATATTTTCTGTCAGCAAGAATTTTGATTCTCGATTTCCAGTTGTGCAATGGGATATTTAATATGGCTGGGACATGTACAGCGGATGGACACCAATACGTAGTAGAGGAAATCGCAGCCCTTAGAAACCAAGTTCAGTCGACGTGCGCAATTGCAGGCAGTTAGCAAGACACACTGGCTTATTTGAAAACCATGTTGGTTGATGCAAAAATTCATTCTAAGAGGCTCTTAAATAAGTAGGTAAGCTGTGTGAGTGGGAGGCATGTTTCTATTTTCCATAGAAACTCTAGTTATCCGCATTTCCTACTATATTCCGATAATAGCTAGCTGTGGTGACTCCAAATCGTCGGCATGTGAAAGTAAGGCAAATAGCAGATTGGGTCTCCGGTTTTGGTGAAGGACAGCGATTAGGATATACATATAGCTCTTGTCTAAATTTAAAACTTTCAATCAAGTGTGCAAAAGGAAAATCAGTGAATTGATGTGACTGGAAAACCGGTGTTGTAGAAAGGATGAATACATTATATAAAAGGAAGGCGAAGTGAAGTGGAAGAGTTATGATCCTATAAAAAAATATTAAAATTTTTGGCGCAACAGGCTCGCTAGTACCCAGGCCGAGCTTTCTCACAACCATCCATGGGTGAGTGTGTATTTCTAGCACGATGGCGGGACCTCCTATTTTATGCCGACTCCGAACTGCGAATTTGAGATAACAATTGATACAACTCGGATAATTTTCAGATTATCACGAGAGGAGGGCCAGTGGAAAATCATTTAGGTGTTGCAACGGCTGGGAATCGAACCCGGACATTCTGATGGTTGATTCATCGCACCAACCATCGTGTCACTTAGCCCGTCAGGTATGATCCTATATTCTTCTTATATAAGCCATAAGAAGAAGAAAACTTAAGAGTATTAAACATTTTCATGAACCAGCCATCGTTATTCCTCGTATATCTGAACCTGCGAAATGTATAGGCATGCTTCATGTAAATGAAATTGAAATACGGTATGTAGTGACTAAGGGTATTCTGTAACAGGAACTGTAGAATCTAATTAAATATTTTAGTCAACCCGAAGCTTTTGTCTGCGCATGACATCTTAATTTGACTTTCGCTCTCGTGAAATTAAAAAAGTCAAAATAACCAAACGCGATAGATCACCAGATACCGAGGACACAAGTTTGTCCTCGAATAAAAAACTTCGTACAATCATGTCGAATAAAAGTGCACGGAGAAAGGACTCTAGTTCTAATTACTGGAGTCCTCTTCAATGTCTACCAGACAGTGACACCGATGATATGGATGAAGTGATTGAGCCTAATAACTCATTAAAAAAGGTCTATATACCACCAATCAAACTATTGCAAAAATCAAGTGATTATGTCCACAAATTTATGAATATATTAAAGGTCAGTGATTATTCAATAAAAAAAAATATCAATCGGTATAAAAATTGTGTGCGAATCTATAAATTCTTACGATTCCGTAATCTCCAAGTTGAAAGAAGAAAATAGTCAATTTTTCTCTCACGACCTCAAAAGTGTGAAAGCTTTTAAAGTGATTCTTTATGGTATGGGAGACATGGACCAAAATTTACTAAAAACTGAACTGATTAATCTCGGTCTAAAGTGCTTAGAAATAAAAAAAATAACTGGAAAATGGTTCTATAAACTTAGTGGACCTAAAAAAGCGTTATCGCTCCATTTGTCATACGCAGGTAAATTGGAGTTATCAAAGGAAACTGAAAGGTAAACTAACACAATGCCATAACTGTCCGATGTTTGGTCATGGTGAAAGAAATTGCCACATAAAAACATATTGCGCCAACTGTGCTGGTCCACACAAGACTGCCGAGCACGATAATTAAGCATTACAGAAATGCGCAAATTGCAGCGGCTGTCATAAATCGACCGATCTCACATGTGTTAGCAGAACAAAATATTTGGAGCTAAAAGAGAAATCGATTAAGCATAAACCGTATCTTCAAGAAAAAGCTCTGCACGCACCACAAGTTTCTGCTTGCACCGCTCAGAAACAAATCAATTTTCGTTTGCCTCTTTGTCTGATTTCCCTTCACTTCCAAAGCGTACTCAGTTTGGAACAAACACAAGCGCTAATATTACACCTATTCTAAATGAAAATACGGTCGGCTCTCAGCCGCTGAATTCATGGGAGAACTTGAATGCAAGCTGCAACATCAACATAACTAACATCCCAAGCAACATATCCAGCAACATTTCCAGCAACATGCCTAGCAACACTAACAACACACTTTTTACTGCTGAAGAGCTAAACTCTTTAGCTATGGAGATGATCACTAAATTATCTGTCTGTAAAACAAAAATTGAACAATTTAATGTTATCGCACATTTAGCAACTAAGTTTCTGTAGGGTACATGTTAAATAATATGGTAGATAGATATATAAAAATTGTAACCTGGAATGCGAGAGGCATTCGTAGCAAAACTATTGAGTTTATAAACTTTTTAAATAATAGTAACATTGATGTTGCACTCGTTACTGAGACTTGGTCAAAAAATTGTATAAGCTTATCCACATTAAATTTTAAATGCTACCGAAATGATAGAACCGATAGGGTAGGTGGAGGTGTTGCGATCCTAATAAGACGATCAATTCAGCATTCGCTTTTACCTATTATAAAAACACGCTTTATTGAGAATGTAGGAATTAAAATTAATTTAGGAAACCAAAAAGATATTAAAATTATTTGCGTGTATTTCCCCGGAGGTACATCATCTACTGAAAAAAGAGTTGGCCTCAAAAATGATCTTAGAAGATTGTTCACTCTTAACAATGACTTCCTAATTGGAGGTGATCTTAATTGTAGACACAGGGATTGGGGTTGCCAAAGAGCAAATGTATGGGGTAACTTGCTTTCTAGTCTTTCAGTTTCGTTACTTATGTCCCAATGAGTTCACGTGGTAGTCCTTCAGTGCTCGACTTATTTATAACTAATGTTTCATGTTATATTACCCAACCAATTTCGTTAAATGAGCTAAGCTCTGATCACAACCCGGTTATCTGCAAACTCATGTGGTGGGTTGAGAAGAAAGTGCAATATTATCACGACATCAAAAATACGAATTTTACAAGATTTCGTTTTGGCATTAGTTCAAGACTTCGGAATATGCCAACAAACTTAAACGGTATTTCAGGTAAGGAAGATATTGACTTAATTGTCACCAATAAAACTAAAAATGAAAAAAATACCTCTTCTAAAAAATCCGACAACCACCTTCTTTACTGATGATGATAAAGCAAATGCACTTGCTTTAATTTTCGAAAGTAATCATAATGTTTCACAAAATTTAGGGGATGTGTCTACAGACGTTTTAGTAACTAGCACTATACAAAGTTTTCATATAAATAGTTCTAGAGATCAAAATTGTAAAGTGTATGCAACAGAAGAAGACATTACGTTCTTTGTTAATAATTTACGTATTCGAAAAGCGGAAGGCCTTGATCGTATTAAAAATATTTATATCAAAGAGCTGCCAAAGTCTGGTATCAATTATCTAACATTAATTATAAATGCTTGCTTAAAAATTGAATATTTTCCAGATGCTTGGAAACTTGCAAAAGTAGTACCTATAAAAAAGCTGGTAAGCCCCGTGAAAATCCGGAAAGTTATAGGCCAATAAGTTTGTTAAGCAGCCTAAGTAAAATTTTTGAAAAAGTGCTGAAAGAACAAATCTCAAAATTTATCTTTGATAATAATATATATCCTAAAGAACAATTTGGTTTTAGGCGCTTCCACAACACTTCTCATCAGGTCCTTAGAATCTGTAACCATATCAAAGTAAATCGTGAAACAGGAAGATCTACTGGTATGATTCTACTTGACATCGAAAAGGCATTCGACACTGTTTGGCATAACGGTCTCATTTATAAAATGATAAAATTTAACTTCCCACCATATTTATGTAACATAGTCAAAAGTTTTTTGTCTGGTCGTTGTTTTCAAGTATACGTAAACAGTGCCGTCTCAAATACAATCAACTTTCATGCTGGTGTTCCACAAGGTTCAGTACTTGGCCCAGTTCTTTACAACCTTTTTACATCGGATTTTCCGGATTTGCCGAATTGTGATACAGGAATTTTTGCAGATGATACTGCTATATTTTCATCTCATGAATTCGCTCTTAATATTGAGAGGAATCTAAAAGATGCGATGAAAATATTAGAAACTTTCTATACAAAATGGAAAATAAAACTAAACGAAGGGAAGACGCAAGCCATCTTTTTCAGTCGGAAAATAAAGCCTTGTTTTCTTCCCAGGAGTCATTTACAGATGAATGGATTAAGTATTAGTTGGCAACCATCCGTAAGATATCTAGGTATATACCTAGATAAGAAACTCACATTTAACGAACATATAAGTAGGACTATAAAAAAAATCATTAATCGAAAATCTTTGCTTTCAACTGAAAACAAAATGATTATACACAAAGTAATTTTTCAAGCTATAATGCTTTATGGGTGTCAAGTCTGGGGAAAATGTGCAAAATGTCATACGATAAAATTACAAGTATCGCAAAATAAATTATTAAAGATGATGTTAAATTATCCATGGCATCACTCAACTCTAGATATACATAAAAAAGCAAATGTTGAATTGATATCCACTAGAATCAGTAAATTAACAAATAAATTTTTAGAACGATGTAGTTTTGCTGAGAATACTCTTGTTAATGCATTAAATACACACTAAGTTACAAAAATCAATTTTTGTTTGTTTAAACATATAAATGTCTATTAAATTATTTAATTGTTATTTATGGTGTGTCTTATATATATTTTTTTTATTTTTTATCTAAATGTCTTGTTTATATATTTACTCTTTGAGTGAAATATTTATTCCCTTCTACAATTAAAACAAAACCAAAATATGTGATACCACTTGACTGATTTTTGTTGATTTATTTGTTTATTATTGTTTAAACATTTATATATGTATATACATATTTTGAAATTTTCTATTTATTTATTTGTTATTTATTTTGTTTTTGTTTAGTTATATATTTAGTTATTTATTTATTTATGTATTTATTTATTTAGTTACTTAGTTATTTAGTTATTTAGTTATTTATTTATTTATTTTTTTTAGTTAATTTATTTATCTGTTTATTTGTTTATTTGTTTATTTGTTTATTTGTTTATTTGTTTATTTGTTTATTTGTTTATTTGTTTATTTGTTTATTTGTTTATTTGTTTATTTGTTTATTTGTTTATTTGTTTATTGTTTATTTGTTTATTTGTTTATTTGTTTATTTGTTTATTTGTTTATTTATTTTTTTTTTTTTTGTATTTAAATTGTAGGCTTTTTTTCGTGTTTCCTCCAAACTACCTATTTTTGTCTCCTTTATATTTTTAATTGAATAAATAATGTTTCAGTAGAAAGATATATCTTATCAAATCTCTGTAAAATGTGCGATAACAAACCAAATGTATATATAACGAAATAAAATCAATCTATCTATCTAATTAAATATTTCCCTATACCCGGAGCAGCGGTTGTATTTAGTTTAATTTAAATTTAACGACGGATAAGTAAAAAAAACTTCGGAACTATAATAAACTTTAATGGGTATGTCTTAACTAAAGGAAAATCAGCGCAAACAGTCACTTTCAAATTTGATGCTTAAAGTCAAATGTCAATTCCTTATGTTATGTTGTGTCAAATTGAAAAAAATTAGTTTTATTCGTCGCCCTAGTGACACAAGAAAGTAACAATTTTTTTTTTTGAGCTGGGATTCCACCTTACTTAAAATATAGAATTTATATATTGTGATAAAAAATTGTGCCTCTAAGTGAATTAGAATAGAAGTAAGTACTTTACAAAAGTATTCATGAAAATACAAAAAAATATAAAGTGTTAAAAAAATCACAAAAAATATTTTAAAATTTTACCGAAAAACGTTTCTTACTGAAAACTTCCCGAAAAGTGGGCGTGGCAAAAAACTCTGTGTTGACGAAATATAGACGATATAATTGTCTTGATATTTTCTTCACACAATTTTTCAAAATTTTTCATGGTTCGGCCAAAACATTTTTCTAAAAAGGAGGCGTGGCAGTTGGCGGATTTCAACATTTTTTACACTTGTTCTGCTGTGTTCTATAACTATAAAAAATTTCAAAACTCTAGCTGAAAACTAAAGGCCTAAAAAATCGGTGACACATATGTGGTCGGACAGACAGACATGGCTAGTTCGACTCAACTAGCGATTCTGAGTCGATCGATATAATTTGAGGTATATCAAACGAAATTATTTCTCTATGTTACAAACTCAATGTCAAAACTAATATACCACTATCGGAGAGGGTATATGAGAAAGCTACAATCCGCTGTTTGAATCGTTGAACACCCTATCCCATCCCGTCACTAAAAAGGGTTTTCCCAAAAATTGGAATTGAATACAAACTAAATGGGAATAAAATGAAGAAAATTCCGTTGTCACCGTTGTCACCACATCTTGCTCGGAAAGTATATAAATCTTTTTTGGTACGACAAAAAACGACGTTTGTCTATGGCATATGATATGTGGTATGGTATACTAAAGATTTCTATAGAAAAAGGTCCATAGAAAGTGGGCGTGGGTTAAAATAATATATAGATGAAATGTTTAAATGAAATTATCATAATCAATAATTAAGCATCGAAAGTTTTTTTCAAATACTTTGAAATTTTACCATAAACCCTTTTTTACTGAAAAAGCAACCAAAAATCTTTATATTTACAAAATATAGATATTGATGATGTCTTAATATGTTGTTCAGTATAAATATAACATAAACGTAGTGACGTTATGAAACCAATAGTAACTGAATCTAAAACATGTTGGCGCCAGTAGGGTTCCACTGTTTAACAATTTTTCTCAATTATGTGATTGCAAAGTTGAGCAAATTGAAGTGGAATGCATTAAAACTTACACTCGGAAAATTGTTTTTTTGAAACTTTGTCCTGCTGTCCGTAATGGTCTCTCCAGCCTTAACGCCTTGACCGATTTTCTTAAAACATTGTATACAGGGTTTTTTGTGGTCAAAAATCTACCAATTTTTGTTTACTTTTAGCCTTCTTGTTATCGCTGCCTTCCATACACATTATACATAATTTCAATTTTCCGAAATTGGCTATAACGATTTTTATTAAGCCTTATGTCTACTATAACCATATTAGTCTAAACAAAACTAAATACCCAATTTTGTCGAGAAAATCCAATAACGAAAAATCAATATTATTCACATAGACACCGATTACTTTAAATTTCGTAATAAACGTTCGTATAATCACATTTTGACATTATTTATTTCATTTTTAGCATCAAAAATGAAAACGAATATCATTGTGTATTGTGGCCAAATTATAATTATAAATATAATTATTAAACATTAGAATTTTAACTATGTCTAATGTTCTCTGTGGATCTCAAGCATAATAAGGTATTCTATGAAATGATAAATTTTATAAAGAATTCATTGCGATTGTTGATAATTAGAGCAGCAGCTCATGTCACGCGATATTTCTTAGGGTCGAGCAAGCTAACTTAGAAATAAATTAAAATTATAAGTTATGGACCATTAAAAGAGATTTTAACCTCACATTTATGAGCAAAAAAATGTTAGCGTTTTAATGAATGCAGGCTTTATATAAATGTTATACAGAGTTTAGCCTTTATACAATGAGGTTTAAGCTAGAAATTCGACATACCACTATTTAGCACATTATAATTTTATTGCGTGGGTAAATCGCCATATGGAAGAAAACAAAGTAGTGGGGTATATCCCTGAAGTTATGGGATTGACGATGGCTAAACGAAAGAAGAGAATTACATGTATGCCAAATTTGGTAAAACGGACAACGAATACCACTTCAGATATGCCGCCTGCTGAAGTGAGGGGGCGTCGGAATTACGTTAAATTGATATAACAATTGGAACTGCTTGTTATAGTATAGCTCTGAAACAAAAACAACAACAGCGTCTTGAGGAAGAAAAAAAAATAGCGACAAAAAAATAAAACAAGAGCCAAGAATTGTACAGAACTTTCTGTTCTGTTGCAGCAAACACAGCCACACCAGACAAAACAACAACAGGCATGCGTTGCCAAAGGTTCGGCATGCCTCAACAAACTGAAAAAATGAGTCATCAAACACGATCGAAGAAATCAATTACAAAATCCTCGGAGTAACCATTTTTACAATTGGATTGTCCACTGACTGCAATACTGAATATACGATCGACACTGTCGCCATAGACAGGCCATCGTTTCCAATCGACCGAGTACGACAGTGACCACTGGGGACTCGCCGCCGTAATACAGCTTCCGAATGAGCTTTTGGCGTTGGAGGAGTATGTGCCTGTGGATTCTACAACTACAGTAAGATGCGCTGGCCACTCTCACCAACACCTTATCAAGAGAAGTACGTTCGAGGGCTATATCACCACCTAACAAGAAGCCGGACAAACAACGAAATCGACGAATACTTACAACAAATGTACGAAACTATTAAAAGAACAATGAACAGGACGATACCAAGATACGAAAAACGTGACAAAACATCTACGTATAGAAAGGTGGCCATTGACCCACTGCACAGACATTTACCAATTAATCAAGGAGAACTATCGATTGTCCCTTAAGAGTACGGTTCCACAAATTATTAAGTTCCTTATGAGGAAAGTTCCTTTATGGATCTAAATCATATTTGCTTCCATAAAGGAAAAGAAGTCAGCGGTAGTCGATGGTATCCAACTTTGTACTGCGACACTTACCCCCCAAAGCTGTGGACATTTATGCCACGCTGTTCAACAACGTGCTGAATAATTCATGTTATCCAGTGCGTTGGAAGACGGCGGATGTTTATCATCTCCCGAAAAAGGGAAAGGACAACTCCAAACGGACAAATTTTCGGTCGATAAGTTTCCTTCCGAATATCAGCAAGGTCTTGGAAAAGATAATACCAGAGAACTAGTTTGGTTTCAAGGCGAGACTTGAATGTACTCGTGCCGTAAACAAACCCGTCTCTGATAAACAATGGAACAAAGCCAAAAAAACAGTGCACGGGTGCATGTCTGGTCTTTGGATAACTTATGGTTAGAGGGCCTCTATCTAAAGCTTACCAGAATTGGCATAAGTAAACCACTGCTATATATGTGGACTAGTAGAACGTTTGTTGTCGAAAGTGGTAATGTAACTTCTACCACAGAATGGTCTGCAACAGGGAGCGATAAACTAGCCGATTTTCTTCAGCACTTACACCAGCGATATGATAGGTATTCTTACCCAGGCAACTGCGTATGAGTATCTTATCGCGTACAGAACAGCCCATGCTGTCGAGGTCATCCAACCTCTTTTGCAGCGGGACTTCGACAAAATCCAGATATATTGTTATGACTGGAAGTTGAAACATGAAGGTATTTTGTTTTACTTGCGAGTAAAATTGTAATAAAGTACCTGGGCATCTTGCTGGATCAGTATCAATATTTCGGCAGACAGCAGCGTGAAGATGATTGGCTATGTATGCTCGATAATTGGCTATGTGGATATCTAAGAAGCTCCCTTTTTATACACAGACTACCAGACTCTGACTTTAAAAAACTTTATACCAACCAGGTCCTATAAAACGGGGCCAACATAAACAGAATAGACTATTTTCTGGTTAAACCCACTCGGATCATAGACAAGTGCGATGGCTTTGAGAAAAAGTCTCATCTTTGGAAACGTCTACCCCAATTATGAACATTTTGAGAGTGCGCGTTTATATTACGCCTAACGCTTTTCTGTATTTGGATACTCAAGGACTGATAGGCGGCTCCTATACGACCGAGACGTCAGACTATTGATTAGACTACAAATAACTTAATAAAAATACAAGAAAAAAAAAGTGTTTTTAAGAATAAGTCCCTGAGTACTTTTAAGAACTATGTAAGTTAACATAAAAATGACACTATACCAAGTTTTTCATAAAACGTTTCTTGGTGTTATAATAAAAGATAAATTTACAAATTACCATATATGATTATAGGCCGAAAGAGAATTAAGGTCTTATTGTTTAATTTAGGTCGCCCGCTTGGGGCCAGTAAGTTAGGTGAGGAGTTGATAAAGTCACCTTATCAATTTAATTTTAAAAAAACGATTGGTGGATACAAGACTGGGTCATAAGCATCCTTCTCTTTATCACATTGATTTGAGCGTTAGATCAAATAACAGGCATACCAAGCAATACGAGTAAACCACTTTATGGGCAAATGATGTTACAAAAATACCAGATTTGTTCGTATTTTTATAGTAAAAAGTGTGCCGTCCAATCGAATCAAATTTGAGGAATTCTTTGATTTTATCTCAATCATTAGAAATGAAAACTCACCCAGACTAACAAACAGGAAAACCAACTGGGAAGGCTTCAAAAACGATATTGAAAATAATATTCGACTGGGTGTATCGCTTAGATCCGCATTGGAACTTGAAGTCGCGGTTGACTCCTTTATCGAAACTGTTTAAAAAGCAGAATGGAAAAATACTCCTCAACAACGCAAAATAGAGAGCTATAGTAATATCGGTACCCATGGGAAATAAAAGATTTGGTAAGACAAAAAGAAAAGCTCGAAAAACATGGCACCAAACTCGTGCCCCGCAAGATAAAACACATCTCAATCGGCTAAGTAACATGCTATCGAATTCGATTAAAAACTTTAAGAACCATGCAGTAGAAACTTATCTGCAAAGCCTAACGGCTGGAAAAGAATCGAATTATTCACTTTGGAAAGCAATTAAAGTCATATAACGGCCAAAAAACGCTATGCCACCAATTAGGGTAACTCAAGACGTGTAGGCAAAAAGCGATAAGAAAAAAGCAGATGTTTTTGCAGCACATCTTGAGGAAACATTTAAACCATTTAATGGTCCAGAAAATAATTATACTAGCAGTTGGTACAACCATAGAGAAAACAAATATGAAATTAAAAAAACGCTCTTAACGAGGTTAATGAATGGACAAAATCCTGGCGGATTGTACTTAACGAGAGCAAACCGATTCATGTAGATTTTTCATATAAACGGATAAACAATTTGTCAGTATTTCTCAATACGGTTCGAGTCCCTTTTGCAAATGAAGCGAAATATCTCGGAACGACACTCGATGCAAAATTAAAATGAAAGTCGCATAAATAAGAAAGGCGAAGAACTTAAGAATAAATACAGAGACCTGTACTGGTTAATCGGAAAATATTCTAAGCTTAACTTTGATAACAAGCTGCTATTATACAAGCAAGTGCTAAGGCGGTTCTGGACATATACACCTATGTGGCTGTACCAGTGGAACGAATCTAAATTTTTTTTTTAAATTTTTGAAAAATAAATGTTAACATAATTCGTCAATGCGCCGTGGTATAAGAGGAATGAAGATCTACGCAGAGATCTGGGTATTGCCGCAGTCAAGGATTAAACAAAAAATTTGGCCCGATAAGAACAAACCGCTCTTTAAATTTCGGAAAAAGCAGGAACTCTCACAGTAAAGTTACCTGCCAAACATTCATTACTCGTGATAAAAAATTGCCAGATAAGTCACATACTTAGTTGCAATACAAATATAAAAAGGGTGGTGCTTTTAGTTGGGGTTAAAGTCCCATACTACTTACTTACACACCAAAATGACCTAAATACAAAAGTCCGTTATATTGATTTTCTGCAATAAACCAAACTTGGTATGCAGTTTTGATATAACTCATATATGTACTAATAGCATCTCTTCAGTTAATTCAAAATCGATAAAGACATTTTCGAAAAAATGTATGTTATGTGTAATTTGTATATATGGCAGGTGCCGTTAATAAAAATGAAGAAATGCCAATAACCCCTTTTTTGGGATCCTCTATTATCCATATGTTAGAATCAATTCAAATTGTACGCCCCCCAAAACAAATGAGTGTATTTATTAACATTCCTTAGCAATATGACGACAACGAAATTGCCAACATATTGTTCTTACAAACATACACAAACTTTAGTCTTAAAGATTATTTTGATTATGCTGTTGATGGTCAAATGAACTTTAAATTTTAAAATAATGCCACAATGCCAACATTGCAAGATTTCAATAATTTTTTTCAAACAACAACTGCGCCCAAAAAAAAATATTCGCAAGACAGTGGAAGTGCCCAAACAAAGCTCTGCCACCTGTTCCTTTTGTGAGAAAAAACTTACGGCAAATTATACAGTCCGCCGGGAAGGTTTGTTTTGCCACCATTTTGGTAAACATTAGTCTTGACAGTTCATATTTGGTAGTCCTGAAGTAGACACGTGGCAAATTTATTATGGAAAAATATTCGATAAATCAACGTGTCTTAATCGTTAAAATATTTTATCAAAATCAATCATCGATTACTGTGACGATGAGAAAGTTACGTGAATTTTTTGGGAGAAACAGCGTGCCATGGACCAAAATGTACTGCAAGATCGGCTGAAAACATTACTGCAGCTCAAGGAAGTGTTGAAGAGCTTTGCCATCAAAGAACAACTTTGGCCACAATTTTGCACAAGGATTTACATTTGTTTCCATTTAAGATTCAGTTGACAAAAGAGCTTCTCCACAATACCATATACGCTGCCGTACATATGCCAATAGGATGTACAGCTAGCCCATGACAACCCCGATTTTCATGAAAAAGTCATAATGAGTGACGAGGCACATTTTCATTTGAATCGATTTGTAAAAAAAACAGAATAGTCGGTTCTGGGAAATATAAAACCCTCAAATTATTCATCAGTCACCTTTGCATCCATTGAAAGTGACAGTCTGGTGTGCAACCCGCGAAACTGTTTACGGACGATCGTGTACGACAGTGATCACTGCGGACTCGCCGCCGTAATACAGCTTCCGAACGAGCTTGTGGCGTTGGAGAAGTATGTGCCTGTGCATTCTTACAACTACGGTAAGATCAAGGAGAACTATCGGTTGTCCATTAATTTGTTTTGGAATAACAGAATTCGGGCCGTAAATTCCAGCGATCCGAGTATGTTTCCACAAATTAATAAGATCTTTTGGAGGAAAGGTCATAACGACCTTCCGTGTATTAAGCTCCAACGAACAAGTGACAATACTAACACACTTTTGACAGAAGGAATTGATCCGGGGGAAGCCGTTTTCGACGACTATTTCTATATTATTGAAGATCCTCAGGAGAAAGTAGAGGCAGTGAGGGCTGTCTTTCAGGAAGTGTATAAGGTGAAAGATAGCATTCGCCCGAACCGCGTCCTGGAAAACAATGCCCTGCTCTATCATTTCTATCTCCGAAACGACATAACGCATTGGCGATCTGAGAACCGTGGTTTCACCCGGTTTGATTACGAAAACTTGGCAAACGCCATAGTCGCCGAGCGAAGTGGGTCTAGTACCCTTGTTCATCTCGAAGGTGGAACTCCAGATCATCTTCGATTCCAAAAAAATTAATCAGCGGGAGTCGACGGTATATCCAACATTGTACTGCGACATTTACCCCCTGAAGCTGTGGACATTTTCGCCATGCTGTTCAACAACGCGCTGAATAATGCATATTACCCAGCGCGTTGGAAGACGGCGGTGGTTCGTCCTCTCCCGAAAAAAGGAAAGGACAACTCCAATTCGGCGAATTTACGGTCGGTAAGTCTCCTTTCGAGTATCAGCAAGGTTTTCGAAAAGATTCTCAATCGAGCTCTGTTCAAGTGGTCTGAGGACAACAGTATTATACCAGAGAACCAGTTTGGTTTCAAGGCTGGACATGACTGTATTCATGTCGCCTCCAAACTCGTCTCTGATATACAATGGAACAAAACCAAAAAACAGTGCGCGGGTGCAGGTCTGGTTTATTTAGAGAAGGCTTTCGACACCGTATGGTTAGAGGGCCTCTATCTAAAGCTGACCAGACTTGGCATAAGTAAACCACTGCTATATATGCTTCATGACATGCTTACTGGTAGAACGTTTGTTGTCAAAAGTGGCAATGTAACTTCTACCACAGAGGCTGTCAATTACCTAATATTGTATTCCATACATAATTGCCGACATTAAATAAAACATTTATCAATATAAGATCCATTCTCTTTAATTTAATCAAAAATTATAAACAAACAAAATAGTAAACCTTTCCGGCGGACACCCCGTATGTAAAGCACCTAAAGAGTTGCAAAAACGGAGGGATTTTAAGACTGGAAATCCAAATTGATACTAACTAGCATAAAGCGGAAGACCGGTCAGGTAGAAGCCACAAGGTCCACTGACAATAGAAAAGTTCTTGAAGTCTTAAAAGACATAGTACCGAAAAGTTACCATCAGGAAGGATATTGAATGATGGTCCTCGGACGGCTATGGAACCAAAACATTTTGAAATTTCGACCGACCCTGTTTCTCCGTTTAGTAATGAAAAATAAAACAGATCCCTCTGATGTATAATGTTTCATATGAATTCATGCATACTCGTATTTATTTTGTTTCTAGATGTCAGATATTCAAAAGCTCATTGCAGCAGGAAAATTTCAGAAGAAATCTCAAATTTGTTATCTAATATTCCTAGCGATAGTGGGGATGAGCTGGATGAAGACGAATTGGATGATGGAATGGTAGGTAATGTTTGAAATGAAACAGCCTTCTGATAATGCTCCATCAGATGATTTAGATTCCAATGATAGTAAAGATTATGAGGCTATCAAAAGATCTAGACGTTGGAAAAAGAAAAATATCAATGTTCCTACTGACCAAAATAAATTTAGTGGTAGTACAGCTAGAGACACCGTACGGCTTTTTCCGGTAATTTTTGGATGAAGAAATTGTAAAAAATATTGTAGAACAGACAAATTTCTATGCACGAGCCAAATGTATTGAGGACCCGTTTTCTGTTTCAAAATATGACATTTGAAAATATCTCGGAGTTTTAATTCTATTTTCAGTTGCAAAGTACCCAATTATTAGAATTTATTGCGATAGAGACATCGGCTTTGATGTGGTAAAGAATTTGATGACACTTAATTGCTTTGCTAAAATTCATTCTGTGATAAACTTCAATGATAATTCCAAAATGGTGGCTGAGAAAACTTCATCTTCAATTGATAAGCCTTACAAAATTCGTCAATCTATTGACTGATTCAAAAGGAAGTGTCTATCAATTCCTATGGAAGAACACCTTTCCGTCGATGAAGAAATTTGTGCATCAAAAGCCAAACATCATTTGAAGCAATACTTGCCACTGAAGCCTCATAAATAGGGTGTCTCTGGTTTTGCATACAATTTTTAACTTTATACCAGTCTAGAAAATAATGCTGCTAAGCGTATATTACACTGAGAACCAGACTTGGATCTATAGCTGGGTCGATTACGCCATGTCTGTCCGTCCGTACGTCATCAGTTTTTGGTCCTTGAATTTTAAGCTAGAATGATGAAATTTGGTACAAGAGTCTGTTGTTGATCCTAGCAGAACAAGTGTAAAAATATTTGAAATCCGCCCACTGCCACGCCCCTTTTTCATAGAAACGTAGTTTTAGGCCAAACCGTTAGAGATACTGAAAAAGTGTCTGAACAACATATCTAGACAATCACAAATTTCGCTAAAATTTTAAACATTTAAAAAAAACGTTGATGCAAAATCATTAATTCTGTTAATATAAACATTTCTTCCATATAACATTTTAACCCGCGCCCATAGCTTAACCACGCGAAAAAAGATGTTTTTTTGTCGAACCATAAAAGAATTTGATAGACTGTCTGAACAATATGTTGTGACAGAAAAATGTTCTATATTTAAACGCCATAAAGCCGACATTTTTGGGATATTTGTTTTAAGGTCGGGATGGGATGGGATAGGGTATTAAACGATCCGCACAATCCGCACGGATTGAAGCCTTCTCATATGTTTTTAATCCGAATTTGGACAAATCATGCATCTAAAGGTTAAAATAAATAAAATAACTCTCGAACGTAATTCACGGAAGATACATACTTCCACCAAAACGTTAATAAAAACGCATTTAAAAATTATGAACTTGGAATGCAAACTTTGCAAAAACACAAAAAATTAAAAATATTCATGAGCGAAAGAAATATACACCTTTGTTTGATTTCTGAAACACACCCAAAATTGTAAAGGCGACCATCCCGCAACTTACCGCGGCTGCGAAGTAGCCTAAGAGTTGCAAAAAAGACGGATGAAACATACAAATAAAATTTCACAGAAATTAAATTTAACTAAAAAAAAAGCCTAAAAGTTTGCCTTAACTTATCTCAAAACCAAAGCAGGCAACAATCGACAAACAAAAAATTAAACAAATACCTCGGCCAACAGAAATACGATTGGATCTTGTACATCATAAACCAAATGTACAAACTTATGCCCAAGCTACAGTATCCGATAAAAATATTTCCCCGTTTCCAACGTTTTTTTCGATTCTTCTTTCAAAACTTGAGGAACAAAGCGAAACGAATAAACTTATTTTCGACAGGTAACTAAAGCTTGGAAATAGTATTCGCAACAGACGTAATCTACCTTCAACATGAAAAGATTTTTTAAAATTCTTACTTGGGATGCCAATTGCCTTTGACAGAAACTTGGAGAACTCTGTTTAAGTCTGTTTAATATCCGAAACTCATGCAAAGAGTAATTCCCAGTTAAAGATTGATTATCATGCTCTACATGCATCCAACAAGGCTTGAGGTGGAGCATCACTATATATAAAAGAGTGTATCGAACATTCGATTGATTTGTATACAAGTCAAAATCAGACAGTCCTTTCTGAAGATATCTTCAACTGACTGCCCACCACGATGCAAAGTTGAGACAATTGACTTTGAGAACTTGCTTAATTCCCTTGGACAGCGTTTTGCCATCTGAGGGGACTTTAATGCAAAACATACATTCTGGGGATCTAGATGCACATCACAGAAAGGTAGGATGCTTTACGATGTTGGTAGAAATAACAATACCGAAATAATATTCGACTGGGTGTATCGCTTAGATCCCTATTAGAACTCGAAGTAGCGGTTGAATCCTTTATCGATACTGTTTAAAAAGCAGCATGAAATAAAACTCCTCAACAACGCAAAATAGAAAGCTGTAGTAATACGAAGTACCCATGGGAAATAAGAGATAATACCAAGCTCGAAAAAGATGGCACCAAACTCGTGCCCCGTAAGATAAAACATGAGTAACATCCTGTCAAATTCGATTAAAAACTTTAAAAACCAAACTCAATCTGCATAGCCTAACCGCTAGAAAAGAATCGAATTATTCACTTTGGAAAGCAATTAAAGTAATAAAAAGGCCAAAAAACCGCTACGCCACCAATTAGGGTACGATGAGATTTCCACCACCCACCGGGGAAAAAAAAGATCCCGTGCAAAAATCAAAGGCTGTAATGATTTCCACGTCTTTCGGGAATAGCGAGCGGCGGATCATCCTTGACTATTACAGACTGCATCGAACAGTACGACGATTTGAAGATAAAGCTAGAAACTAGAAACAGCTGTACACGGTCCAAGTTGTAAGTTATAGTAGAAGCGTGCACTCAAGATCGCATCTATCTACTGTCTATCGCCTTCTGCGTATCTTGCTTGCGTATCAATCTCTGTAATCTAATTTCATTATTGGCGGTGATCTAAATGCGAGACACAACTTTCGGTGTATACCTCAAATAATCTATAAGGTATGTATGGAGTATAGTTGTGATTCTACTCAACAAGCAAACCGATCTACATTGATTTTTGACCAAAACTGAAAATGCCGTTATCGAATAATTGGGCCAAAACTAAACATGATGATATTCATTCAATTTGACCAAATAGTTTGCGAGAAATTGACAATTTTCCTCACATGACTATAATGCAAAACAACAAACAACTACGTTCGAACTTTTGTGTTTATAGTTTTATGTAAAGTTTAAAGTTTTATGTAAAGTTTAAAGTTTTATGTAAAGTTTAATCAAAATCTTTAGAGCCGTTTACGAGAAAACGTACTTTATACGTAATTTTTATATGTGAGATATCGTTAATCAAATGGCTAAAGGTACAAAAAAACATATGAGAAGGGTACAATCCCCAAATATCCCCAAAATGTGGGCTATATGGCGTTAAAATATTGAAAAATGGCATTGTTCAGATAGTTTATCAAAATCTTTGGTTGTTCGACAAAAAACAAAGTATTTCTATTGCAAATGCCTTTAGGTGGGGTATACAAATGTTTTTTGTAGGAAAACGACCACAAAAAGTGGGAGTGGTTGAAAATGGACTGTGGAGGAAATGTTTATATTGCCATTACGGACGTGTTTCCATCAAACGTTTTAGATTCTTTTTCAAATTTGGTCCCCCAAAAAGTGCACGTGCCAAACAACTTTATATAAACGAAATATAGATATAGAGATTGTCTAAATATCTTGCTCAGGTGTTTTTTTTTTAATTCTTAACCCTCTGAACAAAAGGAACGTTTTTCTAAAAATAGCTCTAAGATTAATGTTTAAAAATTGGTGGCACACAGACTCAGCTAGCGATTCTAATTCTATAAATTTAATTTGAGGTATATACATCTAAATTATTTCTCTATGTTACAAATTAGGTTAGGTTAGCTTGGTAGGTTAATGAGGTAGTCGGTGTGCGTCTTCCTCATCACACTCAGGTCAATATTGACCCATTGTACTGCCCGTTGGGGTTCCACGCTTCCTTCATTGTTCCATTACTGTCCATTGTTGTTAGTCCCCTTACGGCCATACAGATGTTGTTGCAAACCTGAAAAGATTAGAGGGAATGATTTCGGATAGATCCGTGAGGTTATGGAAAAGTATTTTCCTAAGGTTTTCTCTCTTAATTGGCTTAGGTCTGGGCAGTGGCACAGAAAGTGGAGGGTATCCTTGTGTGTTTTTTCATCACTGCAGCCTCTACAGAGGTCATCATCCATAAGATACATTTTCAGTTTGTGGCTTTTTGGTAAGTTGTGTAAAGTTAGAATCCCTACTAGAATCGAGACAGATTTCCTGTTCCTTCGAAGTAGTTTATGGGTTCTGGCCTTGTCATACTCAGGCCACATCCTTTTGGAAGTTTCACAGGTGGGGAGGGAGTTTCATCTGTTTTTGGCAATACTCAGTGTTTCTGTCCAACCCGAGAAATGAGATCACATCGTAGTGGTTTTACAGAGCGGTCTACCTGGTCAATGCTGGAGGCAGATCCTTTTCTCGCCAGTTCATCAGCAATTTCATAGCCCTGTTTGCCTCTGCGTCCGGGGACCCAGCAGAGCTTAATATTATGTTGAACGCATAGAACCTTAAGCTCTTCATGACTACGCTTCACTGGCCTTGATTTTATTTCGACAGCAGAGATGGCTTTTATTGCAGCCTGACTGTCAATAAAGATGGTGATATCATCTGGTGGTATCACCAGAATTGGAAGACACTGTTGTGCTCAGGGTGTCTCTGAAAACACTCCAGCTCCACTATCTCATTGATGACTATGTTCCACAACAGAGGTGAGATTCTGAGATAACACCTCCTTGTGGTGTGCCACTTGATGCTACTACTTTGAGATGTGTGGCTCCCAGTTAAATTTCTGCGGCTGAGCATACTTCCAATAATACGTAATAGAGGTTGGTCAACGAAATTCTCCACGAGGTTTCTTTTGACTGCATTTGTTATTGAAGGATTCTTCAATGTCGAGAAATGCAGCGAGTTTATATTCCTTCTCGTGAAGTGATTTTTCTGTTGTACTAACAATATCATGTATGGCAGTTTCGAACCCCTTACCTTTCGTGTAGGCATGTTGGGCCGAGGATATGTATTGGGAATCAAGTTTGTTACGAATAGATATCCATTAGTTTTTCGAGGGTTTTTAGTTCGAAGGATGTAAGACTTATTGGCCTAAAGTCCTTCGCGGTCGTGTGGCCGTGCTTTCCGGCTTTTGAGATAAAGAATATCTTTACTTCCCGCCAGCACCTAGGGATGTAACCGCATTTTAGTCTTCCAACAAGTTTCCCTTCTAATGCTTGAGAGCTCTTTCGTTCACCATGTCGATGATCTTTGTGTTTTTTTAATTTTTTAGGGGACAGACTCTTTCATAGGCTAAGACTAATGTATTGCCGGAGTTTCCATCGGATGTGGTAGAAGGGCGTTATTATTTTTCCTTACTTCTACAACGAACTTATCCCAGTTGGCTTTCTTGAGGTTTTGATGTTAAAAGGGGAGTTTAGTGCCGTCCTTTTTTAAAAATTTTATTATTCTGTGGTCAGATTATGATGTTTATGATGAAACTTACCAGTGACGCACAGCTAATTCATCAGAAAATGTCAAGAACCTCTTCTCTATTTTTAGTGACAAAGGTGGGATCGTTAGCCCTGTTCGCCACCTACAAAGTATTATCTACAATATATTGAAACAAGGACTCACCTCGTGTATTTGTGTCTGAACTGTTACGAACTATGTATCTATGTATCAGAACTAATATACCCCTATAGGATAGGGTATAAAAATGGCCTAGAATTGTGAGCAAAAAAAAACAGCGAAAACTTTTAAAGAAAATACCGACGGACGGCAATATCTGAACATTTGAACTCGCTGTTCAATTTTTTCAACAATGCTATTAAATATTTTAACAAATTGAGTGCGGTTGGCTCATACTTTAAAAGTATAAGAGAGGAAAAAGAGTCCAACTATTCACCAAAAGGCTCCAAATCTCCATATCATAAATGTGTGAAATAATATTACTAAGGCGTCTACAGCCGGTTATAGAACATAGAACAATTAGCAGTGGTGGTTGAGGAATATGAATTTCCTGAAATAATTCTACTCAGTGAAACGCGAATTACTAAGGATATTCAAATTTGTGAAATTACAATAAATGTATACGTCCCAATAATAACATATTCACAATCAAGACACACTGGAGGGACGATGATCTATATAAAAGATACAGTGCATTATAGTTTCTTAAGTGAATATTTTATCGATAAGGTTATGTGGGTTACAGCAATAAATGTATTTTTGAATACGGAGAAATGGACTATTTCCGTAGTGTATAGATCTCCCAACAGTCCAGTCAATTTGTTTATAGATGAATTAGAGCGATGGTGTGATGTTAACTTTAGAGATTCGAAAAATATTTTGCTCGTTGGAGACTTTAATATTAATTATTTCAAAAACGATAGTTTTTTTTTTTTTATAATTTACACGTACTCAAGGGGTTATGAATACCCTTTTATATGTTACCATAGTACGAGCGTTAGAGAAGGGGAAGAAAGAGAGGATAGGAAAGATTTTGGATGTAGTGGAGACTTAACTCCATGGTTGCATAGTTGCAAGAATTAAGCATTTAATTTTATGAACGACAGACAATTAAAACATTTGGCCGAGGAACCAACCAGGATAACTGCAAATACATGTTCTTTCATAGACTATTGTATATCAAATGTTGAAAATGGTGCAATAAGAGCTAGAATAGAAAAACGTTTTAAACTAACTGACCATGAAACTATATTAATTAATATTTTAGGAAATGACATAACCAAAATTAACAAAAAAAATAATTCGTCAATGCGCCGTGGTATAAGAGGAATGAAGATCTACGCAGAGATCTGGGTATTGCCGCAGTCAAGGATTAAACAAAAAATTTGGCCCGATAAGAACAAACCGCTCTTTAAATTTCGGAAAAAGCAGGAACTCTCACAGTAAAGTTACCTGCCAAACATTCATTACTCGTGATAAAAAATTGCCAGATAAGTCACATACTTAGTTGCAATACAAATATAAAAAGGGTGGTGCTTTTAGTTGGGGTTAAAGTCCCATACTACTTACTTACACACCAAAATGACCTAAATACAAAAGTCCGTTATATTGATTTTCTGCAATAAACCAAACTTGGTATGCAGTTTTGATATAACTCATATATGTACTAATAGCATCTCTTCAGTTAATTCAAAATCGATAAAGACATTTTCGAAAAAATGTATGTTATGTGTAATTTGTATATATGGCAGGTGCCGTTAATAAAAATGAAGAAATGCCAATAACCCCTTTTTTGGGATCCTCTATTATCCATATGTTAGAATCAATTCAAATTGTACGCCCCCCAAAACAAATGAGTGTATTTATTAACATTCCTTAGCAATATGACGACAACGAAATTGCCAACATATTGTTCTTACAAACATACACAAACTTTAGTCTTAAAGATTATTTTGATTATGCTGTTGATGGTCAAATGAACTTTAAATTTTAAAATAATGCCACAATGCCAACATTGCAAGATTTCAATAATTTTTTTCAAACAACAACTGCGCCCAAAAAAAAATATTCGCAAGACAGTGGAAGTGCCCAAACAAAGCTCTGCCACCTGTTCCTTTTGTGAGAAAAAACTTACGGCAAATTATACAGTCCGCCGGGAAGGTTTGTTTTGCCACCATTTTGGTAAACATTAGTCTTGACAGTTCATATTTGGTAGTCCTGAAGTAGACACGTGGCAAATTTATTATGGAAAAATATTCGATAAATCAACGTGTCTTAATCGTTAAAATATTTTATCAAAATCAATCATCGATTACTGTGACGATGAGAAAGTTATGTGAATTTTTTGGGAGAAACAGCGTGCCATGGACCAAAATGTACTGCAAGATCGGCTGAAAACATTACTGCAGCTCAAGGAAGTGTTGAAGAGCTTTGCCATCAAAGAACAACTTTGGCCACAATTTTGCACAAGGATTTACATTTGTTTCCATTTAAGATTCAGTTGACAAAAGAGCTTCTCCACAATACCATATACGCTGCCGTACATATGCCAATAGGATGTACAGCTAGCCCATGACAACCCCGATTTTCATGAAAAAGTCATAATGAGTGACGAGGCACATTTTCATTTGAATCGATTTGTAAAAAAAACAGAATAGTCGGTTCTGGGAAATATAAAACCCTCAAATTATTCATCAGTCACCTTTGCATCCATTGAAAGTGACAGTCTGGTGTGCAACCCGCGAAACTGTTTACGGACGATCGTGTACGACAGTGATCACTGCGGACTCGCCGCCGTAATACAGCTTCCGAACGAGCTTGTGGCGTTGGAGAAGTATGTGCCTGTGCATTCTTACAACTACGGTAAGATCAAGGAGAACTATCGGTTGTCCATTAATTTGTTTTGGAATAACAGAATTCGGGCCGTAAATTCCAGCGATCCGAGTATGTTTCCACAAATTAATAAGATCTTTTGGAGGAAAGGTCATAACGACCTTCCGTGTATTAAGCTCCAACGAACAAGTGACAATACTAACACACTTTTGACAGAAGGAATTGATCCGGGGGAAGCCGTTTTCGACGACTATTTCTATATTATTGAAGATCCTCAGGAGAAAGTAGAGGCAGTGAGGGCTGTCTTTCAGGAAGTGTATAAGGTGAAAGATAGCATTCGCCCGAACCGCGTCCTGGAAAACAATGCCCTGCTCTATCATTTCTATCTCCGAAACGACATAACGCATTGGCGATCTGAGAACCGTGGTTTCACCCGGTTTGATTACGAAAACTTGGCAAACGCCATAGTCGCCGAGCGAAGTGGGTCTAGTACCCTTGTTCATCTCGAAGGTGGAACTCCAGATCATCTTCGATTCCAAAAAAATTAATCAGCGGGAGTCGACGGTATATCCAACATTGTACTGCGACATTTACCCCCTGAAGCTGTGGACATTTTCGCCATGCTGTTCAACAACGCGCTGAATAATGCATATTACCCAGCGCGTTGGAAGACGGCGGTGGTTCGTCCTCTCCCGAAAAAAGGAAAGGACAACTCCAATTCGGCGAATTTACGGTCGGTAAGTCTCCTTTCGAGTATCAGCAAGGTTTTCGAAAAGATTCTCAATCGAGCTCTGTTCAAGTGGTCTGAGGACAACAGTATTATACCAGAGAACCAGTTTGGTTTCAAGGCTGGACATGACTGTATTCATGTCGCCTCCAAACTCGTCTCTGATATACAATGGAACAAAACCAAAAAACAGTGCGCGGGTGCAGGTCTGGTTTATTTAGAGAAGGCTTTCGACACCGTATGGTTAGAGGGCCTCTATCTAAAGCTGACCAGACTTGGCATAAGTAAACCACTGCTATATATGCTTCATGACATGCTTACTGGTAGAACGTTTGTTGTCAAAAGTGGCAATGTAACTTCTACCACAGAGGCTGTCAATTACCTAATATTGTATTCCATACATAATTGCCGACATTAAATAAAACATTTATCAATATAAGATCCATTCTCTTTAATTTAATCAAAAATTATAAACAAACAAAATAGTAAACCTTTCCGGCGGACACCCCGTATGTAAAGCACCTAAAGAGTTGCAAAAACGGAGGGATTTTAAGACTGGAAATCCAAATTGATACTAACTAGCATAAAGCGGAAGACCGGTCAGGTAGAAGCCACAAGGTCCACTGACAATAGAAAAGTTCTTGAAGTCTTAAAAGACATAGTACCGAAAAGTTACCATCAGGAAGGATATTGAATGATGGTCCTCGGACGGCTATGGAACCAAAACATTTTGAAATTTCGACCGACCCTGTTTCTCCGTTTAGTAATGAAAAATAAAACAGATCCCTCTGATGTATAATGTTTCATATGAATTCATGCATACTCGTATTTATTTTGTTTCTAGATGTCAGATATTCAAAAGCTCATTGCAGCAGGAAAATTTCAGAAGAAATCTCAAATTTGTTATCTAATATTCCTAGCGATAGTGGGGATGAGCTGGATGAAGACGAATTGGATGATGGAATGGTAGGTAATGTTTGAAATGAAACAGCCTTCTGATAATGCTCCATCAGATGATTTAGATTCCAATGATAGTAAAGATTATGAGGCTATCAAAAGATCTAGACGTTGGAAAAAGAAAAATATCAATGTTCCTACTGACCAAAATAAATTTAGTGGTAGTACAGCTAGAGACACCGTACGGCTTTTTCCGGTAATTTTTGGATGAAGAAATTGTAAAAAATATTGTAGAACAGACAAATTTCTATGCACGAGCCAAATGTATTGAGGACCCGTTTTCTGTTTCAAAATATGACATTTGAAAATATCTCGGAGTTTTAATTCTATTTTCAGTTGCAAAGTACCCAATTATTAGAATTTATTGCGATAGAGACATCGGCTTTGATGTGGTAAAGAATTTGATGACACTTAATTGCTTTGCTAAAATTCATTCTGTGATAAACTTCAATGATAATTCCAAAATGGTGGCTGAGAAAACTTCATCTTCAATTGATAAGCCTTACAAAATTCGTCAATCTATTGACTGATTCAAAAGGAAGTGTCTATCAATTCCTATGGAAGAACACCTTTCCGTCGATGAAGAAATTTGTGCATCAAAAGCCAAACATCATTTGAAGCAATACTTGCCACTGAAGCCTCATAAATAGGGTGTCTCTGGTTTTGCATACAATTTTTAACTTTATACCAGTCTAGAAAATAATGCTGCTAAGCGTATATTACACTGAGAACCAGACTTGGATCTATAGCTGGGTCGATTACGCCATGTCTGTCCGTCCGTACGTCATCAGTTTTTGGTCCTTGAATTTTAAGCTAGAATGATGAAATTTGGTACAAGAGTCTGTTGTTGATCCTAGCAGAACAAGTGTAAAAATATTTGAAATCCGCCCACTGCCACGCCCCTTTTTCATAGAAACGTAGTTTTAGGCCAAACCGTTAGAGATACTGAAAAAGTGTCTGAACAACATATCTAGACAATCACAAATTTCGCTAAAATTTTAAACATTTAAAAAAAACGTTGATGCAAAATCATTAATTCTGTTAATATAAACATTTCTTCCATATAACATTTTAACCCGCGCCCATAGCTTAACCACGCGAAAAAAGATGTTTTTTTGTCGAACCATAAAAGAATTTGATAGACTGTCTGAACAATATGTTGTGACAGAAAAATGTTCTATATTTAAACGCCATAAAGCCGACATTTTTGGGATATTTGTTTTAAGGTCGGGATGGGATGGGATAGGGTATTAAACGATCCGCACAATCCGCACGGATTGAAGCCTTCTCATATGTTTTTAATCCGAATTTGGACAAATCATGCATCTAAAGGTTAAAATAAATAAAATAACTCTCGAACGTAATTCACGGAAGATACATACTTCCACCAAAACGTTAATAAAAACGCATTTAAAAATTATGAACTTGGAATGCAAACTTTGCAAAAACACAAAAAATTAAAAATATTCATGAGCGAAAGAAATATACACCTTTGTTTGATTTCTGAAACACACCCAAAATTGTAAAGGCGACCATCCCGCAACTTACCGCGGCTGCGAAGTAGCCTAAGAGTTGCAAAAAAGACGGATGAAACATACAAATAAAATTTCACAGAAATTAAATTTAACTAAAAAAAAAGCCTAAAAGTTTGCCTTAACTTATCTCAAAACCAAAGCAGGCAACAATCGACAAACAAAAAATTAAACAAATACCTCGGCCAACAGAAATACGATTGGATCTTGTACATCATAAACCAAATGTACAAACTTATGCCCAAGCTACAGTATCCGATAAAAATATTTCCCCGTTTCCAACGTTTTTTTCGATTCTTCTTTCAAAACTTGAGGAACAAAGCGAAACGAATAAACTTATTTTCGACAGGTAACTAAAGCTTGGAAATAGTATTCGCAACAGACGTAATCTACCTTCAACATGAAAAGATTTTTTAAAATTCTTACTTGGGATGCCAATTGCCTTTGACAGAAACTTGGAGAACTCTGTTTAAGTCTGTTTAATATCCGAAACTCATGCAAAGAGTAATTCCCAGTTAAAGATTGATTATCATGCTCTACATGCATCCAACAAGGCTTGAGGTGGAGCATCACTATATATAAAAGAGTGTATCGAACATTCGATTGATTTGTATACAAGTCAAAATCAGACAGTCCTTTCTGAAGATATCTTCAACTGACTGCCCACCACGATGCAAAGTTGAGACAATTGACTTTGAGAACTTGCTTAATTCCCTTGGACAGCGTTTTGCCATCTGAGGGGACTTTAATGCAAAACATACATTCTGGGGATCTAGATGCACATCACAGAAAGGTAGGATGCTTTACGATGTTGGTAGAAATAACAATACCGAAATAATATTCGACTGGGTGTATCGCTTAGATCCCTATTAGAACTCGAAGTAGCGGTTGAATCCTTTATCGATACTGTTTAAAAAGCAGCATGAAATAAAACTCCTCAACAACGCAAAATAGAAAGCTGTAGTAATACGAAGTACCCATGGGAAATAAGAGATAATACCAAGCTCGAAAAAGATGGCACCAAACTCGTGCCCCGTAAGATAAAACATGAGTAACATCCTGTCAAATTCGATTAAAAACTTTAAAAACCAAACTCAATCTGCATAGCCTAACCGCTAGAAAAGAATCGAATTATTCACTTTGGAAAGCAATTAAAGTAATAAAAAGGCCAAAAAACCGCTACGCCACCAATTAGGGTACGATGAGATTTCCACCACCCACCGGGGAAAAAAAAGATCCCGTGCAAAAATCAAAGGCTGTAATGATTTCCACGTCTTTCGGGAATAGCGAGCGGCGGATCATCCTTGACTATTACAGACTGCATCGAACAGTACGACGATTTGAAGATAAAGCTAGAAACTAGAAACAGCTGTACACGGTCCAAGTTGTAAGTTATAGTAGAAGCGTGCACTCAAGATCGCATCTATCTACTGTCTATCGCCTTCTGCGTATCTTGCTTGCGTATCAATCTCTGTAATCTAATTTCATTATTGGCGGTGATCTAAATGCGAGACACAACTTTCGGTGTATACCTCAAATAATCTATAAGGTATGTATGGAGTATAGTTGTGATTCTACTCAACAAGCAAACCGATCTACATTGATTTTTGACCAAAACTGAAAATGCCGTTATCGAATAATTGGGCCAAAACTAAACATGATGATATTCATTCAATTTGACCAAATAGTTTGCGAGAAATTGACAATTTTCCTCACATGACTATAATGCAAAACAACAAACAACTACGTTCGAACTTTTGTGTTTATAGTTTTATGTAAAGTTTAAAGTTTTATGTAAAGTTTAAAGTTTTATGTAAAGTTTAATCAAAATCTTTAGAGCCGTTTACGAGAAAACGTACTTTATACGTAATTTTTATATGTGAGATATCGTTAATCAAATGGCTAAAGGTACAAAAAAACATATGAGAAGGGTACAATCCCCAAATATCCCCAAAATGTGGGCTATATGGCGTTAAAATATTGAAAAATGGCATTGTTCAGATAGTTTATCAAAATCTTTGGTTGTTCGACAAAAAACAAAGTATTTCTATTGCAAATGCCTTTAGGTGGGGTATACAAATGTTTTTTGTAGGAAAACGACCACAAAAAGTGGGAGTGGTTGAAAATGGACTGTGGAGGAAATGTTTATATTGCCATTACGGACGTGTTTCCATCAAACGTTTTAGATTCTTTTTCAAATTTGGTCCCCCAAAAAGTGCACGTGCCAAACAACTTTATATAAACGAAATATAGATATAGAGATTGTCTAAATATCTTGCTCAGGTGTTTTTTTTTTAATTCTTAACCCTCTGAACAAAAGGAACGTTTTTCTAAAAATAGCTCTAAGATTAATGTTTAAAAATTGGTGGCACACAGACTCAGCTAGCGATTCTAATTCTATAAATTTAATTTGAGGTATATACATCTAAATTATTTCTCTATGTTACAAATTAGGTTAGGTTAGCTTGGTAGGTTAATGAGGTAGTCGGTGTGCGTCTTCCTCATCACACTCAGGTCAATATTGACCCATTGTACTGCCCGTTGGGGTTCCACGCTTCCTTCATTGTTCCATTACTGTCCATTGTTGTTAGTCCCCTTACGGCCATACAGATGTTGTTGCAAACCTGAAAAGATTAGAGGGAATGATTTCGGATAGATCCGTGAGGTTATGGAAAAGTATTTTCCTAAGGTTTTCTCTCTTAATTGGCTTAGGTCTGGGCAGTGGCACAGAAAGTGGAGGGTATCCTTGTGTGTTTTTTCATCACTGCAGCCTCTACAGAGGTCATCATCCATAAGATACATTTTCAGTTTGTGGCTTTTTGGTAAGTTGTGTAAAGTTAGAATCCCTACTAGAATCGAGACAGATTTCCTGTTCCTTCGAAGTAGTTTATGGGTTCTGGCCTTGTCATACTCAGGCCACATCCTTTTGGAAGTTTCACAGGTGGGGAGGGAGTTTCATCTGTTTTTGGCAATACTCAGTGTTTCTGTCCAACCCGAGAAATGAGATCACATCGTAGTGGTTTTACAGAGCGGTCTACCTGGTCAATGCTGGAGGCAGATCCTTTTCTCGCCAGTTCATCAGCAATTTCATAGCCCTGTTTGCCTCTGCGTCCGGGGACCCAGCAGAGCTTAATATTATGTTGAACGCATAGAACCTTAAGCTCTTCATGACTACGCTTCACTGGCCTTGATTTTATTTCGACAGCAGAGATGGCTTTTATTGCAGCCTGACTGTCAATAAAGATGGTGATATCATCTGGTGGTATCACCAGAATTGGAAGACACTGTTGTGCTCAGGGTGTCTCTGAAAACACTCCAGCTCCACTATCTCATTGATGACTATGTTCCACAACAGAGGTGAGATTCTGAGATAACACCTCCTTGTGGTGTGCCACTTGATGCTACTACTTTGAGATGTGTGGCTCCCAGTTAAATTTCTGCGGCTGAGCATACTTCCAATAATACGTAATAGAGGTTGGTCAACGAAATTCTCCACGAGGTTTCTTTTGACTGCATTTGTTATTGAAGGATTCTTCAATGTCGAGAAATGCAGCGAGTTTATATTCCTTCTCGTGAAGTGATTTTTCTGTTGTACTAACAATATCATGTATGGCAGTTTCGAACCCCTTACCTTTCGTGTAGGCATGTTGGGCCGAGGATATGTATTGGGAATCAAGTTTGTTACGAATAGATATCCATTAGTTTTTCGAGGGTTTTTAGTTCGAAGGATGTAAGACTTATTGGCCTAAAGTCCTTCGCGGTCGTGTGGCCGTGCTTTCCGGCTTTTGAGATAAAGAATATCTTTACTTCCCGCCAGCACCTAGGGATGTAACCGCATTTTAGTCTTCCAACAAGTTTCCCTTCTAATGCTTGAGAGCTCTTTCGTTCACCATGTCGATGATCTTTGTGTTTTTTTTAATTTTTTAGGGGACAGACTCTTTCATAGGCTAAGACTAATGTATTGCCGGAGTTTCCATCGGATGTGGTAGAAGGGCGTTATTATTTTTCCTTACTTCTACAACGAACTTATCCCAGTTGGCTTTCTTGAGGTTTTGATGTTAAAAGGGGAGTTTAGTGCCGTCCTTTTTTAAAAATTTTATTATTCTGTGGTCAGATTATGATGTTTATGATGAAACTTACCAGTGACGCACAGCTAATTCATCAGAAAATGTCAAGAACCTCTTCTCTATTTTTAGTGACAAAGGTGGGATCGTTAGCCCTGTTCGCCACCTACAAAGTATTATCTACAATATATTGAAACAAGGACTCACCTCGTGTATTTGTGTCTGAACTGTTACGAACTATGTATCTATGTATCAGAACTAATATACCCCTATAGGATAGGGTATAAAAATGGCCTAGAATTGTGAGCAAAAAAAAACAGCGAAAACTTTTAAAGAAAATACCGACGGACGGCAATATCTGAACATTTGAACTCGCTGTTCAATTTTTTCAACAATGCTATTAAATATTTTAACAAATTGAGTGCGGTTGGCTCATACTTTAAAAGTATAAGAGAGGAAAAAGAGTCCAACTATTCACCAAAAGGCTCCAAATCTCCATATCATAAATGTGTGAAATAATATTACTAAGGCGTCTACAGCCGGTTATAGAACATAGAACAATTAGCAGTGGTGGTTGAGGAATATGAATTTCCTGAAATAATTCTACTCAGTGAAACGCGAATTACTAAGGATATTCAAATTTGTGAAATTACAATAAATGTATACGTCCCAATAATAACATATTCACAATCAAGACACACTGGAGGGACGATGATCTATATAAAAGATACAGTGCATTATAGTTTCTTAAGTGAATATTTTATCGATAAGGTTATGTGGGTTACAGCAATAAATGTATTTTTGAATACGGAGAAATGGACTATTTCCGTAGTGTATAGATCTCCCAACAGTCCAGTCAATTTGTTTATAGATGAATTAGAGCGATGGTGTGATGTTAACTTTAGAGATTCGAAAAATATTTTGCTCGTTGGAGACTTTAATATTAATTATTTCAAAAACGATAGTTTTTTTTTTTTTATAATTTACACGTACTCAAGGGGTTATGAATACCCTTTTATATGTTACCATAGTACGAGCGTTAGAGAAGGGGAAGAAAGAGAGGATAGGAAAGATTTTGGATGTAGTGGAGACTTAACTCCATGGTTGCATAGTTGCAAGAATTAAGCATTTAATTTTATGAACGACAGACAATTAAAACATTTGGCCGAGGAACCAACCAGGATAACTGCAAATACATGTTCTTTCATAGACTATTGTATATCAAATGTTGAAAATGGTGCAATAAGAGCTAGAATAGAAAAACGTTTTAAACTAACTGACCATGAAACTATATTAATTAATATTTTAGGAAATGACATAACCAAAATTAACAAAAAAATAATAAGACGACTAAAATACGATAAGAGAGTGGTTACTCAACATTGGATGAGTGAAACAATACCACATCTAAACATACACGAGGAAGTGCAATATTTCAATAATAGACTTAATAATATTATTAAAAATATGACAGTGGAGTGCGCAATAAATACATTGCAAATAAATAAATGGTTTAATGATAATCTACGGCAACTTAAGAAAATAAAAATTCAACTTTATCATAAAGCGTTACATTTAAAAAATACGGAAAATTGGGACAATTATGTGCAGTGTAGAAATAAGTATAAGACAGCTCTGAAGAATTCTAAATATAAATACATTCAAAACGAACTTAGTGCTAGAGCTGGGGATCAAATTGGTCTTTGGAAAACATTGAAACGTTTCGTGCTAGGCCAAGAAAAAAGTGCAATAAAATAAATTGTAGTAAACGGTGACCCCATACAAAACAAAAATAAAATAGCTAATTATTTGAATAACTTTTTTATAAATAATATTAAGGACATAAACAAATCAATTCCATCTGTGATATATGATAGTCTAATAGAACCGGTTACTTGCAATTTTAAATTCCGTTTAATTGAGAACAAGGCTGAACTGTGCAATATTTTAAAAAAGATGAACAATAAAAAAGATATAAATGGGGTTAATAGTGCAATATTTTTAAATAACTTAGATGTGTTTGGTGATCAGTTATTAAATCTGTTAAATAGATCGCTGTCCGAAGGAGAATTCCCTCTCTGTTAAAAACAATCTGTGATAATACCAGTGCAAAAAGTTGCAAATGCTAAAACCCCTGACAAACTGCGTCCAATAAACATTTTACCAACTATTGAAAAAGTATTTGAAAAAGTGGTTTCTGAACAATTTGTTAATTACCTTGAAACAAATAATATATTGTGTGAATAGCAATCTGGCTTTAGATCTGGTAGATCCTGTGAAACTGCGCTCATGTGGATGATACACGAGTGGAAAAATATAATTGACAAAAGAGAGAAAATTTGTGCAGTGTTTCTCGATTTTCAGAGAGCATTTGAGACAGTTGATCATGACATTCTATCAGACAACCTAAAAAGTTTTGGTGTAAAAGACAATGAGCTTAAATGGTTTACGACATATCTTTCAAATAGACAACAATTTACGAAAATTGACAATGAAATATCAAGTGCGAAGTTTGTGGAGATAGGTGTTCCTCAGGGATCAATCCCTAGAGTTGTGATGTTCCTGTTATATGTAAATGATATGTCTAGAGTCCTGAAATTGTGTAAGGTAATGCTTTTTGCTGATGATACACTTGTTTATGTCTGTGGTAATAATGTTCATGAAATAAAAAAAAACTTAAAGAAGACCTTATTTTAAATGTATGGTTAAATAGTAAAAAGCTTAAGTTAAATGTCAATAAATCTAAATGTATGTTCCTAAATAGTAATATAGATATCGAAATTAAAATTGACAATGAGAAACTAGAAATAGTTAAACAAATAAAATATCTTGGTGCAATAATAGATCATAAGTTAGATTTTAAATGTCATGCCGATCTAAATTTGTTCGAAAATAAGTAAAAAGATTAATTTTTTGTTTAGAATAAGAAAAAAAATTAATAGAAAATGTGCAATAACAGTATATAATACAATTATTCTACCTCACTTTGAAACTGACAAAAGGAGATTACAAAAATTACAAAATCGTGCAATGAGAGCAATCTTAAAAGTTAATGTTTATACGCCAATAAATAACATGTTAAATTCATTAATTTTTTTTAGTGTGAAACAAAGATTAGTCGTAAGAAATTTAATATTTGTATATAAAATTAAAAACGATATGTTACCAGAGTACCTAAAAAGAAACCTGAACAACGTTTCAGACAGACACAGCTACATACTGAGGAACAGAAGAAATTTTGATATACCAAAAGTCAATCTGTTGAGAACTAACAACCAAATATTCTACAAGGGACTTCATATATTTAATCAGCTACCATTATTTATAAGAGATCAAACAAATATAAAAACAATCAAAAAAGGACTTAAACGTATATGTAAGACAAAATCAGATGTATATAAATTAGTACCTATTCTAAGAGATGTTAAAAAGTTTTTCAAAAACTAATAAACTTATAAAATAAAAAAAAAATAATAAAATCTTATCCCTGACAACCAGTTCGGTTTCAGAAGTAAGCATCCGACGATTGCCCAGGTGCACAGAATTACTGACGTAATCGAGGTAGCATTCGAAGGAATAAATTATTTGGTCCAGCATATTCATGTAAGTCTCGAGAGCTTAAAGTCTAAATTAGAAAAAATTCTCCCAGTACGCTTATACGATGTCCTAGAATAATATCTGAGGAATAGACTCTTTATTAGATAATTGTGATTCAGAATGCTTGTTTCATATTACATAGGAAAAAGTCGTATTTAAATCATAATCCATATTAAAAACCACGCAACACATTTAGGTTTTCCTTAAATAACTATAAATAATGTCTTTGAAGTATGATTCCAGCTTTTTCCGCAATTTATAGCGCAGTTTGTTCTTATCCTGTCAAATCCAAGGGCTTAGTTCTTTGAAGACGCCGCAATAAATTTATACCGTCAAGAATTTTGAGGACCGTTGTGTTAACGTGTCATAATAAACGTTTTTTATGCCAGGACTTTGTCCATTCATTAACCTCGTTAAGAGCGTTTTGTAATTTTATATTTGTTTCCTCAATTGTTGTGCCAACTCTGCTAGTATAGCTGTATCGTCAGCAAACGTGGCAACTATTGTATCGTTTGTTTGTGGGATATCACGTGTAAATAGGAGGTACAAGAGTGTTCCAAGGATGCTTCCTTGTGGTACTCCTGCCAATATTTCTTTGAAATCCGAATATTCGTTTCCAAGTTTCACACGGAAGAGTCTATGCTCAAGATACGACACGAGGATTTTATATAATTTTTTAGGCGGAACTTGTCTGAGCTTGCATTGAAGGCCTCTACGCCAAACTTTTTCAAAAGCTTGCGACCCGTCAAGAAATACTTTCTTCGAAAGCTTTCTCAATCACATCAGTAATTCGAAAAACTTGGTCCACAGTCGAATGTTTACTTCTTAACCCAAATTTATGGTCAAGTAAAATGCGTTTCTGATCAATAATGGGGTGTAAGCGACCGAGTAAAAATAATCCTGATGGAATACGATTCCTTTACTATTGTCCAAACTGGCGTTTACAGTAAGTTTTAGATGCGTGCTCGTGGTCCTTATCCGTGATAATTATTAGCGGTCATTGTCTCCCTATTAAAAAATGGTACTGTGAATAGCTTTGATTTGGAATGTTCATTTATAATGTCAATGAATCAGTATATCTAAAAGGGTATTAAACCCAGAATCCATACTAATAACGCTGCAACACAATTAATTTTTCCTTAAATATAAATAATTTCTTCGAAGTATGATTTGATCTATAAATGCTTTGATATGCTTTCGCTTTAAAAATGACATAAGCCGCAAACTCGTGCATTTGTACATAATTACGAACCTCAAGTGTTCATGTAGTTGTGGTGAGGATGCAACAAATTTGTATTCGATTTATATAGGAACAATATCAGTATGCAAGTCTATCTGTATGTGTCCACATATCTGCTGCATTAAAGAGCTCATGACCTTACTCATATGTTTGAGGTTTGCCGAGAATCGATAAGGATGAGAACCACCCCTTCTCGTACTACGAGGTGTTTTTTTCATGCACAACCTGTAGAATGTTAATGCCCTACTGCTACACTGACTGCAGTGGTATAACTCATATCCATTGGGAACAACAAAAAATATGGTAAAAAACACAGTCCAGGAGAACTGAACGAATATCTGTTACACTGCTATGGACAGATTGGAGAGAATACACTCAACTTGTACGCATGTTCAAGGGGAAATTGGATTGTATTTAAGTAGCATTTAAGAGAAAGAAAATGCAGACGTGTCCTTGTACAATGTTGCAACAGTTCATTCCTCTTGTGATGGGTAAACAAACGGAGAGAAAGAAAATATTTATATCACACAAAAGGAAATCAACAGGTATCCCTGTCACAGCGACAATTTGGTCACTTGGTGGGAAATTGCTGAAACTCCTTGGCAATAGTATAGTTCTCAACCATACATACTCCTTGGCAATAGTATAGTTCTCAACCATACATTTATTTGTTTAAATGCTTTTAGAAAGACAGGACTCCAAAAATACAGTTTCAGTTGCAAGTGACAAAAAATCACTTGTAATCGAGCTAATGTAAGCCCAACTGTTAAGATACGTTCGTAATGGACAGGTCAAGGTTGTAAACACTCGGTGCCAGGTGCCGACTGCCAGGCCTTTTAGCCAGCCAATAGTGGTGTGTGTAGCATGTCGTTGTCCTAATGGAGTACGACTCCTCTCATTTTGCTCAAAAAAGTCCACTCTGAGCGATTGTTTCATTCAGAAAATCCATTTGTTGACAGTACAGGACCGATTTAATTGTTTTGCCGTAAGCAGAACCTTCCTGTTTCCAACTTTATTCAAATGGTCTTAAACGGTTTTCTGACCAATTTTTATCTCCAGGACAATCGAAACGGTGCTTGCATGATGGTTATTTTTTGAAAATTCGCCAAATTGCATCTTTGACGTAGAAATTACCGGACCGGAATCGAAGCAAAACAGAGTCAACAAACAACAAAGTCGTCAGAGAAGTTTTTTTTAGTGTGAAATCTCATCTTAGTAGCGTACGTTTCATAACACGTATATGCATAACGCGAAAAACAGATAAAAAATACAAAATTTTGGCGCAACAGTTTTGTAAGTACCCAGGGCCGAGCTTTCTCATGTGTGCGTGTGTACTTCTTGCACGATGGTGGGACTTCCTGATTTATGCCGACTACGGACGGCAAATTTGAGATAAGCTCTTCTTGACAATTGATACTACTCTGATGATTTGTCGCAGCTACGGCTGCGAATCGACCCAGACCTTCTGGGCGCACCAACCATCGCACCACTGTGCTCGTCGCGAGAAACAGATAACTTTTGGAAAAGAAATGGATCTATTCTTATCACACTATAATATGTATGGTTTGTTCTGTCGGGTGTTTTTTTTTCAGAGGTATAAAACTTCTAATTGCAATAAAACACAAGAAAATCGTTTGCATATCCATCAATTTGGCTTTATTGGAAGGATCATTGAAATATGATTTCGGGCATGTGCCAGCCGCAGTTGGTTCGAATAAAGCCAAGCATAGAGGTCCAATTACCAACCACTTTTTAGAGCATTTGGGGCCGTATGTCGGCAATAACGCAACGAATGTTGACTTCCAAGTCCCCTAACGTTTCTGGTTTGTAGACGAGCGACTTCACACATTCCCAAAGAAAATAATCCAATGGTGTAAAATGACACGATCTTTGGTGGCCAATTGACAGGTCTAATTCGCGAAATTATGCGCTCATCGAATGTTTCCTTCAATAAATCGATTGTGACGTGCGCTGTGTGGCATGGCCGACTTGTTGGAACCACATCAAATCCACATTCATGCCATCCGATTCGGGAACAAAAAAGTCGGTTATCATAGCTCTATACCGGTCTCCATTAACGGTAACTGACTCTCCAGCATTATTTCGAAGAAGTATGGCCCAATGACTTCACCAGCCCATTGAGCACACCAAACACTCAGTTTTTGTCGATGTAATGGCGTCTCAGGGGTCTCATGTGGATTCTCTTCACTCCAAATGCGGCAATTTTGCTTGTTGACGTAGCCATTCAACCAAAAACGAGCCTCATCACTGAACAAAATTTTGCGATGAAAATCAGCATCCATATAAATCTCATTTTCGGCCCATACACCAAAATCAAAATGCATTGCATGGTCTCGCGGCTTTTATTCTTGCTCAAGCTAGATCTTGTAAGGTCGTAAGCCAAGATCTTTGCGCATAATCTTACAGAAAGGTGATGGAGAAAGCTCCAATTGCTGTGCACGGTGCGAATCGATTTCTCTTCAACACTTTGCTTTACAGCGGCAATTGTTTCTTCGGTGCGCACTGTTCGACGTCTCTGCGGATGTGTATTATCACATAGAGTAAGCATAGTGTGAAAACGGTCCATGGTTAACCGAATTAATTGCTCTGATGGATGATTATGTCGACCATAAAATGGACGGAGCTTGCGTTAAACTTCGCGAACTGAACCAATATTTTGAAATAAATTTGCACAATTTGCAAGCGTTGTTCATTTGTCAACCTGTTCATGATGAAATGGCAAACTAAACTGAACATAAATGACATTTTAATTGCTCGAATTGAACACAAAATGTCAGTTTTATCTCTATTCGAAAAACCAACCTCTAAAAAAACAACCGTTCTAATTTAAGTTGTAAATATTTTACTTACTTTACACGATCCCGACCTGTTGAAGTGCCTGAACAAGGCAGCCTTCCATCCCCTTCGATCCTAGTTACGTTGTTTTCAGTCGTTCAGTACAGTGGAATGCTATGGCATCCGCAATCGCTTGATCTTTGAAACAGATTTTCGGTCTTCCTTGTCGTCTCAAACCTGAAGGCTAAAATTCAAAGGTTTTCTTTGTAAAAGCATTACTTATCAATCGCTGAATGTGACCGAACCAATGTATTCCTTTTGAATTAAACTTAATTTGGTATATCTTATATAATGCTCGCGGACTAATAATTTCACAAACAATTGTTTTCGTTTGAAAGTGCCAATTATTTATTTTAATGTCGGGCTTGTTACCTAGGCCTCTGTGCTGTAAAGTAGGACTGGGTCCAGAAGGATGATTGGATCAGTTACCAACTACTATAGTCAAAAACTTCAATGTTAGGTTGGTAGCTGATGATGGACGGTTTCAGGGTATAATTGGTTCAAAGATTCTTTGTTCTTCTATATATCGGTCAAACTTGGTTGAGATTCGATTCTCACAGAATACTTTTATCCGAACATATTTTTATAATGGCATATTAAATTAAGTTCTTTAATAGTTCCATGGAACTTAAATATATAGCCATTTAGTCACCTGGCTCTGCGTATAAAGAGTCAACTGCAAATAGAAATGACTGAGTCAACAGAAAAGACCAAGTACGAAGTAGTATGGATTTTAGTGCACTAAACCACCTGGGAATCAGGACTAATCTATAAAAGTAAGACAAATAATTTCATAATATTTTCCTATATCATAAGGTCAAAAGCACTTAAGGCTTGGTTCTTCGTAATCTCCGTGAAGAAGAAGAATATCTCTATCTCGTAGTTTTTTAGACGCTTATATTGATTTTATTTCATATCTTTTCTGTAACCATATTTATTTATAGAACAAAGTGCAATCCCCTGTTGCTTATATATCAAGGAGTACTGAATATTCTACGAAGGAATATATTTTTTAATTTTTTTATATTTCGGTATGTGTTTTCTAAGTACATATATAAAAAAATCTGCTTTTTCACCGTCAAGGATTATATAAAGAGGGAAAATGGATACTTAAAATAATAATAATCTTGGGATTCATACGATTAAAGAAGAAACATGTAATCTAACCTATTAAATGTAATCGTAAATCGTTTTACCTAATTAAGTTTAAAAATAATTATTATTAACTATAATTAAAACAAATAAATAAGCCAGTTAGATATATATTTACAAAAAAAGAGCAGTTTTTTTTACACATTCCCATAACATAATATTATGCTCTTTTGATGCTTTACGTTATTTGTAAAAGGGAAAGAAAGCACATATCCATTATCATTGCTTGCAGTTCCTGTTTATCTTCTATTCATCGTAATAGTCTGCAGCCCAAACATTTTGTTCCATCCAATCGATAAAAGATGATACTCTTGTATAAATGCCAGGATAGCGTGTAACACCCACTACACCATACGATGTAATTCCAATCAGATAACTGTGAAGCCGCCGGAAAGGCCCTTTGGCGAAGGTCACTTGCAATGGTCCTCCAGAATCTCCCTAGAATATTCAAATATTTAAATTGAAAGCAAGTATCTTGGCTTAACATTACCTGAAATGTGTCGCTTCCTTTTTTTCTGTAATCGATGGCACAAATCTGACTATCGACTATGCCATTATTCGCATTTGATTGTTTTGGTAATAGCTTAGCGCATAAATCATTCGCCATGATTGTCAAGTTAAACTCAGTTAGACGATTCGTCATGGCCCCAGCAAATTGCACAGCGCCAAATCCCATGGCAAATGCATTCGTAAAAGGAACATCTTCATGATGCCACAATCGGATCGGCTGAACAAATTCCGTAAATCTGAAAATTCAAAATTATATTATTTAAAGACACATATCTTGTTGAAGCGAAATTTGTATGTCTGTCCGTTTGTCCGTCTGTCCGCAATGGTCTCTCCAGCCAAACTTCGCATCCAGGGCTTTATTTTATCATAATTTTAGGCCGTCGGCCATCGGAAAATCATTACTATTCACATGGACACCGATTCTTTCAGTTACGAATAAACGTTCGTATAATCACATTTAAAAATTGTTTATATAATTTTTAGCATCATTAATCAAAATAAATATTATTGTGTATTATGAGAGTGGTATTACACCCTCGAAGATGCAGTGCTTTCGTCAAATGCTTCATACACAAACATTGTTTCCGATAACTATCTCAACATGCTTCCCATCCAAACCGACTGACTTGTGGAGCATATACAAAGATGCCATGTGTAATGACATTTGGCACCAGATGCATTGGAACCAACATTACATTCAAATTTACAACTAAGCGAGGAAATTCACAACGAGACTTTGATATTAATTGATTGTTGTCGGACAAGGCATTATCTGACTTAGACATGCGACAGCTCCCAATCGTTCGATGAGCGACGCATTTAATCAAAAATTGCGATGAGATGCGAAAAAAAGAAGATTACGATGCTTTGAAGGAATAAGTTGGCACGAACGATATTGCACTTGATATTGATATGATATTGCTTTTGCACTTAATTCATCAGAAATTGCATCTACAAATCCAATGTACAAAATTTCCAAGAACAGTGCGATTTTAAAGTTTTGCATCAAAGTGATGAGTGTACAATGTACACTGTACAATGGCGCATAAAAAATCTTTGGAGGAATTAGACAAAACGATGCAAGATTTACGAAAACAATCACAGGCGATTTGGTAGTGCGATGATTCTGTTGGCAGGTGATTTTCGGCAAATCTGTGGCCACAGGCTATAACCGTTTAAGTCGATTTTTCATACTTTTCAGGAGAGCAGTTTAAAGTATACGAACTTCTTCAAACCCACCCTACAACTCAAAGACTATTTATTTTTAAATTATTATTTTGTCAGAAATAAACAAAATATACTTCTTTTCTATCACTGCAAGCAAATAAGATATCTTCTCTTAATTAAGGAACGAATAACAATAGAACACATTTAAGCTGTTTTGCCTTATTGTACGTTATAATCTAAAAGTAACCTTAGTCGAGTTAAGTCAATCAAGAAATATTATGAAACAGTTTTTCGAGTTGAAGGGAAAACACCCTAGGATAAATTTTAAAAAATCGGTTGTCAATAATGAAAAAGCAGTGAATGTCTTATTTCGACTTACGATTTTATTGCAAATTAAAGAACATTATCGTTTAACTCAATATGAGTTAGTATGATAAAAAAAATTACGTTTTGGCTTAAGCTTTAAAGTTTCTTGGTTATAACTTCCATTTCAGAAATGATATCTACAAACTTAAAAAGTTAATGAACGTAGATTTGAATATTCTAAACAAGATTGTAACATTTGTTATAACTCGAGTTAGGCGGTTATGGTTTGCAGTCACAGAAATATTGCAAGCAATTCTACGAAAAAATCAATGTTGACATTTCCACCGGAGGTATTCAATTTCCCATCATTTTTTTTCAGCTTAACGAAGCAGAATCCGAAAATCATGTTTGGAACGCCTCACCTCACAACCTTCAACTGAAAGTCGGATCGGCAAGCATAATATTACGAAATGTAAAGCAAACACATCTTTGTAATGACAGTCAGCTTCTGGCGAAAAAGCTGATGAACAATGTTGTCGAACAACAATACTCAAAGGGAAGCACAAAACTTTTTAATACCACAAAACTCAATGGGTCGGACATGCATTCGCAATGACAATTAACAAATCCCAAGAACAGTCATTGCGTGTTTGCGGCATTAGGCTCCAGTCAAGCTATCATTCAAAATCCTGATTGGAAATTTTCTTTAACTTCTTGTTATTTTTTTTTTATAAAATTTCGTTCGTACGGACGGACGGGCAGACATGGCTAAATTTACTCAGCTAGCGATTCTGAGTCGATCCATATACGTTGAGGTATATCTAGCTAAAATATTTCTCTATGTTACAAACTATGTATCAAAACTAATAAACCGCTTTGGGATAGGGTATAATCATTGCCAAGTTGGTATCAAAACAAAGCATTTGACTTTTAAAACAAGATTATCCTAAAATATTTTTTTTTGAATAAAGATTTCGCAGAAAATCACTCTTGTTTTTCAGTGATCAAGATATGTTATTCTGAAGTATGGTTTCCAGAAGAATCCAGAATTTTAAAATGATTCCCATAACCAACTAATTAAGAAAAGGGTCAATTCTATCATGTTTTGTGTTTTAATGCAGTTATGAAATTGTTCAATGATAAGAATAACTCGACCCTTTACCTTGAAAACCCATGGTTCTTGCATGGTCAATTGTAAGTCGCCTGTTTTCATGTCGGAACACTATCAGCATATTGCGCTAGGCAACAAAACAAAAACATTGTAAGGAATACAATTTTATCACAGCAAAGCAATCGAAGAAAATATTTATATTAGTTCAACTTTTATATATATAGATTTAGATTCATTGTAAATGCAAATGTAAAAAAACATAGACCAATCCTATATAAATATGAATGATCATTCAAAAATATGTTTTAAAATGCAAAACAACGTTTTCTGGGTCAGCTAGTTTAGAATAAAGGTTAATGTTAGTATTGGGAAGGCTATAAATCACTTGCCCTATACTTAACTATTCACTATTTATATTACAAGTATATTTGAGACAGTCATATAGTATAGTATGTGGATTGATTTTGTTTAAACTTGACGCTAACTACCGTCATAGTTAAAAACAAAACTGAGTATGAGTTTTTTTCACAATGAATATATTACGGATTTTTTATATGATGTCATTTCTATTATATTCTTAATTTATATAATTACTTACATGACCGGTTTTGATAACTTAAGAAGAGCAATGTCATTATATAGCGAATTGACATTGTAATTAGGATGATTAATTACCCCAGAGACTCGTCTTGTTTGTGGATCGATATCTTCTTCAGCAGCTTTCAAATTTAGGTCTCCAAAACGAACATAACTTGGAGTCAGCCTGTGGGGCAAAAAAAGTCGTTTATAAAGTGCTTTGTTAAAACAATCAAACATACCCGTTAAATTGTGTGCAATGAGCTGCTGTAAGGACGAATATGTTACTAATTAAACTTGCACCACACTTATACTCGGTTTTATTAACCACTGTGTTTCTGTATCCAATTGCACCCTGAAACATAAAAATATATACTTTAATACTTCCGTATAATTTAATGAAATTATTAAAATTAATAAAACAGAAAATCCGTAGAATCCGTAGCATTTAAATTTTAGCCAGAGCAATTAATTCGATTAAGTATGGAACGTTTTCGAACGTTACCCTAAATGATAGTACGTATCAGCATTGCCAGACGTCCTAATTTATAGCCCAAACTTAAATATCCCGTGCGGGACAGGCACAGTCCCGCTTTCAACATATGTTCATTTCTCACTTTCAAATATCGGCAAACTGCGATAATATGTTATGTAGTCGGATTCTAGCATTTCTCATCCCAGCGGTTCTTGATGTAGTCGATGACGGTTAATATTTATCAGGTTTTTTTCTGATAACTATATAGGGTATTAAATCAAATTTCAATTGCAAATAATCGCAATAGGTACTCTATAATGTGATAATAGTCAACCTGGCAAATTCGAAAGATAATTTCCTGGCACTATAATTTAAATATCATTTCTGGCATATAACCGCCCATATGGTTCGAACGTCCAATTTTCGATTACTTTTTCCAACATTTGTGGCCGTTTATCGGCAATAACGCGGCAATGTTGTCTTCCAAGTGGTCAATTGTTTCGGGCTTATCGACGTAGACTACCGATTTTACATATCCCGTCGGTTCGTCTGTTCGTCTGTTCGTCTGTTCGTCTGTTCGTCTGTTCGTCTGTTCGTCTGTTCGTCTGTTCGTCTGTTCGTCTGTTCGTCTGTTCGTCTGTTCGTCTGTTCGTCTGTTCGTCTGTACGTCTGTTCGTCTGTTCGTCTGTTCGTCTATCCGTCTATTCGTCTGTCCGTATTGGTCTCTCCAACCTAAACGGATTGACCGATTTTCTTCAAACTCCATATCCAGCGTTGTTTTGGTCATAATTCTAGCCGAGTTTCTTTTCTTTACTATTAGCCGTGATACATAAAATTAATTTTCTCAAAATAAGCTCTAACGATTTGAAATAAGTTCCAACAAAATCCATATAACGAATTTTTGCATTTAGGCTATATAAAGAAAATTGTCAATTTCTCCTATACTATTTGGCCAAATTAAATGAAAATGATTTTGTTTGCTACTAGTACTGTTTCCAAGAATTCCACAAAATTGGTTTTTGCCCAATTATCTATAAACAGAATTTTCAGTTTTGGCTATACGAAAATCATTATTACTCACATAGACACAGACTCCTTTCAATTACGGAATAAACGGAATACCGGCTCTTCGGAAAGAATAAAAAAAGAGCAAGAAAAGCGCGCGATCGAGGATATAGAGAGGTGCCACTGAGGTAGAAACCGACCTCAACCAACCTGGAGTGCGCAACTGGAGGCAGTTAGCTAAGGACCGGGCTAATTGGAGAGGCATGTTGGTTGAGGCCCAGGTTCATTCCGGACTGTAGCGTGACTTGAGTATATAAATTGGGATTTGATCTAACGCCCAACTCGCTGTGGAAGAGAAAGTTGCGTACGACCCAGTCGTCCACCCACCACTCGATAAAAGATGAAATGGGACGTGTAGTTACAGTGAATTCAGAGCTTCATGTGGAGATGTTAGACCACTTGTTTGTGCCTGAATTGAAAAACATACCAGGCTGTAACCAAAAAACATGGTTCCATCAGAAAGATGCAAGTGCACACACTTCCAATATTTTCTGTCAGGTATTCGTAAAATTTTCTCAAGGAGGGGTAATTAATCAAACTAAAACTTATTTATCTCCTAGCGACTTTTTCCTGTGGGGTTTTCTCAAATCTAATGTTCGCGCCATTAAACAGACTTATCTGTCGTGTTTGTAAGAAAATTCGGGTGACGAAATGGCATATACCCATCACGGAGTCTACCTTCCGAGCCGTCGTAAGAATTTTACTGTTCAACTTAATGAGTGACGCGAACGCGAGGGTTTAAATTTAGACGATAATATTATAAATAAATTGTGTACATACTTTAAGACTTTTTTGTATAAAAAAATATATTCCTCCCCTTCAGGCAACAGTTCTATACAACGTTTATTGTCTGGGACCGCTCTAAAGTTGAGTTCAATTCTATAACATACGTCATTGATCGGTGATTAAAAAAAGTCATCTCCGGTTTCAAAAGAAACCCCACCAATTCAATATATCTAGAGTTAGAACTGCACATTCATATTGGCTTTATCTCACTTTGAAATTAAGCTGGTTTATATTGAAGAGCCCGCCTGAATGAAATGAATGAGCAAATCATTGGTAATTATGATGATGATAATGCTAAAAATTAAGTTACCCTGTGCAGTTACCCATAACAGATGATTCTGAACCTCCTCTTTGAGTTTCAAACACAATCAATGTCCAACCTTATATCTTGGCGAATGTAGATACATTCATTTCGTTCCCTCTACCGCTCTATAATATTAATGCCTTTCATTTAACTTCAAAGCTATGGCTGCAAACGCTAATATCAAAGCATTTTTGAATGCTTACAGCGCGGTTAATTTCTGAACCAAGTTAGATTATCTTTCCACACTTAACTCTTAGTTTGTTCTGATTACCGGACTAACCATCTGTGTACACAAAAAAATCAAACGGAAAAGCCAAATACTCTTTTCGCTGATTGTTTTCACTTCAGTGATTCACACAAATCATTCAGTGATTCACACAAATCATAATTAAATTTGAATGCATTACAGTTATGTTACGAATTATTCATAGGTACATACCATATGCGGATATTGGCCTGGTCTAGCAAGTTCTCTTCCATTTAAATCAGTGACTTCCTCGTCTACCGGTTCATCAGGGAATATGCTCGATAGGTATTGTTCATACTCTAGACATAGACCGGTGTAAAAAGATTAACCAAAAATTGACGCTATGTATTAGTTTTTGTGATCTTACTGATTTCACTGACTCTCTTCTTTTTCTTGTTCTTGCTTTTTTTGCTCTTCTTGTTTTTCTCGCTATCTTTCTTCTTTTTGACGTTTTTATTATTCATTGTTGGTGCGACTGGTGGGACTGGTTTTTTCGGTGGCTTATTTCGCTCCCTCGGTGGGGAATCCCTTTTCTTTGAAGATGATGGCTTCTTAGATGTAACCCGAGACGGTGGTTTCGTCGTTATAGCGGATTGAAGAAATGGATTGTTTGGGTTTATATTGTTGATCGCGTTTTGGTTTACATTTCCGACATCGTTACCAATCGCTTGAGAGTTTAAATTCTGGTTCTTATAGTCACCCCCGTAAGCTCCTTGGTTAGTTATTTGCTGTCCAAATAACAAAGGATTGGGGAATACTTGACTGTTCCCAGTTATACCGCCATTATTAAACGCTATCCCTCCACCACTGCTACTAGAAAACGTACTGATACTAGAAAATGACGCCGCATTTCCGCCAAAGTTATTAAAACCGAAATCAAATTGCTGGGGTTTCAAGTTGACACCCCTTAGGGACGTTCCAACAAGGATCACGCACTGCACGAGTATGTCTATCTTCATCATAGAACTGGTCTTAACCACCCAATATCTTCACTGGCACTGACTGTTAAGTCATTGGTTGCTTGCCAAAGTTTTTAAAACAAAAACCACCACTCACAACAAAAACGTTATCGTTTACAAATGGTGCAGATAAACCGCAAAATCTTGTAGTTTGTTATTCCCAGAAAAGATCGCTACTAATAATTCATGAAAGTAGATTCTATTTCGGAAACCATAACAACACGTCATGTGTGTGAAAATTTACTACCGAAAGTTATGTGGCTGATTGTTCGACAAGATACACAAAACTGTTGATGGTATTCAAATAATAATAACACTGGACGTACATAAATATGCTACGAATAATTCCGGTTTGGCGAGTGCCACTTTAAATGTTTGAATCGGGGGATTTTTTCGTTATAGCATTTGAAATGCTATTTTATAAAGCAGCTTTTGCAGTTTGTTAACCCCATTAAGGTAAATTCCGATTTTATTTAAGGATTGTACATGAATTGAATTGTTCTTTTATTGCATTATAAAATACACCAACGAGGATTGAATCTTACAAACAATTAGCCATTTATTCAGCGGCAGCTCCTAATGGCTAATTATAAAAAGTAGGCGTGGACATTCATACATTTATTTCCTAAAAAAATTGGCAGAAAACTTGTTTTCTAAAAATATTTTGTTTTTCTTAAAATAAGAGCTCCAGCTGGCGGATTTTAAAGTTTGAACACCTATTTAAGCGTCTAACAAAGAGTTTATGCCTCAAACCTCACCATCCTACCGTAAAGTGTAAGTTTCAAAAATAATTTTATAAGGTACAATTTTTTTATAATTGCCCAGTGTACTACACTTATTATAACATTTTTCAAAAAAACTACAGGAAGAGATGCAAACAATTTTTTAAAACCTTTTAGTACCTATTTACTTCTCTAAAAATGACTAATCAATATGTATGTCAATACTACTTACTTACTTAAGTGACGCTACAGTCCGGAATGAACCTGGGCCTCAATCAATATGCCTCTCCAATTAGCCCGGTCCTTAGCTAATTGCATCCAGTTGCGCCCTCCAAGTTGGTTGAGGTCGGTTTCTACTTGTGCGCGCCACTTAAGGCGAGGTCTTCCTCTACTGCGTCCGACGTCTGGCTGGGAATCGAAGTCTCTGCGAGCCGGAGTATTGATGTCCACTCATTCTACATGTCCTAGCCATTGACCAGGGGTATGTCTCTGTACAGCTCGTATAGTTCTTGGTTAAATCTTTGTCTCCATAGCCCGTCAACGCAAACCGGACCAAAGATTTTTCGAAGAATTTCCCTCTCAAATCGACCAAGGATTTCTTCATCCGCTTTTGAGATGGTCCATGCTTCAGCGCCGTAGAGCAGGACTGGGATGATCAAGGTCTTATATAAGATGTCCTTAGTAGTTCAAGTGAGGGCTTTACTACTGAATTGCCTTCTTAGCCCGAAGAAACAGCGGTTGGCAAGAGTAATTCTTCGTTTAATTTCTGAAGAGATGTTGTTGTCAGAGTTAATAGCGGAACCGAGATAGGTGTTGGCTCGTGAGTTTTGCACAATCCTCTCAAGAATCAGATTGAAGAAGTCACATGACAGCGCATCGCCTTGCCTAAATCCTTTTTTTGGTATCGAATGTGTCAGTGAGGTCGTTTCCGACCCTGATGGAGCAGCGAGAATTCTCCATCGTCATCCTACACAAACGGACGAGTTTGGACGGTGTACCAAAACTAGACATGGCTCTGTATACATCTTCTTTTTAAATGCTGTCGTATGCGTGTTTGAAATCGATGAATGGGTGGTGGGTATCGGGTTGGTTTTTTCCAGGATCTGCCGAAGTGTGAAGATTTGATCGGTTGTGGACTTTCCTGGCCTAAAACCACACTGATAAGGGCCGATCAGGTTGTTGGTAAACGGTTTCAGGTGTTCACATATTACGGCAGATAGAATTTTGTATGCGATGTTGAGGAGACTTATGCCTCTGTAGTCGGCGCTGCTGAGGTTCCATTCTTCAGGCATACTTTCTTTCAAACAGATTCGGCTTATGAGCTGGTGGATGTTACTTACCAAGTCATCTCCACCGGCTTTATAAAGCTCGGCGGGAAGGCCGTCATTTCCGGCAGCCTTATTAAGCATCAGTTTAGATACTGCTATCCTCACTTCACTCAGGTCGGGTGGTTGGCAGCTTTCGCTGTCGTTGCCAATATTGAATGGTTCGTTCTGCCTGACAGCGGAATGTTGCTCGTCATCGCCGTTTAACAGTCTGCAGAAGTGGTTCTTCCATATCCTCAGCATCGACTGTGTCTCAACTACGATATTTCCTTGTTCATCTCGACAGGATTCTGTTCGAGCCTTGTATCCTTGGCTTTGACGTTTTACACTTTGGTAAAACTTGTAAACATCATTCCTGGAGTGGCACTTTTCTTGCTCTTTTTTCTTCTTTCTAAAAAGCCGGTGTTCTTCCTTTCTTCTCTGCCTATAGAGCTTAACGGCAGCTCTCGTCTTCACCTGCAGCTTAGCCTTGTAGGCCTTGTTCTTGGCTGCGAGCATCTGTCGGCATTCCTCATCAAACCAGGGGTTTCTTTCGACATTGGTATTTTTTTCACAGTATTTCTGGATTTTTGTGACGTGGTGGATATCCGCATTCTTACCTTGGCTGCAACAAGGTAGTGGTCCGAGTCGATGTTTGCTCCTCGGAATGTTCTCACATCCAAAATACTGGATGCATGGCTTTTGTCTATCGCACTATAATCGTTTTGGTTGACCGTTCGTTGATCTGGAGACCGCCATGTCTCCTTATGGATATCGAGGTGAGGAAATCTTGTGCCGGCTATAGTGGCAAACTGTTCCGTAGCGAAGTCAATTAGCCTAAGTCCGTTACCAGACGTGTTGTCGTGTAGGCTAAGTTTTTCGACAATACTGATAAAGATGCCTTCTCTTCCTATCTTTGCGTTAAAATCACCCAGCACGATTTCAGTAGTCGATTTCAAAGAAGCAATCAATATAGTGATATAGTTAACTATATCGTCTTTTTTCTCCGTTGGGGCATAAGCGCATATAAGGCTTATGTTGGCGAATTTGACCTTGATGCGGGTTGTTGCAATGCGTTCGCTAATGTCTTGGCAACATAAGAATTCTTGCCTAAGTCAGGCACTTATAACAAATCCGCATCCGAATAGTCGCTGTTTCTGCTCACTATAACACGGTCCCTAGTAGATGTCACAGTTTTTCATCCTCTTTTTGCTTGGCCCATCCCATCATATATCCTGGATGGCAGTAATGTTTGGTTTGTAGCAGTTTAGGGCTTCCGCTAGTTGTTCGCTTGTACTTCTCCTGTTTAATGTTCTCACATTCCAGGTCATCGACAATAAAATCAGTCCTTTCCGAGGCTATTGGTTGCTTCGTAACCGTTAGATTTTTCCATGTTTGGGTAGTTAACCCAAAGCACAACCCCCAACCTGGAGGGTCAGTTCCAATTTATTAGATACACCTAGGACACGGGGCCATTAGTATCCACTACGGGATTGAGCGCTGCCGTTGGCCTTTCGGTTCATCCGCCACCAGCTCTGTTCAAGGGGCCTGACTAACTCTTAAAATTTCTTTACTACCTGTTGTCCGAAAAGGATTGTCGAAGCCTGGGACAGCAGGCCTAGTATTCGTTCAGTGCCATTCTGACCTGGCTGTTTATAGCGCTGCTGTTTTTCGTCGTGTTATCAACACTCGCGCTTATCATTTAGCAAGTCAAATCCGGTTGGATGAGACCAGTACCCGATGGTTACCACTTGGAGGTAAAAAATAATCACTTGATGTGTAGTCAGAGTTACAACACTGGGCATTGCCAAGTTAAAGCCAATCAGAGTCTACCCTCGTTCTCAACACCCAACCATCAATAATATATGTCAATAATAAGAAAAAAAAATAAACGTAATGAGAAGGCTACATTCAGATGTGCGAATCTCTTAACACCTTATACTCCCCAACAAGGAATAGGGATAAAATATAAAAAAAGGGATTGTCACCACATTTCGTTCAGGCAGTTTATCAAAAAATGTTATGGTTCAACAAAAATACGTTTTTCTATGTCATATGCTATATGACATAAACAATGAAATCTAAACAATGCCCAAATATATTTCGGAACCCCAACTCTTAGCGATATAAAAAAATGAAAAACAACACATTTAAAAATCAATTTTTTTCTAGGTTAGTGTGAAGATTGAAACTGTTTCATTGTTTGATACATGCGTTTTTAAACAGACTTCTATCTACGAAAATTGTATTTGCATATCTAGGGCAGTGTTGTGACTATTGGGAGCAGATTTAATATTGCCTATTTGGCAAGTTCAGCTGCCGTCGGAGTTGTGTTTTTTATATTTGCAAATTGAATGGATAGGAATTTTAGAGTAAATGTAAGTAATATTCGTGGGTTAAGAACAAATCTCTTTTTGGCATATGTTCACATATCCAAATTCAAACCAGCTGTTGTGGCACCTTGTGAAACACAGGTGGGCGCTCATTCTGAAATTTCAGAACTAAGTCAACCTGTATATAGCTTAGTGCCATTATTCTTCTCTCACCGCGGTCTCGCCGTTTACATTCGTAGTGATGTAGCCTACCAAATTCAACAACAATACGGCCAATGTTCCAGTCCGGAATTTAATTTTATATGGCTGAAAGTCCATGTCCGTAGGCAAATAATACACTACTGTTTTATTTATAGAAGCCCAAGTATGGACAGCAACTCGACTTTTAATGAGTTTGATGAGCTGTCTGACTCCATCTCAAGAATTGTATCCCTGTATCCTCACACTGAAATCGTCATTGCGGGCGTTTTCAATGTACACAATTCATCGTGGCTTCGACATTCTGGACAGTCAACACCCGAAGGAAGGTATGTTGAGATATTTGCAGAGGCAAACAACTTAACCCAGCATTTAAATGAGCCAACGCGAATTCCGGACATTCTCAGTCCAGCCGCTAACACTCTGGACTTGTTTCTGACCTCTCATCCTAATAAATACAATATCAATGTGCTATCACCTCTAGGCTCTGCAGACCACTGTATTGTATCGGCTAATTTCTCGTACTCCAACCACGTAGTTATAGAACAAATTCCAAAAAGAACCGTATGGCAATACGAGAAAGACAACTGTGAAGCTCTTAACGGTTTCTTTAAGAATTTTAACTGGTCCTCGATAATGGTGTGGATGCTACCGCCGATGCGTTAATGAACACCATTCTCCTGATTATGAAATCTTTTATTCCTGACCGGGTAAAGAGTATCAAACCTAAGGAAAACAGGTGGTATGACTCGAGCTGCAAAAAGGCTATTAGGTTGAAAGAGTTATGTTTTCGGTTATATAAGACAAATCCTACTGAGGAAAACCGATCTAAGTTAAAACAAGCCAGAACCGATTGTAATGCCCGCATCAAGTGTGTCAAATTCTCCCACGACCAAAAGCTGAGGCAAAAAATTCTACTATGTCCCAAATTTAGTAAAAACTTTTGGTCGTTTGTCAAAAACATTAAGAGTTCGACGTCATCTTCCATCCCAACACTCATTTACAATTACATTCCAGCTGTCACCTCTATAGACAAAGCCAATCTGCTTGCTGCCCAATTTGCAGCCAGTTCCACGTTAGCAGATTGTGCCCAGTCTCCTCTTATACTTGAGAACATAGAACATTCTATGGGACCAATCCACTTCCTTACTCGTACAGTCGCAAGAGTATTATTAGATCTTAACATTCACAAATTGTCTGGTCCAGATGGTATCTCCCCCATAATTCTGAAGAGGTGTTCTTCCACGCTGGCAAAACCACTGCGTAAGCTTTTCTATATGTCCTATTCATCAGGACTCTTCCCGAGTAGATGGAAAACAGCATTTGTCCAGCCCGTCCCAAAAAAAGGCGAATCTTCTTCTCTCTCCAGCTACCGACCAATTGCACTTACGTCCCTTCTTTCTAAAATCATGGAAACGCTGATAAACCGTCAGCTTATGAAATATTTTGAATCACGAAAACTTCTAAATGACCGACAATAAGGTTTTCGTTGCAACAGGTCCACTGGTGATTTGACGGCATATCTCACCGAAAAGTGGAACCAATCTATTGACCTCGGTGGCGAAAATAAGATCGTTGCACTTGATATTTCAAAGGCATTTGACAGGGTTTGGCATCAAGCCCTTTTGTCGAAAATGCGTGCTTTTGTAATCGATGAAACTCTTCTTCTATGGATTATAAACTATCTCTCGAAACGATCAATTTAAGTTGTTTTGGACAGTTTCAAGTCTGCTTCTCAAGAAATAAATGCTGGTGTTCCCCAGGGCTCTGTTCTGTCTCCGACACTCTTCATCATTTTTATTATTGACGTCTTGCCTGCAACTTCTAGTCCAATCCATTCCTTTGCTGATGACAGCACTCTCAGCTTTTCATATTCATTCTCTAATCCACGCCCTTCATCTTCCGACGTGGAATAGAAACGGAAAAATATGTTAAGCTCATTAAATTCCGATCTTGACAGCATAATTAAATGGGGTAAATCGAATAGAGTGGAATTTAATGCTTCCAAAACACAATGCTGTCTTCTGTCATCTAAGCGAAACCAAAATTTACAGCCATTATCCATGAATGGCACTTGCATCGCCGAAACCGAAAAACTTTCCATGCTCGGTATGTGTTATAGTAACGACCTTCGTTGGAACGACCGCGTATTCGAAATCGATAAAAACGCAGCGAAATGTCTAGGTTTCCTTAATCGATGCAAAAAATATTTCACCCCCTCTCATTAGGCCTCAATATATAAAGCGTATATACGCCCCAAACTTGAGTTCAACGCCCACATCTGGTCAGGTGCAGCAAAAACATCATTGCACCTATTGGATAGGATACAAAAGCATGCGATAGCATCGTAGGAATATCTCCTGCCTAACACTTTTTAACCGCTATTTTAACAAGAAATGCTCAATCGAAATAGCCAGCTGCATTCCGCCTAATCAAACATTCAACCGTGATACTCGCTATGCCATAAATGCTAATCAATTCACCCTCAAGCCTACCATCGGACGTACTATGAGATATAGAGATTCATTCCTTAACCGAAAACGAATGTGGAATGCTTTACCAAACTCAGTCTTTCCTCCCCATAACAATTTACAAAAATTTATAACCAATGCACATCGGTATTTCCTCTTTTCGTCTTCTCAATTTCCTTAATGCCAGCGCTGTGTCCGAACACTATAAGGTCATTCATAAACCCTTTAGCGCGTGCTAATTATAAAAAAAAGTTCAGGGCATTCACTCCTACCTAATACTAACCCAAAATTCGTTCAGTGATACAGAATCGAAACATGTTTCGATGAAAATGTACTCTGAACTCTGAAGCTTATCGTCGTAGGCTAGGTTATCATTAGGAATGGATTTTGCACCCACTCAATGTCAGTTTTCGCAACTGGAGAGCAATTTAATAAAGAATTTTCTAAACTTACTAAATTTCCAACGATCATATTGCCAATATCTGCTCTGCGCTCTAGCATATTTCCATACAAGATTTCATGTAAAACTCGAAAACATTCAACATTGTTTTTTCTGTACACAGCTAAGCCATAAATTATTTTTTTTAAAGCTTCACGCTTCACACTGACATTTTCAGGGGGTTCATACTTTGTATACATAAGAGTGCGAGTTTGGGTGTATGCCAAGTTTGAATACGAGTGGGGGTTCACTGTTGGATAATTTGGCGTTAACCTAGACAAGCTGCTTCGCAATATTCGGACAACAGGTTGTCTAGGAATTTCAAGGGTTTGGCAGGCCCTTTGAACAGAGATGGTGGCGAATGAACCGAAAGCCCAACGGCAGCGCTCAATCCCGTAGGGGAAACTGATGGCCACGTATCGTAGGGGTATCTAATAAATTGGAAACTAGCCCTCCAGGTAAGGGGTCGTGTTTTGGGTTAACTACCCACCCATGGAATATATCCACCAGTTAGGAAGCAACCAATAGCCTCGAAAAGGACTGAATTTATTGTTGATGACCCTGCTAAAAAAAAATTAAAAGTTGGTGTGGCAGTGGTAAGATTTTAAAAATGTTTAGACTTGCTCTGCTGCGTCGAACAAAGAGCCTTTTTAACAAATTTCCAAGAAATCAATGGATCTTTTTTGAATATGATGCTTTAAAAGCAGTCATTAGTGATATTATTGTAATCTGTAACTCAATCAGAGGTGAAAAATATTTTATTTAAAATTATAATAATATCATAGCTCTTGATCTCTGAACCCGCCAATTTTTTGAACTACTTCTCATAAAAACTACTTATGTTGACACTCACGTTTTCAAAACCGTCGTACGCTAGATACGGTACTTGTACTAGAAGGCTTAGAATTCACACAAAAGTTTAAAGCCATTTATTTAGGTTTTGAGGTTGTGACCTACTTAGTACTCCAGATATTTTGCTTTGGAATAGGAGGTTTCATGTCCACTGCTCGTATCCCACCCACTCGTAGGCCCACTCAAAAGTATTACCAAAATATGTACCTGGACAAATTTGAAGGCTATGTCTATTATAGAAATCTTGATAATTTATGATAAATATTCCGCCGGATTCCGCCCATTTTATATTATACGACTGATATTGATGGCTTTTGAACTCATACAAAGTTTCATGATTTACTATCTAAGGGAGGTGCCACGCCTACTTATTCTACCATCATAATTTTTATATCAAATACTAAGTTAAATTGTTCTAAGCAAAAAAATCCAAACATTTTTGACCAAAAATTATATGAACTTATTGATTTGCTTTATATATTCTATTTACGCATTTTTTTAAGGCCGAATGTTTGCAGATACCAGATAAAATGCAATTTTCCAATAATTGCCAAATTATCAATTCACATAGACACCGATTCCTTCGAATTCCGGAATAACCGTTCGAAAAATCACATTTCGACATTATTTATATCAATATCAATGATAAAAATAAATATTATTGTGTATTTTGATCTACGCTCAACTCGCTGCAAAAGATAAAATCGCGTACGACCCAGTCATGCACCCACCACTCGTTTAAGAATGTCAGCCAATGTTTTAATTTTAAATGTGGCTAAGTTCACATACGAACAAGCTTAACTGAAGAACTGAAGTCTCTTGATCATTTTAATCCCCGAAACGTATTTATATTATGTGAAAGAAATGCAGTTAAGGCATTTTGAGTGCGGTCGGATGAAATCAAAGTATAACATTCCGTTAAAAAATTAATCCTACGAGAATGTAACCTTTGTATCAAAATAATACAATTAATGCAAGTAACGAAGTCGATTGCATATATTTTCAATGAGTGCGTAAAATAATAAGTATATATATATATGTATTTATATTGCGTATCTATTAATCAGACTCATCTAAGTCGGGCAGTCCATCATCACTCTCAGCACTAGTCTAGAGCTATGGACTTTATAGAAACTGAACTTCTTAAATGAGAAAGTTCAGGATCAGATGTAAGAGGATTGATTTTCTTGTATAGACGAAATATAGATACTGGAAATATCTAAATAATTTTTAAAAATGTCTTACTGTTTGGACGAAACCAATGTTTTTTAAAAAAAAGTGGGCATGGCCGTAAGCGGATTGCAAAAATGTTTACAATTGTTCTGCTCGTCAGACATACAACACTGAAATTCAACACTCTAGCTCAAAATGTCACAATGACAAAATGAAATAACGGCGCACATTGCTTGTGAAATAAAGCCAAATCCATATATAAAAAAAGATCAAGCATTTGTTTATCCGCTTTTCAAACGGTCCATAGTTTGGTACCGTAGTAGTCCGAGTGAGGGTTTTATTTACTAATAATTTTCTTTCTAATCCCGGGTAAACTGCGGTTGGCAGGAGTAATCCGTTTTGTTTCTGGCAAAATGTTGTTGTCAGATATAATAGAGGAGCCAAGGTGACACAGTTTTTTACTACCTCGAAGTTTTATCTGTCAATAATTGTCCGGAAGTGATTATGTTTCTACCAATTTGGGCTTAGAACTAAACACGGTGGACCAAGTACATCGAATTACGATACAATAGTTGCCACGTTTGCTGACGATACTGCTATACTAGCAGTTGGCACAACAATGGCGGAAACAAATACGAAATTGCAAAATGCTCTCTACGAGGCTGATGAATAGACACAAACCTTGCGGATTGCCCTTAACGAGAGTAAATCAACTCATGTAGATTTTTCGTATAAACGGACAAACCATTTGCCTTCTTTTAAATACGGAATGGCAGTCAATACAAAATTAAAATGGAAGTCGCATGTGAAAAAGAAATGGGACCATCTCAAAAATAAATATAGAGAACTGTACTGGTTGCTCGGAAAATATGCGAAAATTTACCTTGGTGACAGGCTGCTATTATACGAGCAAGTGCTAAAACCGGTTTGAACATATGGTATACAACTATGGGGTTGTACTAGTGAAACGAATCTAAACATTCTACAAAATCTTAAGATGAATCGTCAATGCGCCGTGGTATATAAGGAATGAAGATATACGAAGAGATCTGATTATTGCGGAAAAAGCATTCATTATCTACTCGTGATAAAAAAAATTGCTAGATAAGTCGCATACTTAGTTGCAATACAAAAAAGGGTGGTAGTTTTAGTGAGTAAGAATCTCACACTACTGTGAGCACGTGCTCATAGTGTCTATGAAGATTTCCAAGAGCCCACGGAAAAAAATAGTTGTCTAATTCGTTGATGTTATATGTCGTTTCATGTTGAGAGTACATATCTTTTTAGTAGATGGGGTAAACGATGTTGAAGATTCGTCAGGCATACTTTCATCTCACCAAATTTTTCTAATGAGTTGTGAATCTTTCCTACATGAAAACATAACGAAAACTATTTAACCGTTGAATGTTAAAAAATATTTTTTGTGACAAAAAAGCCAAAAAAGAAATCGTGTTGTTAATTGAAATTCACTGCTCTATCGGTTTGTATCTAAACAACACTATAGCATCTCTCTTAGCCTTGCTCGTGCTTGTGTACAAATTCATAGATGGCTTGCTTGAAAACCGGTTCCGTTGTTTGATGATATCCGCACCACAAATAAATAAATGTATATTTTGATAAATTAACATAATTTATTCAAAACCAAAAATAATAAACTAAATACTTAAAAACACAAGAACTATAATCCACAACAGTAACACAAATCACACTTATTGCAACGCTTGCACTTGGTTTGGTTGGACGTATGGTGTCTGTAAGTTGTGGTACTCCGAAGTGCCACCTAGTTGTTCAAATTGAGCTATAAATATATGGACACATATTTCAGCACTTTCCAAATTTATTAATTTCATTTTGTACTCTTACCAATAATGCTTTGGATAATTCCATTAGCGTCAGCATCATTCTTGTAGCGAATCACCTGCACGTTTGGTGGTGGTCCTTGGGGTTTAGCTGCAGCAAGGCAGAACAAGCTTATCAAAAGCACCATAAAGCACTAAAATATAACATTTTAAGTAGGTTTACCATTAAGCTCTAATGTTGTAGACAGTAGTAACCACTTACCATAAAGCCCTTCATAATTGATACGTATCTCTTGACAGTCCTTTGACAAATGAACAGATTTAAATCCAGTAGCAGTACTTTTATACATGACAAAAAAGTGGTTAGTTCAAGGTTGCGCAAAATAGAATATTAGCATCTTATTATAAACAAAAAAACGTGTTTACTTTTTTTTTTAAATATCTATAGGTTATGTAATAATAATAACATTATAGGCAGACAGTCACCACCTGCTTTATGGAATTTATTTAAAAAAAAACGTTATGCGGAAAGAACGACGCTGACAGCATATGATGACATACAGTCTAGTGGTTTTTGAGCTGACAGAGCCAGCTAACTCAGACAGATTTTATGCGTTTGGTATGTTTATCATATCGTTTTTTATGTGAGTCTAGTCAAGAATAGATAAAGTCGTTTAATTTTCAAAGCGCGATGATAATATGATATAGGGTATACAAAATCTAAATAGATCGCATTTGAAAATTTACAGCTTTTATATATAATTATTTAGTAGTATTATCCCATCCTCAAACGGACATATCAAACTTTAATATGGAAACATTTTAATTTAATACCAAGACCAATTGAGATATAAGAAAATCTATAAAAAATTGCTTTAATGCAGTTATTGTACCTTTAACTACATATCCATTTTTCTCATATTGCTTTTCAGTGATAACCTTTGAATACTGGTTTCATCCAACCGGACTTGATTTGTTAAACTTATAAGTAAGAGTGTTGATCACTCAATAATAAATAGCAACACAACAAAAAAAATTAGTGAGAATGACTGGCTTGGGTTGAAATTGACTTTCCTACTCAAAAACGAAAAAATCTATTGTTAAAAAACAAAAGCCTAAAACTTAATTTGTTATCAATAATTTATACCTTAGTATTTGATTTCAATTAGCATCTCAGTCAATTCATTTTCTTCTACGTCTGATATGAGTTTCAGTCGCACAATAATTTTAACCTTTTTAGCAATTATTGATTAAATTTCTGAGAAATATTTTGAGTGGCCGAACATTTTGGAAGAATTTTATTTTTTTTTTTTTTTTGGTATTCATTTTTATTTTACTTTATCTTAAAACTAACTTACATGCTAGACAAAAATTCATGAAAAAACTAGCCTACTTATCAACTACATAACTAACTTACTGGCCCTATGCGGGCGCCCTAAATTAAATGATAACAACTTAAATCTAATGTCTTTCGGCCTATTATCTAATAAGTAAATCTTATAGCAATGTAATGATGTTTACCAAGAAACATTTGAGAAAAACTTGGTTTCTTGTCTTAAGAAGACTAATATAGACACGATCCACTTCCTTAATCGATAGCCACCATCTGTTAATTAATTTCAAATCATACATAAAGCCGTTGCCTAGAGGCTGCCTAAGGAATTTTCGTTTCTTTTTCATTTTCAAATAAAAAGGATTTCCACCTTGAAATTTATTCAAGTTTTTGTGCGATATTCAATAAAGTGAAACTAAGTTAATAAAAATGGATTCAAGATAAATTTCGTTGGTGGTGGCTCATTTAAGATATTGAGAGCGAAATGAGGTTTACAATATTACCATCATATTATAATACAATTATTTAGAGATAACATTATTTCCTAAATTCATGAATGCTAGTTCTGACATTCATGAACTTAGGCAATCTACGTTGAGTGTGATTTGTCAGAGAGTTGCAAATGCATTTGTCTCGGGGAAGCCGCAATTTCTACATGCCAACAACAATGTCTGAGCAAATAAAGGATACAAAAATTAACAAATTCCGAGCAGTATGTAGTTAAAAAAGTTAAAAAAAAAGTTCACAAGCTACTCATTCATTGGCCGCCTTATATTTCATTTTTCGACTTACCCACAATGCAACTGTCAGAAGAGGCTCAAGACACAAGAAGATCCTCACGGATATATACAGCAGAATTGATTGGAATTGACAAAAATTAACTGATAATTTAGATATATGCTATTTTAGTTTTTTAATTCCATTTAAGTGGTAATGTCAACAAGCAAAAATCGTACAGATTGTAGGAACCTGCTTGGTGCGGTGTTATGGCGGAAAAAGGTATTGGTCCAATTTTCTTTGAGAATGAGGCCAGAAACGATTTCCTGCCTACTTGCAGAACAATAATTGACAACTTTTTTGCGCCCAATGACGAAGCAGCATCCTAATTTGTGGTTCCAACAAGTTGGAGCTACTGTGATACTCAAACTGTGACCAGCTGCGTGAAATTTTTGGCGGGCGTTTAGTTTCAAAAAATTCATAATTCCCCTGGCCACCTCGTTAACCATATTAAAGTGCTCCCGACTATGTTAATAAGCCAAGGACTAATAGACAGCTAAAGCAGAATATTCAAGATGAAATGTGGGCTAAAATAACATATCCCTATGGGATAGGGTATAAAGAGCCAATTTCTGTACGGTGGACATTTTTCTGACGTCTCCTTTCATAAAATTCTTAACCAACTTAAAATGCGCAACTGGATGCATCTAGCAAGGAGCATATTGTTGAGGTCTCGGTTCATTCCAGACCACTTAAATAGTATGAGCCGTAGGGTAGATTTATATAAATGTTCTTGCTGGAACATATTCGGAGATACTACTTATACTCTCAAATGAAATTTGACGCGTTCGATTGGTCCAATTTTTCTAGTTCGCGAAGATGCATATACTTACTTACTTAAGTGGCGCTACATTCCGGAATGAACCTGGGCCTCAACCAACATGCCTCTCCAATTAGCCCGGTCCTTAGCTAACTGCCTCCAGTTGCGCACTCCAAGTTGGTTGAGGTCGGTTTCTACTTGTGCGCGCCACATAAGGCGAGTTCTTCCTCTACTGCGTCCGACGTCTGGCTGGGAATCGAAGACTCTGCGAGCCGGAGTATTGGTGTCCATTCGTTCTACATGTCCTAGCCATCTAAAATGTCCAATGCGGAGTTTTTTTTGACCAAGGGCATGTCGCTGTACAGCTCGTATAGCTCTTGGTTGAATCTTCGTCGCCATAGCCCGTCAACGCAAACGGGACCGAAGATTTTTCGAAGAATTTTCGTCTCAAATCGACCAAGGATTTCTTCATCCGCTTTTGAGACGGTCCATGCTTCAGCGCCGTAGAGCAGGACTGGGATGATCAGGGTCTTATAAAAGATCTCCTTAGTAGTTCGAGTGAGGGCTTTACTACTGAATTGCTTTCTTAGCCCGAAGAAACAGCGGTTGGCAAGAGTAATTCTTCGTTTAATTTCTGACGAGATGTTGTTGTCAGAGTAATTAGCGGAACCGAGATAGATAAAGTCCCGTACTACCTCAAAGTTATATCTGTCAATGGTGACGTTCTGTCCAATTCGTCGATGTTGTGTGTCCTTTCGTGTTGACAGCATATACTTCGTCTTGCCCTCATTTACTGCTATGCCCATTTTTGCCGCTTCCTTCTCTATACATGCAAACGTGGTATGACATCGCGTTGGGTCCTATCGATGTCAATATCGTCGGCGTATGCTAGTAGTTGTACAGATTTTTGGAAAATTGTGCTTCTGGTGTTGGCTTGTGAGTTTTGCACAATCCTCTCAAGAATCAGATTGAAGAAGTCACATGACAGCGCATCGCCTTGCCTAAATCCTTTTTTGGTATCGAATGTGTCAGTGAGGTCGTTTCCGACCCTGATGGAGCAACGAGAATTCTCCATCGTCATCCTACACAAACGGACGAGTTTGTGCGGTATACCAAAACAAGACATGGCTCTGTATAGTTTGTCTCTATAAATGCTGTCGTATGCGGCTTTGAAATCGATGAATAGGTGGTGGGTATCGATTTGGACTTCTTGGGTTTTTTCCAGGATCTGCCGAAGTGTGAAGATTTGATCGGTTGTGGACTTTCCTGACCTAAAACCACACTGATAAGGGCCGATCAGGTAATTGGTAAACGGTTTCAGGCGTTCACATATTACGGCAGACAGAATTTTGTATGCGATGTTGAGGAGATTTATGCCTCTGTAGTTGGCGCAGTTTAGAGGGTATCCTTTTTTCTGGATCGGGCAAACGATGCTGAGGTTCCATTCTTCAGGCATACTTTCTTCCGACCAGATTCGGCTTATGAGTTGGTGGATGTTACTTACCAAGTCATCTCCGCCGGCTTTATAAAGGTTGGTGGGAAGGCCGTCATTTCCGGCAGCCTTATTAAGCTTCGGTTTAGATATTGCTTTCCTCACTTCACTCAGGTCGGATGGTTGGCAGCTTTCGCTGTCGTTGCCAATATTGAATGGTTCTTTCTGCCTGACAGCGGAATGTTGTTCGTCATCGCCGCTTAACAGTCTGCAGAAGTGGTTCTTCAATATCCTCAGCATCGACTGTGTCTCAACTACGATATTTCCTTGTTCATCTCGACAGGATTCTGTTCGAGCCTTGTATCCTTGGCTTTGACGTTTTACACTTTGGTAAAATTTGCGAACATCATTCCTGGAGTGGCACCTCTCTATATCCTCGATCGCGCGCTTTTCTTGCTCTTTTTTCTTCTCTCTAAAAAGCCGGTGTTCTTCCCTTATTCTCTGACTATAGAGCTCAACGGCAGCTCTCGTCTTCACCTGCAGCTTAGCCTTGTAGGCCTCGTTCTTGGCTGCGAGCATCTGTCATCAAACCAGGGGTTTCTTGCTGGTACATCAGTTGCGGCTGATCTAATGGCTTGTTGGCATCGTTGCCATAGTTCTTCGACATTCGATGCTGGTGGTATAGTGTTAATCGAGAGGTTTAGGAATACGCGTTGCGCGAAGGTCTTGGCGGTCTCTTGCGATTGCAGTCTTTCGACATTAAATGTTTGTACAGTATTTCTGGATTCTAACCTCGGCTGCAACAAGGTAGTGGTCCGAGTCGATGTTAGCTCCTCGGAATGTTCGGACATCCAAAATACTGGATGCGTGGCGCTTGTCTATCGCTATGTTGATTGACCGTTCGTAGATCTGGAGACCGCCATGTCCCCTTATGGATATCGAGGTGAGGAAACCGTGTGCTGGCTATATTGGCATTTCGATCCGTAGCGAAGTCAATTAGCCTAAGTCCGTCACCAGACGTGTTGTCGTGTAGGCTATGATTTCCGACAAAACTGCCTAAGATGTCTTCTTTTCCTACCTTTGCGTTAAAATCTCCCAGCACGATTTTAACATCGTACTTCGGTAGTCGCTCATAGGTTTTGTCAATGTTCTCACATTCCAGGTGCAGATACGAACGTCGTTGTCCTTTTTTCGTTTAGCTTTTGGTTGCTTCGTAACCGTTAGATTTTTCCATGATTGTGTAGTTAACCCAAAGCACAACCCTTAACCTGGAGGGCCAGTTCCAATTAATTAGATACCCCTAGGACACGGGGCCATCAGTATGCACTATGGGATTGAGCGCTGCCGTTGGCCTTTCGGTTCATCCGCCACCAGCTCTGTTCAAGGGGCCTGACTAACCCTTGAAATTCCTAGACAACCTGTTGTCCGAATATGTCGAAGCAGCTTGTCTAGGTTCGCCTGGGACAGCAGGCCGAGTATTCATTCCGTGCCATTCTTACCTGGCTGTTTATGCTCGCGCTTATCGTTTAGCAAGTCAAATCCGGTTGGATGAGACCAGTACCCGATGGTTACCACTTGGAGGTAAAAATAAGCACTTGAAGTGCAGTCAGAGTTACAACACTGGGCATTGCCAAGTTAAAGTCAATCAGAGTCTACCCTCGTTCTACCACACCCAAACATCCAAAGATGCATATACTAATCACTAATTAAAACTAAATCGTAAAAATGTTATCTCATCAATATTATGTAATCTTTCATTTTTCTCTTTTCCATACAGATCGTCCGTTTTTATAGGTATGGTAAATAAAAACCTATACACCAGACAATGTATATAGGTACGTCAAATTGTAATAAAACTAAATATAAGGACACCTGACTTGTCATGGTGACAGCACCAGAAAGTTTTTATTCTTGTAATATTATATATCAATTTTTGTTTCCAGCAAAGTCAGCATTATAAATGTTCTCACGATAATAGCTGACTTTGCATTAAATTTATGTGTAATGTGATTATGTATCAGTAATTTAAGTATTATATTAATTGTACAGTAGGCAATGTTTTTTGTATTTAAGAGAAGAAAATAAATGCACGATGGTATTCGTAAAGGGTTATTCAAAGCGTAATCATTAGATTTTCCCCCATCAGAGGTAAGGGATCTTTTAGGTTAAAATCTTAACCTTGCATTGTGGTCCTTCGATTCATAAATGTAAACGAATCAGTAAAAAATAAATGCGTTACCAGGGCTACAAACACCGGTAAAGAAAATAATAAAAAAAAATATTTTTTTTCATCTCATAGTGAAAGCGTTACTAGGGCTTCAAACACTGGGTAATAGTGAAATAACATAATCGAATATCATGGAAGAAACTGACGTCTTTATAATAGTGACAAGGCAAAAGTCGCGAACAAAAGAACTTCAGAAGCTGCATAATAACTTCGCAAAACGCAGAGATATGTCGACGATAGACTATGACGAATCGAGGTAATTTAAGTATTATATTAATTGTACAGTAGGCAATGTTTTTTGAATTTAAGAGAAGAAAATAAATGCACGATGGTATTCGTAAAGGGTTATTCAAAGCGTAATCATTAGATTTTCCCCCATCAGAGGTAAGGGATCTTTTAGGTTAAAATCTTAACCTTGCATTGTGGTCCTTCGATTCATAAATGTAAACGAATCAGTAAAAAATAAATGCGTTACCAGGGCTACAAACACCGGTAAAGAAAAAAAAAAAAAAAAATATTTTTTTTCATCTCATAGTGAAAGCGTTACTAGGGCTTCAAACACTGGGTAATAGTGAAATAACATAATCGAATATCATGGAAGAAACTGACGTCTTTATAATAGTGACAAGGCAAAAGTCGCGAACAAAAGAACTTCAGAAGCTGCATAATAACTTCGCAAAACGCAGAGATATGTCGACGATAGACTATGACGAATCGAGGAAATATGGAAAGAATTCGAAGCCAACCACGAAAATGTTAGGTCTGCAGTGAAGCACGACACGCCTTATATGCAGAGGAATACATTCCAAAAGGTCAAGGAAATGTATGAAGACCTCAAGAGAAAGTTGGAAAACATAGTTCCATCGACGACGAAATTGGAAGAGTTCGTTGGATCATTAGGAACCATTGAGAACTCAGCTAACCGAATTAGTCAAAACTTCACGAAGAATTCATGTCGAACGCAACAGAAGATGATCTTAAAAATACGTATGTCACCAACAACAAATACAAAGATGTGAAACAAGACATCAATCGTTGCCTACATCAAGTGGCATACAAACTTGGTGAAAACAAACGAGCAGAGGGAGATCAGGCAAAGGGCGAAATCTATTCGAGCAAGGACTGCAAAACCCCAATAAGATGCCTTCATTGGAATTACTCCTGAGGTTTCTGCGAAGAAGATACCAAGCTTTGGACGTCTTAGCACCCGGGAAGCAAAAACATTAAAAGGGTGCAGATGACTTTAAACACACCGTGCGCAATTTTCACATCGACTCTAAAGGAATGCAGTGTGCTGTTTGTAAGGAAGAACACAACATATATTCCTGCCGCAAGTTCATGGGGTGGACTCCTAAGGAGCGCAATGACCGAGTGCGGGCAGCGAGACTCTGTATAAATTGTTTGCGACATGATAAACAAACTCCCTGCATGAGCAAAAATTAATGCAAGCTATGCAATAAAAAACACCATTCTCTATTGCATTTGGAAAAAGTGGAGAGACGACGGACAGAGAATTATCGGTTTGATACACAAATTCAATCTAATCATGCTCAGTTGAGTGAGTTCCTGAAATTATGTCATATGGTAAAAGTGTCCAACGATAAGTTCAACAATAGGTGTATCTACTTACATCATCATGCCGTGCTTAAACCTGATAGTACTACGACTAAATTGCGTGTAGTATTTGATGGATCAGCAAAGACTTCAACTGGAGTAAGCCTGAATCAATTAATGGTTCCAGGTTCCAATCGGACATTACAACAATTATAATGCGCTTTAGAACTCACAAGTACGTCTTCACCGCAGACATATAGAAGATGTACAGACAGATAAAAATTAATAACGATCATCAAGACTATCAACGCATCCTATGGCGAATGACTGGAGGAGATACATTAAGAGAATGTAAAGAAGCTCAAGCACAATTTGTTGAGTTATTAAAAGCTGGTGGATTTCACCTTCGCAAATCACTCGTCTCTTCTAAGGTCAATTGTGGGTGGACAAAACCGACCTGATGTTAGTTTCGATAAGGAGGAGACGATTAAAACATTGGGAATGCATTGGAATCCCTCCGCTGACACATTCCAGTTCAAGGTACACGTAACCAAATCAGTGGAAGAAGGGTCTGGATTTACCAAACTTGCTATACTATCGGAAATAGCACGCCTGTTTGATCCATCGGGATTGCTATAACTGGAGTATATCATTATTGCCAAGGTGCTTATGCATAAGTCCAACGAAAAGGTATTCATTGAGTATACCAACAGAGTATCTCAAATCAGAGAAATATTGAATCCAAACTCTTGGCGTACACGTCAGATCTGCAGAAAACCCATTGTGCATCAAAAAGTTTAACTCCAACAGAACTTAAAGTTCATTCGCTATGGTGGAACGGGCCAAGATGGCTTAAGGAAAGCATGGTACAATGGCCTATACAATCCGATACCGAACAAACATTGTCAGCATTTGAGACCGTTGAACTATAGCCTACTGTAAGCGATTTGTACTCAACAGCAAACATCATCGGAATGAAAGGCGGACAGGAAAGCTAACATCCGTTGAAATTGAAGAGACAAAGAAGTCTCTAGTCCACTTGGTGCAATTGGAGGCTTTTTCGGAGGAAAGGAGATGCTTGAATAATAAAGATACCATCCCAAAAAGGAGCAACTTACGATCGCTAAATCCCCATTTGGACGATGACAACATGTTAGTTGTTGGAGGATGGCTGGAGCACACTAGCATACTTGCCAACGAAAAACATCCGTACATCATACCGTATAACAGCATTATTACAAATTTACTGGCAGAACACGTGCACAAGAAACACTTCACGGAGGTATCAATTTGATGATGACAACATTAAGGCATATTGGATTCTAGTAGACTATGCAGGACCATTGAATATTAAAATATTTAAGGGAAGAGGAAATCACACTTCAAAGGGATACATAGCAATATTTGTATGTTTAGCTACGAAAGCTATCCATATTCAGCTTGACAGTGATTTAACATCAGAAGCTTTTCTCTCAGCTGTGAGACGGTTCGTGTCAAGAAGGGGTTGCCATTTCACATATACAGTGACAATGGAACAACGTTCATTGGAGCCAATAAGGAACTTAAGAATCTTAGAACACTAACCATCAATCAAGCGGAAAGGGATGCTTCAACCAGATTAACTATGAATGGAATACAGTGGCATTTCATACCACCACCAGCACCACACTTCGGCGGACTATGGGGAGCTGGAGTTAAGTCTATGAAATATCACCTCAAAAGAATAATTGGTGATACAAGTCTTACCTTCGAGGAACTATCCACTCTTCTCACTCAGATAGAGGCATGCCTGAACTCCCGACCGTTGATAAGGGTAAGCAATTCTCATTGGATCCGCACTCAATGCAGTACCTGAACCCTGTTGAGACGACATACGATATCATGGATCCCACTGGCGGTTATTACAAAAGATGACTCAAGATTTTTCGAAGACATGATCCACAGAGTACCTTTCAAACCTTCAACAACGAGGGAAGTGGAAGGGCACCTAAGTAAATATAAACATTGGCGACATCGTTTTGGTTAAGGAAGATTGATTACCCCAACAAACTGGCTGCTAGGTCGCATCACCGAAATACATCCTGGGAAGAATAATCACGTTCGAGCTGCAATTATTTACTGCAACAAGAAATATATCAAAAGACCTATTACAAAACTCTGTATGATTCCAACTGAAGATAATATTGTGCTGCCAAGTGAGATAGATAAAAAAAACCAGAGTAAATGTTCAGCTTGGACTAAGCAGACCAAAAAAATGGCCAACGACGGAGAACTCAAAACCATTGGACCAGGCTCAATTGAAAAAAGGCGCCATCAAAGAGTCATACACTTCGAAAAAGGAAGGTAAAACTACGTGTTGGTTGTCCGGTATCTAAATCTGATAACCAGCGATTGGAAAATAATTGTGACGACATCACAAACTATTGGAGAGAGTTTGAAGGATTCCAGGAACTTGTGAAGGATATGAATGATTTTTATAAAAAGAGGCCTGATGTTTTGACTCACAATATAGTTCACGATTTGCTGCATACACAAGGAGCTGGAAGTTCACTCAAGGTCAAATCCAAATGATCGCCTTTCGACTTTATTGGTACCGTGGCAAACAAGCTGTTCGGGGTATTGGATGAGTAATATGCTGAGCACTATGAGCAGCAAATTCAGCAAACGCGAGGTATTACAGAAAACCACTGATATCGTTACTGCACAGCTGCAAGCATTCCAAACCGAACTAGTAAACCTTAAGAGCATAATCAACCAGAAGGAAGCAGAACGGAAATTTCTAGCTGTGGTAGCATATGCGACGTTAGCAATGCTGAACTATAAATACACGCAGAACTTTCTACTGAACATTTTGACAGATCTTCATCATGCCAAAATTAACCCTCTGGTAATCACACCAGACCAACTTAAATCACAGCTGATCTTGATAAGGAGCCACTTGCCTCCACAGCTTTCTGTAGCAGGAGACGAAACGCATTCGAGCAAAATGTTCACCGCAAGGGCGAGAATAACTGATCGAAATGTTATTTTTGACTTAAGAGTACCTTTAATTAATACAGAAGATTTTGATCTATTCAAGGTTACACCTCATTGAACCATCTCTGGACTATCTAACGGTGAATCTGATGCGAGAAGCCTTCTACAGATTGACAAATACCTATGCAGCAACAGCGTCCAATGTTCAATCGTGGGTCTAATGTCAGCAGGTGTGAAATGGATCTACTGACTCATGCGGAGGATTTGTCAGCCCACTGCAAGTTGCGCAGTATTAAACCATCCCCCATATGGATTCAGCTAAGCAAGGACAACAGCTGGATTTACGTCCTGGACAAGATACCCTTTAACGTGATTTGCGGCAGAAGAATCTTGGAAATATCAATGCAAAATGACGGTATATTAACACTACAGCCGAATTGTATCCTTAAACATGATACGATTACCATCACATCATATAGTAGTAGTTCCAGTAACATCAATAAAGCATTCATTCCACTTGCAAATCTGACAGATCTGCTATCTACAATACCTAGAAACACTTCCAAGCCACACTTAAATCAGACAATGAAGACATCAAATTCTAAACAAATTTATAACGGACATCAAAAATGAGGAGCACTTACCGAATACTACAATAATACATCCGATTCATAATGGAATAACTTATAGCTCAACCAGACGAAATATCCAGATAGAGGTTCAGGCTCAAGAACTTACACCAATACCTGTAAATAGGCGGTTTACGGACACCGATTTCGGCTTGACATAAGGGGTGGCCCCAGCATGTCATGGTGACAACACCAGACAGTTTTTATATATTATATATCAATTTTTGTTCCCAGCAAAGTCAGCATAATAAATAAAGATAAAGAAGAAAATAAATGCACGACGGTATTCGTAAAGGGTTATTCAGAGCGTAATCAGAAGATTTCCCCCCATCAGAGGTAAGGGATCTTTTAGGTTAAAATCTTAACCTTACATGACTAAACAATATTGATAGCCATGAAATTTTCAAACATTTTTTTTGCCTTTCACCAAACAAATCTTAAACAATACATTCCAACTTTAAAATATGTACACAAAAACATCCGCTACCGTACATTAGGTGTGTCTCAATCGGCGTGGTGTCTTTGAATGTAATTTATTAATTATTGCAAATTTTTGCACGTACCACACCTACACCAGTCATATGATCATTCATCTAAGTTCATAACACCCTTGATCTTTTCAGTGTCATACGGAAAGTCATCTAAATTTCTAGATGGCTTTATTTTAACACCAATAAAAAACCGCTTTGGAAATTCCTTATTGGAATTATTACTTCACTCTAATTTATTTGTGCCCATAGCCACATGCTTGGTACACATCTGTTACCAATACACATTGGCTGCCCACTTAACCTTCTACGAGTTCAACTGTGATCATCAGCTTCATGGAGTTGGCGATACAAGTAGCATATTATTTGGCACTGATTATAAACCCTCGTCCCTCGATAACCACATGACAATGATTACTCTGTTAAGAGGGACATTTCGTCACACTAGCTTCGATTATGGTAATAAAAGTTGCAAATGAGGTAGTGAGAGGCGTTCAAGATATTTGCCTAAAGCTGTAGAAGTGAGCCCTTGTTTTTCTTTTTTGTTTTTAATATTGAATCTAATTTAAATGTCAATTGCACCTCATTGAGGTGGCCGAGCTGCTGCTGTTACAAATAAATAAGTGTCTAGCCATATCTAGAGATCCGAAGAGATGTAGGTACATATTCTGTAGAATGATTGACAGACGTAAGAGTGCATGGATATAACAACGCTCTTATTTTAGAGAGTGTGCATTTATGTGTGAGTGCTATCGATAGCAATTAACCTTAGTTTGAATAAGATGCCCAACGATTATGATTTAAAACAAAAATAAAAACATATGGATATGCTACAGTTTGCTGTGCGGATCGTTAAATACCCCATCCCATCTCATCCTTAAAATTGATGTGAGCTTTATGAGGATGAAATATAGAAAATGCCAATGTCACAACATATTGTTCAGTCAGTTTATGAAAATCATGTGGTTCGAAAAAACACAAAATTTGTTTTTGCAAATGCCTTGGGGTACGGAATGCAAATGGTCTTTGTAGGAAATAGCCCCGAAAAATGGACGTGGGTTAAAATGACCTGTAGATGAAATTTTTATATTAATATTAGCAATGATTTTGCATCAAAAGTTTATTTAAATATTTTAAAATTGTTGACTTAAAGCGCAAAATATAGATTGTTTACACTTGTTTGAACAAAACGTACAAGGATCGCATAAATACCAAATTTCATTGGCTCAACATTTAAGGCCTAAAAACAGCTGAAATCGACTCAGCTAGCGATTCCGAGTCGATTCATTTACATTGAGGTATATCTACCTAAATTATTTTTATATGTTACAAACTATTAATTAAAACTAATATACCCCTAGGGGATTAAAAAATACGTTTTCGACTTTCGATTCAGATGAGGAGATTCATGTTGGCCTAGGTCACATTGGTCAGCATGGCTCACATGAAACCATGCTTCTTTTTAACACTGCCTGATTGACAGTTTATTATTATAAACAACAAGGAAGAGTCATAAATTAGTTTATTAATATCGTTGGAATGTATGATGACACACCTACAGTCAAGCCGCCAACATCCTGGACTTGTTTCTAATCTCTCACTGTATCACATCAACAAGATTTTTGTACTCTAACCTCCCAAAAAAAAGATTTTCGTACTCTAACCTCCCAAAAAAAATATTGGTTATATGTATTTACAACCGTTTTTTTTAGAAATTTTAACTGGTCGCTTTGATTCCGTTGGCGTGTTTGCTGGAATAAAGAAGGAAGCGAATTAAAACACTTGTTTCTTACTTTTAAAATTAAACAATATTTATTTGGAACTATGTCCTTTATTATTGAAATACTTTTTACTAATTCTAAAAGGAGCTTAAGGCTACTATGTAGTTACAATAAGACTATTGATAAATTCATCATACAGTCGTATTTATATACTTTTCTTATCTATCTACAAGGAGACCCAAGCGTACAATCGTCTTGCTTGATAATGAAGAAGAGATAATATTCCAACATTGTATACAAACGATATTATCTCTTTTACATATGTTATCATTGTAGCGTTGTGTGCAAGACTGTACTAGAGACTAAAGATATCATTGAATACAAATAATGTTATCTTTTTTCTCAATATGTCTTGCTATGGATACTTAACTCCCCCCCTTGTTAAACGAAATCGTCCCGATTTTTCGACGCTATTTTTAACATTTCTCTTTCATAAGTTTTGTTATATGCGTCAATCTTTTTTTGTTTTTGACGATCTGTTATACATTGTATAGTTTTTATCATTACGTACGTAAATGCTAGAATAACAATCAGTGTTACAATTGTGTATATAGTTGATAATATCGGTTTTTCTTCAAAAGGAATAATTAGTTTTTTTAAAGTATCTATGTTATCGAATTTGTACATTGTATCTTCTTTAATTATTTGGTCGATGTAAGATTCTGAATTATGATTTCTTAATATAACTTCTTTAATTTGCTTATGCATGTTTTTGTATATTTTATCGTCTAGATTTATAGTATTTTCATAAGTAACTAAGTTTATACCATTAATTGTTTGATTATTTAACTTATGCTTACCGCTTAATAACATAACACCGGATTCAATTTCCAAGTCGTAATCGTATTCTTGTTTAATGTTGCATTTTGAAGTTATATTCTTTAAAAGTGGAATAAGACAATTTTCTTCTTCAAAGTTAATTTCACAAATGTTTTTACTTAGATGATTTTGACAATTTCTTGTTCTTAAATAAGTTTGGTTACATAAGGCAATTGTTTTATCTGTAATGATTTTTCCATGTTTTGAATTTAAAGGTGTTACTTTATACAATTTACATGATTTAATTAGAACTGGATATTTATATATTGTGATGAAGAATTCATCAGTTCTAGCTAATAATATTTTAGAGTACTCAAGTATATTTATTATGGGTACTTGAATTATTTCATGTTGAATAATATTTTTAATGTCATCTAAGTCTAGGCTTTCTGATAAATATTCATTATTTTTTGCTGCATTAATTGTTCTGGTCAATAATAATAATTGTTCGTACACTTGTTCTATTACTAAATGTTCTTTAAGGCTCTGACCTTCGAATTGTTGCAAAATTTGTTCAAATCTAGAATTTATAGTTTTTTGTTTATTATTGTTTTCTATGAGATTATTTATACTCGTTTCTATGTTAACTAAGTCATAATGGTCAGGATTACCAAACACATATTTGAAAGCTGTTCCTAAAAAGTTAATTGATCTAGTATGCCTAGTATGTTCTTGTAATTGGTCTGCTAAATTCTTAATTTTACTTAACCAAATTTTTTCTTCTTGTGTAGGTTGATATTTACTAGTTACGATATTTACGTAAGGTTGAAATATCGAAGTCAGGTTGGTGGCATGTAACAAATAAGTTTGTTCTTTGAATAAATACACGTCATCTGTTTGCGTAAGTATAAACTTCTTGTTTAGTAACTCAGTTATTTGAACGTTTCCTTGCCCTTCTTGACTCTGTACAATTCCTAGTAATGTTAGGAATATTAATATTTTCGTCATCTGAAAAATGATAATTCTTTATGTTATCCTTGTGAATTTTTGTTCCTTCTTTAGAGATTACAGTGTCTCCTTTATCTTCTTCTACTATTCTTGTTATGTATCTGGCGTTAGATTTCTTTCTAAGACCTGTGATTCTTACCATTATCTTATCTCCTTTTTTATACTCTCTGTGTCGAGTTCCTTTATTTAGACGTTCGATCACTTTTTTGGATGCTGAGTTTAGTTTATTTATTATAATTTCACTATTGCTATATTTATTTTGATTAAAGAAAATGTCTCTAGGTTTCAAACCGGTAACTGAGTGTATAGAATTATTTAATTCACGCACTGTTCTAAATATTTCTTCGATAAGTCTTGTTTTATTCTGAATTGTGAATATTCTAGACAGTTCAGTTATTGTACCGTTTACACGTTCTACCTGACCGTTCGCTGTCGATCTGTATACTGGAGTTTCTACTTTAGTTATGTTGTATTTCAAACACATTTGGTTCACCATTTCTGTTTTGAATCCCTTCTCGTTATCTGTCATGAGTCGTTCACATTTTGGGAAATAATTAGATAAGACCTCTTCCATAACGTCGTACAGTCTGTTTCGAGTTTCGATTTCCCGAAGGATTGTATATTTAGAATACTTATCTACTGTTACAAGGAAAGTATACTTGTCGTTGAAGTATATGTCCATATGAATGTGTGTTCCCACATGTGTTGGTATTTCTGAATTATTCAGAGGTTCTCTGATAGGTTTTCTTTCATATTTTCCAAATAGACATGCTATGCATTTTCTGTTGAAACTCTTTGCTTGTTTATTTAGATCGGGCCAGTAATATTTCTCTGAGATTTCTTGTATATTGTTACGTAACCCTCGGTGTGCTCTTTCGTGAGTTACCCTTACAAGTTTTAGTTGTTCCTCCAAATTTGTCACGTCTTGAAGTTTTCTTGGTGTGAATATAAATCTTACTAGTGGGAATTCTTTTTTTATGTTTTCACCATATTTGTATATGTTTTCAAATTTCGTATGCAAAGCTACAATCTTTTGGGGTTGTATAACTTCTTTCATCTGCCTTAGTAAAGAGTCTTTGTCCTTAAACTTTATTATGAGTCTTATTTTGTTACTAAAATAGATTTGTGTTTCGATATTATTTGTTATATCTTCAATAAGTTCGAACTGTGCAGTGTATGCATTAAAAGGCTGATTCACGGTTTTTATTATATCATTAGAAGAACTTTCAGCTGAATGTGCTGTTTCTATGGTAGAAGCATTTATGCGTTGACGTGATAATGCGTCAGCTACAAGATTTAGGTTTCCTGGTTTATAAACTAATTTTGCTCCAAAGTCTTCAATGATTCCCTTCCAACGTTTCAGCTTTGTGTTGGGATTTTTTTCTGATACAGAATATATAAGGCTCTGGTGATCGGTATATATGGTTAAGTCTGCTATACCATATATGTAGTTTCTGAGTTTTTGTAAGGACCATATGATCGCTAATAGCTCTTTCTCGTTTGTGCTATAGTTCTCTTCTGTCTTACTCAGTGTTCTTGACAAGAAGTGTATAGGTTGCTTATTCTGACTTAGTACGGCTCCAATAGCTATGTTGGATGCATCAGTAGTAAGCTCGAATGGTTTACTATAATCCGGTTGAAAAAGTTCGACTTGTTCTTTCAAATAATTTTTTAAAATTCTAATCGCTTCTAATGCTGAATCATTCAGATTTAACTTAATATTTTTACTTTGTTTTTTGTTTACTTTACCGTTATCTCCTCGTAAATATAATGTCAGGGGCTTGGCTATGCTTGCGTATCCTTTTATAAACTTACGATAGTAACCTGTAAGACCTAAAAATCCTCTCAAATCCTTTACCGTTTGTGGGACTGGAAAATTTTCTATAGCTGCTATTTTCTCAGGGTTCGTAGTGATTCTACCATGTCTGATTATGTGACCTAAGTATTCTACTTCTTCTTGAAAAAACTTACTTTTCTCATCAGATATTTTTAATGTGGCTTTATTGAGTACGTCGAATACTTGACTTATGTGCTGTATATGTTCTTCCTCAGATGAGGAATATATCAATACGTCATCAATGTAAACGTGTACGAATTTACCTACAAAGTCTCTCAAAATGTCGTCCACGCATCTCTGAAATATGCTTGGTGCATTTTTGAGCCCGAAAGGCATTCGTTTAAAATGATATTTTGCGCCATTTATAGCAAAAGCTGTTTTTTCTTTATCATCTGTTTTGATTTTAATTTGGTGGAAACCTGACTCCAAATCTAATGTTGTAAAGTACTTGGCTTTACCTAAATTTTGAATTGTCATGTTGACATCCGGAATGGGGTATCTGTCTGTTACAGTGTGAACGTTAAGTTTTTGGAAATCAACAACCATGCGCCGTTTTGGTTTTCCTTTTTCGTCCAAACCTTTTTTAGGTACTGTCCATATGGGACTGTTATAAGGACTATGGCTTTTTTCTATTATATCGTCATGTAAGAGTTTCTGTATTTCTTTGTTTACGAATTCGTTATCTGCTATGGGATATGGATATTGTTTAACATAAACCGGATTATCATTGGTCGTCCTAATGCTTGCTTCTATAGTATCTGTAAAGGGTAACGGTCCTATGCTGTTATTAATCTTCATCAGTCTATCTATGTCTGCTTTATAAATATTATTTTCCCCAATTATGTAATTAATTTTCTGAATAGATTCGACACTGCTTATGGTAGTTAGAGTCATATTACTGAAATTTATTTCCGCGTTTAGAACTTTAAGTCCTTCATATCCTAATATCATATCAAAAGACTGAATATCCTCTAATTCAAAAAATGTTATATTTTTCTTTAATATCCTAACTACTTTCTTTGTATCTACCATAGAATAACCATGCATTGTTTTTATTTTTATAGGTTTAATTTTAATTTTTTCGCTAGAATCGCATTTTCTATTAATGTAATTATGGGTTGCACCAGTATCAATAAGAATTTTATAAATTTCCTTAGAAATAGTACTAGTTAAATTTAAGCAGGGCAACCCGTCTACTAGTTTAAATGATCTATTCTTATGTTATTATTTACCATACATTCCGTTTCATCTGCTTCTGCATATGTACTGCTGACATCGTCTCTGCGTTGTTGTCGGGAGTTGTTTACTCTCTGCTGCTTGAAGTTCTGCTGATAAGATCGTTGCGGTCTGTTGTGTGTGTTGAAACTCCCGCTGTGTTCACGTTTCGCTGGTGGATTATATACATCGGGTTTGTATTGATTCCAATTTTGTCGCTGTGCATGTACAATTTGTCTCGAGTTTATCTCCATCGGCTGTGGTCCTTGATTGTGTTGCTGCATATTATCGTATTGCTTCTGGGGTTGATAATTCGTTGTTTGGCTCGAATAATTTGGTCTTCTTTCGTTTCTGCGTTCATGTGGCATATTTTTGTGGTGCTTATCTTGAGTGAGATGTAAATGCCTGTGCACATTATCATGTTCTATTCTGCGAGCAATTGCGAATGCGTGTTCTAGATCATTTATTGTAGCTGAATATAATGATCCTCTTGTAAAGTTGTCACTCATACCATCAATGAATATACGAACTGCGTCGTCGTTAGCATTTTTAATTAGTCTGTCGATTATATTCGGCGGATCACCTGACATAGTGATTTTTGATATTATTAAATTGAGATTTTTATTTATCTCGTCGTGGTATTCAGACAGTGTGCTTCTTTTTTGCGTGATGGCTTTCATCATGTCTTGTAGCACGTATAGAGGTTCTTGATTAGAGTACGTATAATCTAATCTGTTACGTATCGCCTCAAAATTAAAAATTGTGTTATAATTAGTTAACACATTCGCGGCTGCACCCTGTATTTTACTTTTCACTATAGTCAATGCTGCTGCGTACTTACTGTGTGTTTTGAAGTTTTTAATGCTGTCCATTAATCTGGATGCTTCTTCGCGCCACGACCGATAATTTGATTGATCGCCGTTGAAAATAGGTAGGCTTTTAAATGCGTCTAACTGTATTTCACTACCATCTGTATATGTGGTTCTTATTTCCTCTAGCACAGGTATGTTTGGTACTATGCCTAATCCAGATTTTACTTCATTTAGTTTTGTTTCTAAATTAGTGTTTATTTGATTTTGGTTAGTTATTATTGCTGCTAACCTTGCATTCTCTGTGCGTGTGTGCTCTAGGGTTTGTGTTACTGTGTTGCTCCTGGTTTCTAAAGCTTCTAATCTTGCCATTAATACTGCGAGTTGTTCCATTTTGAACTCGTGTCTGTTGTCGTCGAATTTGTGTGTTTTTTTTCCTCCACATATACACTTTCACTGAATTGCTTTGCTGCTTCGTACGAAGAAGCTATATTTGTACCTGCTATGCTAGGTAATTCTTGTAACCGGTAACGCGAGTGTTCTGTTTATACTAGATTTCACTACTTGTTCCCGAGGTCCGCTCGATTGAAGTTAAAAAGTATATTTAACCTCCTGGCAGGATCGCCAATTAAAACACTTGTTTCTTACTTTTAAAATTAAACAATATTTATTTGGAACTATGTCCTTTATTATTGAAATACTTTTTACTAATTCTAAAAGGAGCTTAAGGCTACTATGTAGTTACAATAAGACTATTGATAAATTCATCATACAGTCGTATTTATATACTTTTCTTATCTATCTACAAGGAGACCCAAGCGTACAATCGTCTTGCTTGATAATGAAGAAGAGATAATATTCCAACATTGTATACAAACGATATTATCTCTTTTACATATGTTATCATTGTAGCGTTGTGTGCAAGACTGTACTAGAGACTAAAGATATCATTGAATACAAATAATGTTATCTTTTTTCTCAATATGTCTTGCTATGGATACTTAACTAGCGCTAAAAAAAAGTTTTAGCAATAAATGAGGGAAAGACCTAGTTTATACTATCATCACGAAAGGGCATATAATATCCACGAATTGAATGGAACGTCACCTCAACTCTGATAACAGTATTTCGTTAGAAATAAAACGAAGAATAACTCTTGGCAACCGCTGTTTCTTCTGGCTAAAAAATCAATTTTGTTATAAAGCCTAGACTCCAACTACTAAGGATAACCTATTTACGACTCTGATAATCGCAGTGCTGCTCTACGGCACTAAAGAATGGACCGAAATAAGCGGATTAAGAAATCCATGATCGTTGTAAACGAAAATGGACCTAGTGAAAAAACTCCGCATTTAACTGCTAAGGTAATTAGGACAAGCAGATCGAATGGACATCAATACACCGGCTAGCAGACTCCCAGCCATACATCGAACACATAGTAGAGGAAGACTTCACACACGCACCGACTTCAACCAACTTTAAGTGCGCAGCTGCAGTCAGCAAAGGGCTAATTGGAGAGACATGTTGGTTGGGGTTATCAGCTCTTTGGACAAAGCCAATCTGCTTTCTGTGCAGTGTGTGTACTTGTTATCGTAGATTATTCAATGGGACAATTCCACGAGTTCTACTTGATCTCAAAGAGGTATTCTTCTACGCTATCAAAACCGCAAGATAAGCATTTCTATCTGTCCTACTCATCAGGATTCTTTCCGATCAGCCTGTAGATACCAAAAAGCGAGGCTTCTTCTCTTCCTTACCGTCCAATTGCACCTATGTGCATTCTTGTCAAACCCGTGTAAACGCTAACAAATCGTCAGCTTACGAAGTATCTCGAAACACTAAAAATTCTTAATGACTAGCTGTATGGTCTCAGTATGGTCTCTTCTATGAATAAAAAACGATTTTTCGAGACGTCCATTCAAGTTGTTTTGGACTGTTTCAAATCTGATACTCACCAAAAAAAATTCTATTGTTACGGTTCCCTAAGGCTCAGTCCCCGACTCTCTTCCTTTTTTTTTTACATGATCTTCTGTCTCCTATTTCCAATCCAATTCATTTTTTAGCTAATGTCAGTACTATTAGCTTCGCATAAATATGTGCTAAGAATTTGACGGCATTATCATATGGGGTAAATTCACAGAATGTCGTTTAAGCGAAACCCAATCTGAGACCCATTATCTTTGAATGGCATGTCGAATAAACCAAAATCTTTAAATGCTTATTAGTGATTCATGTTGGAACGACCAAATATAAAAATAAATACAAGAGAACTGTTAAATCTGCTATGCTAATTGTTTAATACACTATCTCATGTTATCCCATCATTAAAACTAATATTCACAGTTTATAAAAATCTTTTATTTTTCAAATCAGATCAGACGACAGTGGGCCGATAAGTGTTTTGAAATAAATTTCATTACCGGGGTATGACATTTTAAATTTGTTATTCCACTACCACTTACAAGTTGCACATACGCTCACGAAACTAGCGACATGATATAATTGCCGATGTTACTACTATCAGTATAAACACCGGGTATACATACATGCAGTGCTTAAAATAATTTAAATTTGAAACCCAGTTACAAACAAATGATTGGTGGAGTTTGGAGGTTTGGTTTTTAAGCTGGCAACACTGTTTCTACAGATTGTCGATTTGTCGACAGTTGAACGTTGATTTATGGTTATTTATAACATTTAACCATCTTACGATTAGCATGAATAGATTAACGCCAAAACAATGCAAACTGTGCAAAATTTGAAAACCATGGTTCGCTTCTCCCAACTTATCATGCACTACGTCCATTTTACGGTCGACATAATCGTAAATTTTAGCAAGTTATCCTGAACATGATGAATCGTTTTCGTACCACGTACCTATACACAAATAGATAATACGCATCCCCAAAGACGACAAACAGTGCGAACAGAAGATATTATTGTTAACAACCAAATTGCCGAAATTAGAGTTGAGAAAACCCAGAAGACTTTATCGAGTCGCTCTTACAACCGCATTAAACTTACTGTTTGGTGTACCTAATGGGCTGGTGTAATCAATGGCCCTTATTCTCATTTTCTGCAATATCATAAATATGTAAATGCTTTGGTAATATTGCATACATGTATAAATAATAATAAATAATAAATCTTGTAAGAAAGTTGAAAACAATGATCCGAATTCCGAACGAGCGATTATTTGAGAGAGTTTTGACCCTATCACCCAGACTATAAAGTATTTTATAAAGACGGATCAAAAAGAAAGAAAAACAAATTATAAGAACATGTAAAAAGTAACTACATACATAATATGTGTTCATATTATAATTCCATTGCGCATTCCGTTTCAACCTAGGCCTCCTTATGTTTTATTTTGATTCTTATCTCTATCATAGAAGGTTATAAAGCTAATACAAATAAGCTTTTGTGTGTCAATGTCAGCACTTACTACTCACAACACTGGCACAATTCATTCAAATTTCCAATTTTGTTCGCAAATGACGTCAACAAAATTGAATCTGCATCCGATTAAATATAAATATTTCGTTATCGGGCATGATCATATGCAAACAAACATGACATTGATGATTTATTAAGATCTTGATAAGCTTCGGTTATAGTCTTCACGCTCACCGAAAGAAAATGAAAAAGGTCCTATAATACCATAATGGAAATGACATAATGGGGCTGCGATTCTTGCAAATATAACAATTAAATTTAGTAGTAGTACATATTTGGGTCTTTGCGAGACATACGGTGCATGATTCTGCTTCGTAGAGTAAGTCTGGGATGATCAGGTTCTTATATTAGATCTCGATTAAGGGCTTAATTCTTAATTCTCTTCTTATCCCAAAGAAACAGAGAATACCAAGATAATTCTTCGTTTGATTTCTGTGAGATGTTGTTGTTGTAGAGTTGTATCGTTAGTTAATTAGTAGTAATTAGTAGTAATAAGTAGGATTCTGTGCATCACTTGAGGCGAAGTCTTCCTCTACTGCGTCCGAAGTCTGGCTGGATATCGAAGACTCTGCGAGCCGGAGTATTGGTGTCCATTCGTTCTACATGTCCTAGCCATCTTAAACGTCCAATGCGGAGTTTTTTGAACAGGGGCATGTCGCTGTACAGCTCGAATAGTTCTTGGTTGAATCTTCATCTCCATAGCCCGTCAACGCAAACGGGACCGAAGATTTTTCGAAGAATTTTCCTCTCAAATCGACCGGGATTTCTTCATCCGCTTTTGAGACGGTCCATGCTTCAGCGCCGTAGAGCAGGACTGGGATGATCAGGTCTTATATAGGATCTCCTTTGTAGTTCGAGTGAGGGCTTTACTACTGAATTGCCTTCTTAGCCCGAAGAAACAGCGGTTGGCGAGAGTATTTCTTCGTTTAATTTCTGACGAGATGTTGGTGTCAGAGTTAACAGCTGAGCGGAGATAGACAAAGTCCCATACTACCTCAAAGTTATATCTGTCAATGGTGACGTTCTGTCCATTTCGTCGGTGTTGTATGTCGTGTGTGTTGACAGCATATACTTAGGCTTACCCTACTACTGCCGCTTCCTTCTCTATAGTAGCAAACGTGGCAATTACATCACGTTGAATCCGACCAATGATGTCAATATCGTAGGCGTATGCTAGTAGTTGCAGAGATTTTTGGAAAAATGTGCCTCTGGTGTTGGCTCTGCAGTTTTGAGCAATCCTCTCAAAAAATTAAATTGAAGAAGCCACATGATAGCGCATCGCCTTCCTATATCCTTTTTCGGTATCGAATGTGTCGGTGAGGTCGTTTCCGACCCTGATGGAGCAGGTAGAATTCACCATCGTCACGTTACACAAACGGACGAGTTTAGGCGGTATACCAAAACTAGACATTTCTCTGTATAGGTCCTCTCTATAAATGCTGTAGTATGCGGCTTTGAAATCGATTAATAGGTGGTGGGTATCGATTTGGACTTCTTGTGTTTTTTTTTCAGGTTCTGCCGAAGTGTGACAATTTGATAAGGGCCGATCAGGTTGTTGGTTAACGGTTTTAGGCATTCACATATAACGGCAGATAGGTTCTTGTAGGCGAAGCTGGAAGACTAATGCCTCTGTAGTTTGCGCCGTTTAGGGAGTCTCCTTTTTAGTGGATCACTATTTAACAGTCTGCAGAAGTAGTTCTTTTATATCCTCGATATTTCCTTATTCATCTCGACATAATTCTGTTCGAGTCTTGTATCCTTGACTTTTCCGTTTTACACTTTGGTAAAACTTGGAACATTCAAAATACTGGCTGCGTGCGTCTGGTCTATCGCAATGTGATTAATTTAGTTGACCGTTCATTGATCTGGAGACCGCCATGTCCATTTTAACTTTCTCTTATAAAGAGAAAGATATTGCTTTCGTGAAAATTTTCGGCCTCGAGATTTTGCTTGATTCTAACATTACGATGATAGCAGAACTCAAAAAAGTGGTTTTCGGAATTCCGCCCGTCGGTTCGTCCGTCCGTCTGTCCGTACAAGCCTCTCCAGCTAAACGACTTCACCGATTTTCTTCAAACTTCGTATCCTGCGTTTTTTTTGTCATAACTCTAGGTCTTTTTTTTGCTTTTAGCGATGTTATTACCGGTACCCGCCATATAAAAATCATACATAACCTCAATTTGCTCGAAAACGGCTCTAACGATTTTGACTAAACTTTTTATATGCTATAAACATATAAGTTCCAACAAAACTGCATACCCAGTTTTTTCGAGAAAATCCATATAACGGATTTTCGCATATAGGTCATATGAAGAAATTTGTCAATTTCTAGCAAACATTTTGGCCAAATTGAATGAAGTTTAATTTATATACTTCTATTATTTTTGTCATAAAATCGACATAATTGGTTTTGGACCGATTACCCCTAAACGGAATTTTCATTTTTGGCCAATAACCGAAAATCATTATTATTCACATAGACACCGATTCCTTTCAATTACGGAATAAACGTTTGTATGATCACATTTCGACATTTCTTTTATCATTTTTACCTTCAATAATCAAAATAAATATTATTGTGTATTTTGGCCAAATTATTAAAAACGTCAAAATCGATAAAAAATTGGTGGGTAGTGATTTAGACTTGGGGGTTTTCCAGCGTGATGATTTTATCAGTTTCCTTCCCTAAACCACACTGATAAGGGCCGATCAGGTTATTTGTCAACCCATTCCATGTGTCCGAATTTCCAAAACGACAGAAAACAGACAGACACTCACGGCTGTTGGTATAAGTCCGGAATACGTTGACTCGAACGACGGTTTTTTCACGATCGAAGATCCTCAGGAGAAGGCGAATTCGATAGGCGCTATTTTCGAGACCGTGTATACGGTGAACAATCCTGTTCGCCCAAATCGCGATATTGAGGAAAGAGCCTTTCTGAATCACTTTCACCTGCGCACTGAACTTCAAGCTTGGCGATCTGAGAATCACGGTTTTTCCGTATTCAATGACGAAAACCCTTCCAATGGCATAGTCGCCAATAGCCTGATGCTGTTCGTGCAAAAAGATGAACTCCTGGACATCTTGGTATCATTGAAAAATAAAAAGTCGGCAGGAGAGGACGGTGTCCCAAACGTCGTATTGAGACACCTGCCAATAGAAGCAGTCGATATCTTCACCACCCTGTTTAACAATGCACTGAATAATGCACATTATCCGGTGCACTGGAAAACGGCGGTGGTACATCCTATCCCCAAAAAGGACAAGAAAAAAACAAACCCTGCAAATCTTCGGTCAATAAGCCTTCTGCCGAATGTAAGCAAGGTATTCGAGAAGATAGTCAATAGAGCTCTGCTTAAGTGGGTTGAGGAAAACAAAATTATTCCGGATAATCAGTTTGGTTTTCGAGCGAGGCATGATACCATTCATGCCGCGTCGAAACTAGTGTCCGACATCCAATGGAATAAGTCCAAAAAACAATGCACAGGGGCCTGTCTGGTTGACTTTGAGAAGGCCTTCGACACCGTATGGTTAGAGGGGCTTTTCTACAAGCTGACCAGACTGGGCATGCGTAAACCCATGCTATATATGATTTATGAAATGCTTATGGGAAAGAAGTTCGTTGTCAAATGTGGCAACGTAACTTCGAGTAAAGTCTTTGAAATTAAAAACGGTTTACAACAGGGGGCGGTGAACTCCCCGATATTGTTTAACATTTATACAAGTGATCTTGTAGGTTCTCTCAGACACGCTATAGCGTACGCAGATGATCTAGTGGCGTACAGATCAGGTCCGAAAATCGAGGTCATCAACACACTTTTGCAACGTGACTTCGATCACATTAAGGGATATTGCGATGATTGGAAATTGAGGATCAATTTCCAAAAAACCGAAACAATTCTGTTCAGGACCCCAGTGCAGAGGGCTTCTTACGATACCAGAAAAAACTGGAAAAAATTTTGTATCATGGGACAGCATGGACGGCCGTTGGCGGTGAGAAGTGAAGTCAAATACCTTGGCATCTGGCTTGACAAGTTTCTATATTTTAATAAAAATGTGGATGCTTGTCTGGCCAGAGCTAGGGGGGCTTATGCTCTGACAAGAAGATTGTTTCATAGCAGTCAACTTGATTCAAGGGTGAAAGTCATTTGCTACATGGCCCTCATAAGGCCGATCATCGCTTACGGTTGTCCCGTGTGGTTCAATGTATCACCATCCTACATGGAAAGGATACGGCTGTTTGAGAGACGTTGTCTCCGATCCTGCTTAGGATTGTACCGAACGCCGGACTCCGAGTACATAAAATATTATCGCAACGAGGTTCTATACAATGGGGCTCAGTTGAATAGAATTGACAATTTCCTTATTAAGGTGACTCGAAGGCACGCTGCAAGGGCGATGGCTAGCGACAACAGCCTGATCTTTGGGGCTTATTATCCCAATGATTTATACATGGAGAGCACGCTCATATCGGGCTTTATTCCACCAGAGGCATTCATTTACATCGATTCGTTAGGGTTAGCACAAGACAGGAACGGTATCCCGGTTTTATACCACCGCTATCGTGACGCGCGGGACAAATGGCTAATCCGCGACGGGTACGTCGACAATGCTCCGGAGCTCCTCCGCTTTAGCACGGCGGTATCGGATCGCGATAGGATCGATGCTGCAAAACAGCGCACTGAATTCTGGTGGCTGTATGAGGAAGGTGATTCTGCACTTCCTCAGGACTTTGCGGACTTTTAGTCCAACTCCATAGGTAAGATTTTAAATTAGGAACAAGGTCTGGGGTGGGGCTTGTGCACCATATTGGCGTACAATATGGTTGAACGCAGACTGCCGTGGGACCGAAAGACGCAATCAGGATGTCGACCCCTCGGGGCATGCGCAACGAGGGCTCGCCACCCTGATTATAATTAAGTTAGGTTTAAGTAGTTAAGTAGTCTTAAGTTAGGCTTAAGTAGTCTTAAGTTAGGCTTAAGTAGTTTAAGTAGTCTTAAGTTATATATAATCTAGATTAAGCTTTTATATAAAACAAAAAAAAAGTCACTAAACAAAGTTTTAAATTTTTTCTTTGTAAATTAAAATTAAATATAAAACCAAAAAACCGACAAATATAAGCCTAAAGGCAAAATAAAACAGCTAAATATAAGCTTACAGCGCCCACTAAGGGCCGATAAGTTAGATTAAGTAAACCAGTTATTGATAAGTTAGATTTAAGCATTTTTGTCTAGTAAGTTAATATTTTAAGTAAATAAAAAATGAGTTTAAAAGTTAAAAAAGTTATTTGTCAACGATTTCAGGTGTTCAGATTACAGTACATAGGATTTTGTAGAAGGGAAACTAATGCACCCATAGTTAGGGCAGTTCAGGCAGTCTCCTTTTCTGTAGATCGGCAAATGGTGTTGTAATTCCATTCTTTCAGCGTTGAGCATTGAGCCTATAACATTAAGTTCTTCGAGTATGACCGATAACGCCATGGGTAATTTTTGGTTTCAATATGATGACGTTACATCTTATATAGCCGAAGCGAAGATAGATTTATTGTGTACTTTGTTCCTCAGACTACTAATTTGATTTTAACTGGGCTCCGCGATAATCTTCAGGTGCTTTCTGAGGACTTGAAGTTAAAATAAATGTCATTGTACCACGAACTCTAGTACCCATATAAAAAAAAAAAAAAATCTCCTACAATTATAAATTGCCTACACTATATATGAAATATTTACTGGGACGAGGAAACATACAAAAATAACCAACAACGATTTTAACATAACTAAACGTACTGATTTGAAGGTTCACGTTATTGTATAATTACTAATGCAGCAAACCTCACGTGCCTTATTTTTCATACATAAAAAGCCAACGAAATGAATATGTTAATTTATTGTATTGCATGTTAATGCATTATGTGGTATATAAATCCATTTATAATTCAAATGAAAGTCAGTCCAACTTATGTTACATATTCATTATCGCCTATGAGAACGCAATAATCAAATTGGTTAAAAGGTATTTCATCAAACGTTTACTAATTGTACAATTGAGAATACTTTGTTTACTGAACATCCAATATTGTTATGCACGAAACCCTAAATGATAACATCGCTCTTATGATGCATTTACCTTCAATTTCGACTCTGGTAACGAATTTGTTTGCGTGCTTACATTAATTAGTTCAAAATGAATCAAATCAAAATCAAAAGATTTAAATCTCGAACAGATGTATCTACACGCCTATTGATCTCTTTACTATGAACAGCATCAACTTATGCGTACAACAAGTACCATCCTTCAAATAGATGCCATGGTCATAAGACACATACCATCTTCTAAGCCAAACAATAAGCACGCACTGTGCCGCACACCACAACTAAATGTAGAGCTTTCATTTTTTGGCGCTCACACACATCCATAAGTAATTTAATGAACTAGGTTATAAATGGCAATGATGCATCTGAGCGACGTTTAGTAAATTGTATCGGTGCTTTCGAGTTAGTGGATTAGTGAGTTATTTCTTGTTAAAAATTTATGCGTGAAATATCATGGCTTGTGGGGCAATGAATCGAAAGGTAATACCGAAAAGGACAGCCTTTGTAAAATAAAATAATATATAAAAAGTGCAACTTGTGATATTGTGTCTGTTTTCTCGTCGGTTTGTAGGCCTATTGGATTATTGCGGTCATCATTTGTTTCCAAAATGGATACATACATGCAGGACCAACATTAAAACGCCAAAGCCAATCATATTTGCCACCATTTCCTTTAACTGATCAGTCCGATAGCGTTCAGCAAGCTTCATCAGTAGTCGAATCAAAGCAGGCGCCTTCGAACTCATACACCGCCACTACTTACAGCACAAATCATATATCACCTGATAACTTCCAGACAAGTCCCCAGCTATCTAACCACAAGTCTATATCTAGTTACACCCGGACTTATTATAATTCATACGCCCCTCAACCATCTGGAATTGGTAAGTGTAGTATTGCATTGTAACCAGAAGATGAGTTATATATCGAACCAGTAAAATTACCTGATACGAGATGAGTGGCTCTTGTTATCTATTATTTCCTGTTGACGAAGTTGTTACTTCGATGAACTGCTGCGCAGAAGCTCTGTGCCCGATTCAGAAGAGGAATGTCGGTTGAAAACCCCGTCGTACAAGTAGTAAAAAGCCGATGGCTCTTTATGAAAGTGACATAACACCAAATAAAAGCATTTGGCATTAAGACACTTCGATAAAGCGACATTAGGCCAAATCAGAAAAGTGATATAAAGCCAAATGAAACTCAAATCGAACTTTATATTTTTCGATAGAAAAGGATTGGTGAAGTTGTTGTTTATTTCTTATATAAATGTATTTACATCATTCGTATCATATTCTTTTATCTACTAGATTGTTTGAGCAATAAAATGTCTGACAACTTCAATTTCTACTTTTCATCGCCATAAAACTCACATTTCGGGGATATTAATTTTAAGGGTGGGATGGAAGAGGGCACCCAACAATGCGCACAGCGGATTCTCATGTTGATACATAATTTGTAACATAGAGAAATGATTTAGCTAGATATACCTCAAAGCATATGGATCGACCCAGAATCATTAGCTATGTTGATTGAGCCATGTCTGTCTGTCTGTCCGTTAATCCGTCTGTACGTCACCGAATTTCAGGCCTTAAATTTTGAGCTAGGATATTGAAATTCGATATATTAGGATCCTTGTCTATGTCTTTGCCCACAGATCATGTTTTACCATTTTCAAAATCCACCCACCACGAGCACTTTTAATAAAACGCTGTTTTTGAAAAAGTTTTTAAACACTATATTTAGACAATCTTTAAATCTATAATTCGTCCATACGCAGTTTTTTGCACAGCAGATTGTAGCCTTCTCATATGTTTTTTTTTTCTACTCTTCCTATCCAAAAGCCCGCGCCGTGAAGTAATGTTATAAAACCATTCAAATCTCTTAAGCGCGGCCATATTAAAACAAAAGTTTTAGTCACTTTATGAAAGATTGGCTTACTTATTAAATATGTGCAACAACTTTCATCATATCGTATTTTTGCTACCGAGTGATAGATGTGTCTATTGGTACATAATTCCACAATTTTGTAATAGAGTATAGGTTACTCTATAAGATATCAAGTTAAATCTAACCATTACTTTTTAGTGAAACACCCACAGACAAGATCATAGTTATAATATTGGTATTTAGTAGTATCAAAGAGTGGCATGAAAGAAGATGAAAACCTAATATCCTTTTTCATCTTGGCAACCCATTTAATGCCGTACTGGACGGAATAATGTAACCTTATCGTATAGGGTTCGATTTTTAAACTCCCCAAAAAGTGTCTGGTTTAAAACAATAAAAAGACGAAATAAATTTTACAATGCGGCTTAAAATTTGCCAATTTAGTTTTTAATTTCTCAAAACTTTTCCCATAATGATATTTTCAATTTGGTTCAGTCACTTTTAAAAAAAAATCTGCATTTTTGTTCTTAAATTTGGCCGGTCCACACCTATAGTTGGCAACACGTGATTGCTGAAATTACGTACTCACACATCGCATTGCAAAATGTTAAATTTTACAAAGACATTTGCAGCTAGACAAAGAGTCGTATTGTTTTAGATGAAGTAGTGGAAATAATATTCCACTCATCGAACATACTTAATTTTAAATATTGTTAACGTACTGTCATGTTGACCTTTAACTGATCCCATGATATCCTGAGCTTCTCTTTGTTTTAAGTGGTTTCTTATCTATTATTTTTATTTTATACTTATTTTTGATCTGCTTTCCAAATTAATCTCTTAATATCATGTCCATTCAGCAACTGCTAAAGTAATAAATATTGAAATGATTATTGTATATTTTAAATTTTTAGTTTTGAAGAGTGATTGTGCAATATTTTTATTGTTCCTGTATACCAGAGAAGGGTCCTATTACCCTACAATAAATATACATAACTATGATGAAGATGTTGCTAAATTCCTATTTATTACAGGTAAACAACTACCTCAAGTCCCAACTCCACCTCCACTACCATCGCTGATACCAAAATCGGTCCTTGATCAATTTATATCAACAACGACGCCAAGAAATCTATCTAACAGAGATAAATCAGGCAATGCTCGGATATCTGCACAGTCATCGAAAAGATCTGCAAAATCTGGTTTGGATTCATCAGAAGCAGCATCACCAGCAGATCATGCTTCCCAGTCGGTTATTATGTTTGACAGTCCACCTGCAGTGCTCACACTATCGCAGAACGATACAATTTATGCGGCCAAATTGTTGGCCTCTTCACTCTTACAGGCAACAGCAGATGGTCCTGTAGATAAGCTTGATGGATTCAATGTTGTTGACCCAAAGAGCAACGAGCAGAATAAATTGAATTCCACAGATGTTGTAATCGTTAAAGCACAGAAAAATGCGTACATCATTCCAATGAAACTACCGATAGGTGGGTACTAAAATAATATGATTTTAGCAGATACCTTATATTAAAAGTTTTAAGAAACACCGTTAGTTTGATAAGATATTCGTTAAATTAAGGTAAGAGTTCAGCTGAACGGTTTCATGTAGGTACCTAATTAATAATTATTGAACAAATTATTATTATTATTATTTATATCATTTTAAATCATAAGTGGCAGATTGTGTCAAGCATTTAATTACTATTTTAATTTGAATTGACACATTTCTTATAAGAACATGTTTAAGCTAATATATACATTAGCTTAAACACTTCAATAATTTCTATTTGGGCGCAGTTTCCATTTTAATTTTAGGTTTTTTTTAAATATCGAGATGAGATATCAGGTATTTCAGCCAGATTAATTTCCCTTTCACATTTCGTGACATTCTTCATTTTTTTCGGAAATATTTTCGGTCCCTTTTCGGGTAAATTAAAAAAAATGTCACCTCATCTTCTTATTGCTTCATTTTATTTATAGAAAAAGAAAGTGTAGATAATATAACTTGCAAGATAGAATTCTAGAGCTAAAGTAGCTTTAAATGAAATCAAAAATTTTTGAGAGTATTCAGCTCTCTGTGAATAGGCCGAAGGGAACAATTTGCAATATCGACTAGACCGTTATTTAGTGTATCCAGTTGCGCACTTTTCCTCGGTTAAGTTCGGTTTCTTGTGTGCACCACTTAAGGCGAGATCTTCCTCTAATGCATCCGATGTTTGGCTGCGAATCAAACAATATGCGACTCATACAGTTGGTGGTTGAATCATCGTTTCCATAGCCCGTCAACGCAAACGGGATCGAAGATTTTTCGATTTTCTTCCCACTAAACTTTGATACGATCCATTCTTCATCCCCGTAGAGCAGGACTGGTATGATTAATGCCTTAGTAGTTTGAGGCCGATGAAATAGTTGTCGACAATAGTAATTCTTCATTTTTTTCTGATGAAAAATTGTTGTCACTGTTAATAGCGGAGCCAAGGTAGACAAAGTCACATACCACTGCAAAGTTATATCTATCAATAGAGACGTTTTATCGATTCGTCGATGTTGTGTGTCCTTCCTTTCAAGTTGGCAGCATATACCTACTTGGTATTACCTTCTCCTTACTTACTTAAGTGGACCTACAGTCCGGAATGAACCTGGGCCTTAACCAACATGCCTTTCCAATTAGTTCGGGCCTTAGCTAACAGCTTCCAGCTTAGCTAAACAGCTTCCACTAAAAGTTGGTTGAAGGCGGTTCCTACTTGTGTGCGTCACTTGAGGCGAGGTCTTCCTCTACTGCGTCCGACGTCTGGCTGGGAATCGAAGACTCTGCGTGCTGTAGTATTGGTGTCCATTCATTCTACATGTCCGAGCTCAACGTTCACTGCGGAGTTTTTTGACCAAAGGCATGTTGCTGTACAGCTCGTATAGTTCTTGGTTGAATCTTCGTCTCCATAGCCCGTCAACGCAAACGGGACCGAAGATTTTTCAAAGAATTTTGCTCTCGACTCATCCGCTGGACTCATGCCATAGAGCTGGACTGGGGTGATCAGGATCTTATATAGGGTTTTCTTAGTAGTTCGAGTAGTGAGGGCTTTACTACTTAATTGCCTTCTTAGCAACAGCGGTTGGCAAGAGTAATTCTTTTTTATTTTCCGACGAGATCTTGTTGTCAGATTTAATAGTGGAGCCGAGGAAGACAAAGTCCCGTACTACCTCAAAGTTATATCTGTCAATGGTGGCGTTCTGTCTATTTTGTCGTATGTGTTGACATCTTTTACTGCTAAACTCATTTTGCCGCTTCATTCTCTTTACTAGCAAACGTGGCTGTAACATCACGTTGAGTCCGACATATGATGTCAATATCATCTGCGTATGCTAGTAGTTGTGCACCGATTTTTGGAAAATTGTGCCTCTAGTGTTGGCTTAGGAGTTTTGCACAATCCTCTAAAGAATCAAATTGAAGAAGTCACATGTCTAAATCCTTTTTTGGTATCGAATGTGTCGGTGAGGTCGTTTCCGATCCTGATGGAACAGCGAGAATACTCTGTCGTCATCCTACATAAAAGATCGAGTTTGGGTGGTATTCCAAAACTAGACTAGGCTCCGTATAGCTCGGCTTTATAAATGCTGTTGTTATGCTGCTTTGAAATCGATGAATAGGTGGTGAGTATCAATTTGGACTTCTTGGTCTGTTACTTGCCAAGTCATCTCCGCCGGTTTTATAGAGCTCAATGGGAAGGCCGTCATTTCCGGCAGCCTTATTAAGCGTGAGTTTAGATATTGCTATCCTCACTTCACTTTGGTCGGGTGGTTGGCAGTTTTCGCTCTCGTTGCCACTATTGAACGGTTCATTCTACCTGTTTGTCATCGCCGTTTAACAGTCTGCAGAAGTGGTTCTTCCATATCCTCAGCATTGACTATGTCTCGACAACGATATTTCCTTGTTCATCTAGACAGGTTTCTGTTCGAGCCTTGTATCCTTAGCTTTGACGTTTTACACTTTGGTAAAACTTGCGAACATCTTTCCTGGAGTGGCACCTCTCTAAATTCTCGATTACGCGCTTTTCTTAGTTTTTTTCTGTGTTCTTCCCTTCTTCTTTGCCTATAGAGCTCAATTGCAGCTCTCGTCTTCACCTACACCTCGGCCTTGTAGGCCTCGTTCTTGGCTGCAAGCATTGATTTAAGCACCCGGGGCGCACCATATAACCTGCATAGATTGCATATTTTGCACATAACTACTTAATCATAAATACAACTATGGTATACATGAGGCTATTAGTCGCATGAGTATACTTACAATAAAAACTACGATCTAGTTGAAATGCATGTTAGTAAGAATAGTTTAAAAATTTATCTGCGGTATTGTATATAAGAACCGTAAAAAAAAGTGCACTTAAACTTGCTTTTTTATGTTTATATGTAACAGCTAAAATGTAGTTTCATTGGTTATTGATTTTGTTAGTGTTGTCAATCTTAATAGCTTCTATGTTCTGTTATTTTTGGATAAAAGGCATATGTTTGCGAATTTACCCTTGCTGCGAATTGTAAACTCGTTTGCTATCATCGTCATTAAAGCTTAAGATTTATTGCCTAAGTCTGGCGCTTATATCCACAACCCACATCAAATAGTCGCTGTATCGGTTCACAATAACACGGACCGTAATGAATATCACAGTTTCTTATCCACATTTTGCCTGGCCCATCCCATAGTATTTTCTAGGTGGCAGTAATGCCTTGCTTGTAGCAGTTTCATCTGCATCTGTCCGGCTAATGTGATCACATTCCAGTTAACGATACAAAAGTCGTTGTCCTTTTTTCGTCTGTCATGGTTGCTTCTTAACAATACCTTTGTATGTATGTGAGTGGATTATTACCACAAAGCACCAGCTAAGTTTGTTATACTATAATTACATTGAACCACCCCGTTTTGTTCCCACGAGCACCATCTTGCGCTAGTTCTTTATCGTATCAACAAAGAAATGGGTCGAGATAGTTTCAGATTTCTGTAAGTTGATTTTCAAGTACCAGTCATCCCAATATCTTTGGGACTTCTGCAAAAGAATTCGAATGACCTCGGCCACCACTGTTCTATATAGTTTGTTACATAGAGTAATCATTTTGGTATATATACCCGGATCGATTCAGAATCGCTAGCTGTGTCGATTGAGGCATGTCTGTATGTTACATTTCGACGGAGCTGTAAAACAATTTCAAAATCCGCCCACTGCCACCCCAACTTGCAAGAACAACACTTTTTCAAATTTCTCAACCGTTTGACCAGTGGATGGATTTTGAATTTTTCTTACAGCTTCAAAAATCCATGACATACAGACGGACGGACTAATGGACAAACATGAGTCGATGATATACTTTAAGGTATATCTAGCAAATTTATTTCTCTATATTACAAACCATGCATCAAAAAAGTTGTGTCTTAATTTCATAACATATTACAAAAAGACAAGTATGTATTTACATTATATTATAGACATTTTTGAACTGTTAATAATAAATACAAAGTCCGCGGGAAATCTACATAAATGTAATTATGGTTATGGATCCAATTCATATGTATATGTTAACTCCAAAAGATAATAGCAAAAAAATTCATTAACTAATAATGATATCACCATGAGGTATAAGAGACCATAAACCATCTGCCCAAAATATTTTGCATAAATCAATTGTAACCGAAATTGAGAAAGTTATACCATTTTGCAAATTAAAGCGACAAAAGCACGATATTGATATTGATATTTTTTATTCAAACTACATTTTTACTACGTAGATCTGTTGGTTAGCATTCACTTTTTTATTTTTACCTTTTTAGTCATAGATAACTCAATACATACAATATTGGGGTCCGATGACCTAGTTACATTAAATATTAACATTGTTTCATTTCAGGAGACTCAAACAGAAATCCAGTGGCCATTGACGACTTATACAACATGAGAGATAAACTTAACAGGGCATATACCATAAATCAATTCATTTTCATAATAAAACCCGAACGCATAAATTTTCTCAACAAATTAATTTAAGTGTTATAGTTATAGTTTATACGTCTTAGTGTTAAAATCATTAAAATTGTTTGTTTTATTTATTTGTAATAAAAAATTACTCAAAAATTATTTATATGTTTCATTATGACAAGAAATTAAAAAAAAGGACGCTGTTTTTTTTCCACCGTTTGCTACCATCAAATTTTTACAATAACCAACACACTAAATAGCATGTTTCTTGAAAATCCGGACAAAATTGATAAAATGATTTAAAACAAATAATATGATTTTCTTAAACTAATACCATGTTCAATAGCGTAGTGTGGTTCATAAAAATGGTTCGCTTTTAATGTTTCTTCTAGTTCTACATGATCCATGATCGAAAAGTTGTAACGATCCGCCCAAGAAGGACACATCCGAACTTGCCGGTTCAAACGTCTTGATTTCACTCAATCAATGAGACGAAATTTTCCAATGAATCCTTTAGTCAGCCACTGAGGCGAAATTTCAATTCCATCATGTGTGGTGTTCTAATGAAGTTGTTCAACGATAGCTATAACTGTACACTAATGCTGCAGCACTCAATCCCGTAGTGGGGGTTGTGCTTTGGGTTAACTACCCACCTATAGATAAAAAACCATTGTTATGATGCAACCAACAGCCTCAAAAAGTTCAAAGACGTTCGTATCTTCACCTGGAATGTGAGAACATTAAACAGAACAGATGCAAGCGAACAACTAGTGGACCCCCAAAACTGCTACAAAGCAAACATCACTGTTATCCAGGAAATACAATGGGATGGGCCGGGAAAAAATATGATGAAAACCTGTGAATCCGCTACGGACCGTGTTATAGTGAGCAGAAACAGCGACTATTCGGATGCGGATTTGCTATAAGTGCCAGACTTAGACAAGAAGTCTTATGTTTCCAAGACATTAGCGACCGCATTGTAATAATCCGCATCAGAAAAGCTAAAGATTGTTTCTACGAGCTCCTTGACAAAACCTATGAGCGACTACCGAATTACGATGTTAAAATCGTAATGGGAGATTTTAACGCAAAGGTAGGAAGAGAAGACATCTTAAGCAGTATTGTCAAAAAACATATCCTACACGACAACACGTCTGGTAACGGACTTAGGTTAATTGACTTTGCTTATGAACAAAATACCACTATAGTTAGCACACGGTTTCCTCGCCTCAATATCCATAAGGGGACAGAGTGCAATTGCAAAGAGACCGCAAAGAGAGACACCATAACAACAAATTTCGAAGAACAATGGCATAGATGTCAACAAGCCATTAGATTAGCCGCAATGGATGTGCTAGGTTTCTCGCTCCCACCTGCAAGAATCCCACCTGAAACATCTGTCCGAATTCCCACCTGATGGGGAATTCGGACAGATGTTTCCAGCCAAGAACAAGGCCTACAAGGCTTAGCTGCAGGTGACGACGAAAGCTGCTATGAGCTCTTTAGGCAAAGAAGAAGGGAAAAACACAGGCTGTCCAGAAGGAAGAAAAAAGAGCAAGGAAGGCGCGCGATCCACCGAACCACTTCTGCAGACTGTTAAACAAAATTCTACTGTCAGGCAGAACGAACCATTCAATATAGGCAACGACAGCGAAAACTGCCATCCACCCGACCTGAGTGCCTCTAGCTTAATAATACTGAAATGAAGGCCTTCCCGCTGAGCTTTAAAAAGTCGGCGGAGATGACTTAGTTAGTAACATCCATTAACTCATAAGCCAAATCTGGTCGGACGAAAATATGCCTGGAGAATGGAACATCAACATCGGTTGCCCGATCCACAAAAACTAAACTGCGCAAACTACAGAGGCATAAGTCTTCTTAACATCGCCTACAAGATCCGACCTCACCGATACATTCGATACAAAAAACGGATTTAGGCAAGACAATGCGCTGTCATGTGACTTCTTCAATTTGATTTTTTTTATATATGTATATTCATTTTTATTTTAAATCTTCTTAAAACTAACCTACATGCTAGACAAAAATTCATGAAAAAACTAGCCTACTTATAAACAACTTAACTAACTTACTTGCCCTATGCGGGCGCCCTAAATTAATTAATTCTAATGCCTTTCGGCCTATTATCTAAACTTCTTCAATTTGATTCTTGAGAGGATTGTGCAAAACTCCCGACCCAACACCAGAGGCACAACTACTAGCATACGCTGGATACATTGACATCATTGGTTGGACTCAACGTGATGTCATAGCCACATTTGCTAGTATAGAGAAGGAAGCAGAAAAAATGGGCTTAACAGTAAATGATGGTAAGACTAAATATATGCTGTCAATACGAAAGGACACACAACATCGACGAATCGGACAGAACGTCACCATTGACATAAATAACTTTGAGGTAGTTACGGGATTTTGTCTACTTCGGCTCCGCTATTAACTCTGGCAACAACATCTCAACCAACCGCTGTTTTTTTCGGTAAAAGAGAGCAATTCACTCGAACTACTAAGGAGATTTTATATAATACACTGATCTTCCCAGACCTGCTTAACGGCGCTGAGGCACAGACCGTATCAAAAGCGGATGAAGAAATCCTTGGTCGATTCGAGAGGAAAATTCTTCGAGCTGTACAGCAACATGCCCCTGTTAAAAAAATCTGTGGACGTTTAAAATGGCTAGGACATGAAGAACGAATGGAATTCTTTCAAATTTGACCTAAACCGTTTTCTACTGAAAGTGCACCCAAAAAGTGGGTAAGATTGTCCAAATATTACGAAATATTTTTCTAAAAAGTGGGTAAATTTTGAAAATTTGTACACTTGTTCTGTATGCACGGACAAGGATCCTGTTTCATTACACAGGGTATCCGCCGGGAAGGTATACTACTTTGTTTTGCCCCATTTTTGTAAACATTAGTCTTGACAGTTCATATTTGGCAGTCGTGAAGAAGACACGTTCAAGAAAGTGTTCAAAACAATCCATCAACCTCAATTCGACGCCGTGCTCAAGAGCTTGGTCTTCAAGAAACAACTTTGGACAAAATTTTGCACAAGAATTTACATTTGTTTCCATTCAAGATTCAGTTGACACAAGAGCATTTATGCCGCCGTACATATGCCAATAGGTTACGGGAGCAGGCGTCAAGGGTAGACTATATCTACTCCTTGTTGCCGAGCTTAACGCAACTTAGATCGTAATGGGCGCGCTGTCAGAGAGACCCTTAAAGATCCTGGCTGTGAATGTAAATTCAGTGATTAGGATCGAACGTAGAGCTAATCATTTCCAGTTGCTTACTAACAAAAGTCCCGATGTGCTTATGGCTAGCGAAGCTAAGCTCAACCGGAAGCATAAATGGACTAATAGTAATTACAATATCTTAAGAAAGGACCGGCCTAATCCACTCAAGGAGGCGGGGTCGCTATCTTCATACGAAAAGGCATTAGTTATAAGGTCATATATAGTGGTGAAGTGCCCGATTCCGGCTGCTGGAGGCCTGCGTCATATGCATTCCTCTCCAACAAGGGAAGCAACTGTATGTGATAGCGGCCTACGCACCGGAAGCACCTCAGCCTACACTTTTTACAACAGAGCTCGGAAAACTTTTCGAATTTCTAAGACTGAACTCAGTGGAGAACTTTTATCTTTTGGCCGGAGATTTAAATGCCAAACACGAAGATTGGGGAAATCAATTAAAAAATCCTCGGGGTAACCAGCTTTACAATTCGATGGTCCACTACAATGTTGAACATTGGATCGACATTCCCGCCACAGAAAGGCCATCGTTTTACTGCGAGACACAAGACTGACAGTCACTAACAGAGTAGGTCAACACCCGCGAAACTGTTTACGGACGATTGAGTACGACAGTGATCACTGCGGATTCGCCGCCGTAATACAGCTTCCGAACGTTGGAGGAGTATGTGCCTGTGCATCCTTACAACTAAGGTAAGATGCGCTGGCCTCGCTTCACCATCGCCTTATCAAGAGAACTACGTTCGAGGGCCATTTCACCACCAAACAACAGAAACCTAATAAACAACGAAATCGACGAATTCTTACAACAAATGGGCGAAAAGATTCAGCGAACAATGAACAGGACCATAGCGAAGTACAAAGAACATGACATAACGTCTACGTACAGAAGCGCGACCATTGACGCACTACACAGACAAAAAAGCGGACTTCTGACAAGACTCAAACTCTTGTACAGACGATTGACAAACCCACGCGCCCCGGAGATTAGTACAATGAAGGCGTCGATCTAAAACACCAACCAATTGATCAAGAAGAACTATCGTTTGTCCATTAATTTGTTCTGGAATAACAGGACTCGGGCCGTAAATTCCAGCGACCCGAGTATGTTTCCACAAATTAATAAGATCTTTAGGAGGAAAGGTCATAACAACCTTCGGTGTATTAAGCTCCAACGAACAACTGACAATACCAACATACTTTTAACAGCAGGAATTGGTCCGGGGGAAGCCGTCTTCGACGACGATTTCTATGTTATTGAAGATACTCAGGAGAAAGTGGAGGCAGTGGGGGCTGTCTTTCAGGAAGTGTATAAGGTGAATGATAGCATTCGCCCGAACCCCGTCCTGGAAAGCAATGCCCTGCTCCATCATTTCTATCTCCGAAACGACATAACGCAATGGCGATCTGAGAACCGTGGTTTCGTCCGGTTTGATGAAGAAAACTTGACAAACGCCATAGTCGCCGAGCGAAGTGGGTCTAGTCCCCTGTTAATCTCGAAGGTGGAACTTCAGATCATCTTCGATTCCATAAAGAAAAAGAAGTCAGCGGGAGTCGATGGTATATCCAACATTGTACTGCGACACTTACCCCCTGAAGCTGTGGACATTTACGCCACGCTGTTCAACAACGCGCTGAATAACGCATATTATCCAGTGCGTTGGAAGATAGCGGTGGTTCATCCTCTTCCGAAAAAGGGAAAGGACAACTACAATCCGGCAAATTTCCGGTCGATAAGTCTCCTTCCGAGTATCAGCAAGGTTTTCGAAAAGATTCTCAATAGAGCACTGTTCAAGTGGTCTGAGGACAACAATATTATACCGGAGAACCAGTTTGGTTTCAAGGCCGGACATGACTGTATTCATGCCGCCTCCAAACTCGTCTCTAATATACAATGGTTGATTTAGAGAAGGCTTTTGACACCGTATGTCTAGAGGGCCTCTATCTTAAAGCTGACCAGACTTGCCATAAGTAAACCACTGCTATATATGCTTCATGACATGCTGACTGGTAGAACGTTTGTTGTCAAAAGTGGCAATGTAACTTTTAACACAACATTTTTCATTAAGAATGGTCTGCAACAGGGAGCGGTAAACTCACTGATTCTCTTCAGCATTTACACCAGTGATATAATAGGTAGTCTTACTCAGGCAATTGCGTATGCGGACGATCTTATCGCGTACAGAACAGCCCCTACTGTCGAAGTCATTCGAACTCTTTTGCAGCGGGACTTCGACAAGATCCAGAGATATTGTGATGACTGGAAGTTGAAAATCAACTTTCAGAAATCAGAAACTATCCTGCTTAGGACACCGTTGTCTAGGGCCTCTAGGGATACGAGAAAGAACTGGCGAAAGCTGGTAATCGTTAGACCAAACGGACAGCCACTGGCGAGTAAAAGTGTAGTAAAGTACCTTGGCATCTGGTTAGATCAGTATCTATATTTCGGAAGACATGTAGATGCTGCTCTGGCGACAGCTAAAGGAGCATTTGCCCTGACAAGACGATTGTTTTATAGCAGTCGTCTTGACAGCAGAGTAAAGGTGATTTGCTACATGGCTCTCATAAGGCCGATGATTGCCTATGGGTGACCGGTGTGGTACAACGTTGCCCCATCTCAAATGGAAAATATACGGGTGTTTGAAAGGCAGTGTCTGAGGACCTGCCTTGGACTTCACAGAACACCAGTATCTGACTACACAAAATACTATTCCAACCAGGTCCTATACAACGGGGCCAACATAAACAGAATAGATAATTTTCTGGTTAAACTCATTGGGTTTCACGCTGCAGGAGCGATGGCTTCGAACAATAGTCTCATCTTTGGGGCCTTCTACCCCAATGAAGAATATTTTGAGAGCGCTTTAAGCTCTAAGCGGCTTTATTCCGCCCGAAGCTTTCCTATATTTGGATAGTCGAAGGCTGATACAGGATAGATCGGTGGTTCCGCTAATCTACCACGTCTTCCGACGAACTGTGGATAGGCGGCTCCTATACGACCGAGACGTAGTCGCTCATGGCGGAGGAAAGCGGTTCAGCAAGAGTGTGTCCGATTGAGACCGTTGGAGTAGGTTACAACAGGAGAACCTGTTGTGGTGGTTAAACTAGGTAAAGATAGTTGACTTATGGCCGACATAGTTTTAGTCTTAAGGTTTAGGTTTAAACAGTCATGGTGGCACAAAAAAAAAAGTATATATATATATATATATATATATATATATATATATATATATACTTTTGTGCCACCATGACTGTTTAAAAAAAAACGCTTGCTGTGGCTGTTCTAGTTTTTAAGTTATTTTTAGGTAGTTTTAATTAGTGTTACGTAGTTTAAGTTAGTCGATAAGTAGTTTTAATTAGCATGTAAGTTAAAATAAAATAAAATAAAAAAAGACAAGAAACCAAGTTTTTTCAAAAAAAAATTTCTTGGTAGCCAATATTATAACTATAGATTTACATATTAGATAATAGGCCGAAAGGCATTAGAATTAAGTTGTTATCATTTAATTTAGGGCGCCCGCATAGGGCCAGTAAGTTAGTTAAGTAGTTGATAAGTAAGCAAGTTTTTTGAATGAATTTTTGTCTAGCATGTAAGTTAGTTTACATATAAAATAAATAAAATAAAAATGAATTAAAAAAAAAAAAAAAACATAACCCATGACAACCCTGATTTTCATGAGAAAATCATAATGAGTGATGAGGCACATTTTCATTTGAATTGGGCAATGGAAAATTCTCAAATTATTCATCAGTCACCTTTGCATCCATTAAAAGTTAAATGCTGGTGTGCCATGTGGTCAGGAAGAATCATTGGACATGAAAATGAAAATGTTTTGGGCTTGATTAACATGTGGTATCAACAAGAAGGTGCCACATCGCATACAGGCAGGATTACAATGGAATTACTGCGAGATCTTTTTCCACAACAAGTTATTTCAAGAAATGGCGATGTTGATTGGCCACCACGGTCGCTTGATTTGACTGCCCCGGACTTCTTCTTGTGGGGATATCTGAAAAGCAAGGTTAATGCAAACGCTTGAGCAACTCAAACTAAATATTCTTGATGAAATTAATGAAATACGGCGTGAAATGTGTGAGAATGTAATGAAAAATGTGCTCAAAAGGGCTCGCATTTGTGAGTCTTACAGAGGCGCAATATGTATAAAAGCTAATATACCCCTATGGGAAGGATATAAAAAAACAATGGTTTAAACATTATGATAGTGATAGGCTTGTTTTAGTTGTTTTTACTCCAAATCTATTTGAGCAAACAATTTTATTCAGTCTTGCACCCTTAGCCTTGATAGGTGCCGCTAAACCTATTTTTTCAATTGTAATTTCTTTTCCCCCGTGGGCTGGTGGAAATCTTTAACCCACTAAAACCACCACCCTTTTTGTATTTGTATTGCAACTAAGTATGCGACTTATCTTGCAATTTTTTTTAATACGAGTAAGGAATGTTTGGCAGGTAAATTTCCTTTGAGAGTTCATGCTTTTTCCGCAATTTATAGCGCGGTTTGTTTTTATCGGGCCAAATCTAAAGTCTTAGTCCTTTGAAGACACCGCAATAATTTTGTTCCTCAAGAATTTGGAGGACCGTTGTGTTACGTGTCCCAATATACGTTTTACATGTTTGCGTGCAAAATTTTTCATTTCATCTTTAACCGCGGGAATACCCGATCTCTGCATAGATCTTCATTCCTTATATACCACGGCGAATTGCCGAATGATCTTAACATTTTGTTTTCAATGTTAATTAAAAACGGTTGTCGAAAATGCTAGAGTTGCTATATTATATAGCAGCTGATAACAACGGGAAATCTCAAAAGTGGAAAATGGGTGGGAAATCAATGTTTCATGAAATAATTTGATGTGAAAATATTTTTACTCTTGCTTTGAATATAAAGTTAAAACATTACAATAAGTGTAATAGTAGACAGTGAAAAATTTGGATTTTATTTGCAAAAAAAAAATAAATGACAGCTAAATTTGAAACCCCAAAATGCCATTTGGTGGCATTTAAGTGTTTCAATTTCAGTGCCATAAATCTGACTAGCGTTTTTCTTCTTCTCTAAGCTTATGGAGATTAATGACGTTTTCAATAGGCAAATTTTATCTTAAATTTGATCTTTTTTGTTACCAATGGAACATAATTTCAGATTGACTTATCTTTGTCCTAGTAACGTTGTATTTTCTTGTCTGTGAATTTAATGTCGGTGTAGCTGTCAAGTTTTAAGATCAGGTAAAGGATCTCTGGTTTTCTGTTTTTTATTTTTTTAATATTTCACAACGAACTGCTACACTTTTTCTGGTTAATAACAATTTTTCCTTACCGAAATTTAATAATCCATAACGAAAATAACTCTAGTTAAACTGACAGCTATCATTTGGATTAGTGTAAGGGCTCAGTTATAGCTATTATTGACCAACTTCAATGAAACAAAAAACATAATGGAATTTAAATGTCACCCCCATAGCTTCTTATAGGAATTATTGGAAAATTCCGTTTCAGTTCGGTCGCTCTTTTAATTCAGTCATTAGAGTGTTGATGTCAAAACAAAGCTTATGAATTCCAGAACATAATTATCCAAAATTATTTTAATTATTTATTACACATAGTTTACGCAGAAAATCACTTTTTGTTTTTCAATGATCAAGATTTATTTTTGTGAAGTATTTATTGTCGTTCCACCAAAATAACGCGGAATTTTCCAGTGATTCCCATAAGAAGCTTTGGAGGTAAAATTTCAATTCCATCATGTGTTGTGTTCCAATGATGATGTTCAATGATAGGCTATAACTGAGTTCTTAGTGCAAGGAGGGAAATCAGCCAAAAAAATTGATTTCCAAAATTGATCTGAGATCAAAAAAATCAAATTCGGTCTTTTGACAGACATAGATCCAAAAAAAATAATGATTTTTTACCAATGGAAAACGCCATAAGAAAAAAACAGGCTTAATATCGTATATATCTGACAATAAAATGGAATAATACTACGTTCTCACTGGAGCTGAAATGAGCCTATTTCCAAATTCACCAAATTCACTTGACAACTTGCTATATTTCCGAATTTCCTGTGACAGTTTATAGTTGACATTTATATTGTAAACTCGCCAATGATTGAATTTGTAAAGAAACCGCAAGAAGCAAAAGAAAATTTCGAATTATGGTTTTCAATGCTAGCTGCTCTAGCTCTCCTTTTTTTCATATGAATTCGAATTTGACATTTTAGCTGTTCCATTCCAATGAAAAAAGGTTTGTTAGTTTGTTTGACCTCTTATTTTTTCATATTAGAACAAATGTGATGAAATTTTCACATAACTGAAATTTTATTTTTATGGGAAATTTAATCGTATTTTCAAAATATATGTGAGAACGTGGTATAAATCCAGAACATCGACTTGAATAGTTTGAGAGCTTCTGATGTAGCTGTTATATTAATTTTCAACCACCATCAACTTCAGGTTGTTCTCACTTTTGTTTTCGTTCTGACATCCATCAACACAGAAAATTTTATTAGCGCACATTTAAGAAAAAAAGTTAATAAAAACAACGTTCCGGCTGTTTTTGTCGAGTGTTTTTACTAATTTTCGGCTTATAATGACTACAATGGAGCCGACTCAGAATAAAACATGGGATCTATCACTCTACGAACTGCAGCGCAAGCCACAGGAAATCATCACGGATAGCACAGAAATTGCAGTTTCTCCAAGAAGTCTTCACAGTGAACTCATGTGTCCAATATGTTTGGATATGTTGAAGAAAACAATGACTACCAAGGAATGTCTCCATCGTTTCTGCTCTGATTGTATTATAACAGCGTTGCGTTCCGGCAATAAAGAGTGCCCAACATGCCGTAAGAAACTCGTGTCAAAGCGCTCTTTGCGACCAGATCCAAACTTTGATCTACTAATCTCAAAGATCTATCCCAGTCGTGAGGAATACGAAGCAATTCAGGAAAAAGTTATGGCAAAATTTAACCAAACCCAATCGCAGCAGGCTCTTGTGAATTCCATCAAAGAAGGAATCAAATTGCAGTCTCAGAATCGTCCACAGCGCTACCGAAAAGGAAACGAAAGCGACCGAGATCACCGAGAACATTCTTCTCATCACACATCTAACAGTAATAGCAGCAACAGCAATGTCAACAATGCAGGCTCCAGTGCTTCAAGTAATAATCGGGTTATCGATGAGGCCTCCGATAGTCGCAATGCGTCGAATCCACCATCAGTACGAAGTACTCCTTCCCCAGTTCCATCGAACAGCAGCAGCAGCAAACCCAAGCGAGCAATGTCGGTGCTAACATCGGAACGCTCGGAGGAATCGGAGAGCGATAGTCAAATGGATTGTCGCACCGAGGGCGACTCAAATATCGACACCGAAGGTGAGGGCTCGTCTGAATTGGGCATTAACGATGAAATTGAACTAGTTTTCAAGCCGCATCCTACTGAAATGGCCGGCGATAATCAGTTAATGAAAGCGCTTAAGGAAAACTGCGTAAGGTACATCAAAACCACGGCTAATGCTACAGGTAAGCAATGAAATGGAGAGATCAAATCGGTGAAGATTACCTACGGACACTTTAATTTCAGTTGACCACTTGAGCAAGTATTTGGCCACACGCATGACATTAGACTTGGGTGCTGATTTACCCGAAGCCTATCGAATGATCAACTTTTGCATTTATATTGCCCCTCAGCCGCAGCAATTGGTCATCCTGAGCGGCAATCAGACATTGCATCAAGTGAACGACAAGTTCTGGAAGGTAAGTGGAAGCGAAGTAAGTGCAAATAGTTTTCCTTTTTAATTTTGGTGTAAATGTGCGTTTGAATATTTGCGGAATAACACGGTTAGAGATATTCCTCAACAAAACATGCTTTAATGATTGAGATTTTTATATTCGTTTGCTCTCTTTTACTTCCCCAATTTACGGTAATATAGGGGTTCAAATCCGGTGATCCAAATCCGACTACATTTGCCCAACTGTTGACACCGAAAGATGGTAAATTTAAATAAGGCTACGTCACAAGTTGTATACTTTTCCCGTGACACGAAATCCGTCATTCCCTGCACTCTTTTTTTATTTTCAGTTTGGACGTTCTTGCCATTGTTAATATTGTTGGCTGTTAAAGCAGCAGAAGCAGCTCCAATGCGATATCACTTCGATATTGCTTTTCAGGTTGTATATCCCTGTTGAACATCTGTTGGGGCCGTTCATATGGAATTAATCCATTGGTTAGGTAAGGTTTGGGTCCTTGTGATCTATTGGTGATACTTTTAGTAAAGGCCAGTTCACGTTCTTCCTTCCTCCTCAATGGATCATTCGCCTATACCTAATCTTCTCGATGTCCTCCGAAATCTTGAAAGTTACAGTTTTCAAGTGTTCCCTTCCTCAAGTGACAGGGACTAGGATCGTGATCCAGAAAATAAGGGTTGTCCTCGCATGAGTAGAATCAATTGTCAGGAAAATCTTATCTCAAATTCGCCGTTCGGAGTCAGCATAAAACAGGAGGTACTGCCATCGTGCAAAAGGTACACACGCACACATAAATGGCTGCGAGAAATCGCAGCCCTGGGTACTAACGAGCCTGTTGCGCCAAAAATGTTTGTTTTATTTTATTTGTATGAATTTCTGCACCACATATGAAGTTCTTATTTAAAGCATTCCTCATGATATGTGCATCATGATATGTTGCATCGTCAATAAGACACACAATTCGGTAGCCGCCATGTCTCCCTAAATGTTTGGTAAAAAAAAGTCATTTGCTTTGTCTTCTACTTACTTACTTAAGAGGCGCTACAGTCTGGAATGAACCTGGGCCTCAACCAACATGCCGGTCCTTAGTTAACTGCCTTCAGTTGCGAACTCCAAGTTGGTTGAGGTCAGCTTTTTGTGCGCGCCACTTAATGCGAGGTCTTCCTCTCCTGTGTCCGACGTCTGGCTGGTAATCTAAGACTCTGCGAGCCGGAGTATTGGTGTCCATTCGTTCTGCATGTCCTAGCAATCTTAAACGTCCAATGCGGAGTTTTTTGACCAGGGGCATGTCGCTGTACAGCTCGTATAGTTCTTGGTTGAATCTTCGTCTCCATAGCCCGTCAACGAAAACGAAAACGAATAATTTTTCCCTCAAATCGACCAAGGATTTCTTCATCCGCTTTTGAGACGGTCCATCCTTCAGCGCACTAGAGCAGGACTGGGATGATCGGGGTCTTATATAGGATCTCCTAAGTAGTTCCAGTGAGGGAATTCTTAGCCCGAAGAAACAGCGGTTGGCAAGAGTCAATGTTGAGATGTCAATAGCGGAGCCGAGATTGACAAAGTCCCGTACTACCTGAAAGTTATATCTGCCAATGGTGACGTTCTGTCCAATTCGTCGATGTTGTGTGTCCTTTCCTGTTGACAGCATATACTTCGTCTTGCCCTCATTTACTGCTAAACCCATTCGGCCGCTTCCTTCTCTATACTAGCAAAAGTGGCTATGACATCACGTTGGGTGCGATCAATGATGTCAATATCGTCGGCGTATGCTAGTAGTTGTATCCATTTTTTGAAAATTGTGGCACTGGTGTTGGCTCGTGACTTTTGCACAATCCTCTCAAGAATCAAATTGAAGAAGTCACATGATAGCGTACGCCTTCCCAAATACTTTTATGGTATCGAACGTGTCGGTGAGGCCGTTTCCGACCCTAATGAAGGAGCGAGAATTCTCCATCGTCATCCTACACAAACGGACGAGTTTGGGCATACCGAAACTGCCGTCATTTCCGGCAGCCTTATTAAGCTTGAGTTTAGATATCACTTCACTTCACTCAGGTCGGGTGGTTGGCACTTTTCGCTGCTGAGGTCTATTCAGAGTTACAACCACTGGGCATTGCCAAGTTAAAGCCAATCAGAGTCAACCCTCGTTCTACAAAACCCAACCATCTTGCTTTGTCTTCTACTGCGAAATAAATTAGCTCAATCCGTGACATCTTTGTTTATACTCGCAAATGCGGGAATGATATTTCGTTTGGTACTATTAAATGGCGCTGCATTTTCGAATGAACCCGGCCCTCAACCAACTTTCTTCTCCAATTAACCCGGTCCAATTCGCATCCTGCAAAGACGCACGGATTCAGGCGGTATACCAAAACTAGACATGCCTCAGTATAGTTAACATATATATATGCTGTCTTATGGGATTTCAAAATCAATGCTAATGGATATCGTTTTATGCTATTGGTTACTTCCAGGATCTGTGCGAAGTCCTACGAAGTCCTGGCAAGATTGTGCGTGAACTGTTTCCCGCATTCTCTATATTTGGCGCAGTTCAGAGGGTTACATATTTTGTGGATCGGGCAAACGATTCAATTCTCCGACTAAATGAGTTGCCATAATCTCTTGGAACCCACTAGCACTACCCACTATTGTAAAAAAAAAGCTTAGCTTTTGTGCAAATCCTAAATCAGCCTACTTTTCTAGTGTCAGTTTGTTTATCAATCTGCGATGACTTTTTTTTTAAATAACTGGTGGATGTGATCAACATTTCGCACGTTGAAAACAAAAGTAGCACAAAAATTTCCACTTCTGATTTAAAGCTACATCAAGGTTCCGATATGTGTATATATATCACGCCCCTTAAAATTACATTTTAAAAAAAGATAGTGATGTTATACTTTATGCAACTACCATAACTTTAACATATTTTGTCTTACAGCTATCGACCACTAAAGTTAGTCCAAATTTTAATCGGCTATATGTGTTCGAAAATAAGGTTTTTTTGTCACTTTTGTTTTCAACGTGCGATTTAGTCCTCTATATATTATTTTCAGTTTGTCAAAAATTAACTCAAATTGTATTCTCAAACTTGCATTTTCTTTCAGGTAAACAAACCAATGGAAATGTATTACTCGTGGAAGAAATCCTAGGGACAACTGATTCACTCTCATTAAAAGGGAGTGCGAGTCTGGCACATTTCATCACCTTACAATATATAAAAATACATATTAACAAAAAAAAAAAAAAAAACAATTAAACAAATCTGGATAAGCAGTAAAATAAATATTTTATGTCATTTAAGACGGGTACACATGTGCCCCTTAAATTCATTATATATATTCTTCAGCTTATGTAGTTCGTGTATGCTTGACAAGACAACATACATATAGATTGCTAATAATAAAACAAAAATAAGTTGCATCGTCAATAAGACACACAAAACTGAATTATTATTTTTTCATTTATTTTGAATAAAATGTTTCTACATTTGGTACGGATAGAAAATTAAGGTACACCCTTGTGACAACATAAAGCATATTAAGGAACGTCTTAAACTCTTGTAAAATTAAGCACGTATGCGTAGCGAGAATTGTGATGTTTGTGTAGTATATGAGGTCTTATAATATATAAAAAGGCAAAAAGATCTACATCTACGCAGGTATAACAACTATCTACGTTTTACTTGTTTCAGTTTATTGAGTATAGCTTCTTTGAATTGTGAATATTCTTCACTGGCCTCGATTTCATTGCGACATTCGCCTTGTATTCGTAAGAGGCACCGTTTGATGTTGGACTTATCACCTGTGCGAACATTGGCTACGAGCTCCTTTTCCATGTGATATGGTAAGCCTAAGTCGCTGAGCTCTTCTAGTTCATCTTCTGTGAGTAGGCGGAAATCGCTGAGGTACTCCTCAGCCTTTTCATAAATATCAAGCATTTGTTCGGCTTCGGATTTGTCGCCCTTTCTTTGTGTTTCAAGGTATTTTCGCAGCAACTTTGAAGCCTGCTGGTTGATAAGTGTTTCTTGTGCATTGAGGCGATAGATTCGTTTAACTTCATCTTCGGTTAGTTCTGAACAGCCGCAGAAACACTTTAGCAGGCGCTTAGCTGCAACCTGAAAGAAATAATGTAAAAATAAAGCACCGTTTAGAAACAGGATCAACGTTTACAACCTTCCGACCTCAGAAATTGGCTGACAAGCTCCTCGATAAAAATTATAAGCAACTCCCGAAATACGAATGAAGAAAAGTGTTGAGAAAGTTTGATTTTAAAGACAGCCTTCGCAAAGAGCGCCTAGACTTAAGAACGCGTATCTTTAAGAACAAAGAAATGATAAAGGCGCGATAAGAATTTTGTCGAGATAAACAACGAATACACCTAGGAACTCGAAATGCGTTCCAATGTTATTTGTCGATTTGAAAAAAAAAACATGTATAAAAAAAAGAGACAATTTTACAGACCTTTGTTTAGTTTTTTTAACCGCCCAAAGTCTATTTTTTCACGATAGTGACTAAGAATTCTCGCTGTTCTCTTAAAATCGCAAACAACCTCGAACTGAAATTCTATATTGAAAAGGGTTTAGGACTCGTTGTTGTGTTATCATGGGTTTTCAGCAACATTTCACTTGAAAGAGGAGCACAATATGGTCGATACAGTATACGAAGTGCTCTGATTAGGGCAGCGCTCAAGTAGAGAACAAGCCCAAAGTACCCAACTAGAACCGTTGGCTCTCTTCTATCACAACATATTTGCATTCGTTTACTACCTAAAATACACTTTAATGACTTCTTTATATGTAATTGCAGGCTAATTTTCAACATTTTCAACACCTGGTAACTCTGTTAAAAAAAAACAAATATTTTTATGAACTTTAGGTATTTTTCAAACAAAATAACAATATCTGTACAAGACCTTGACTCGTACATCTAAGGGTAATCTAAATAAAGGCGATAAGTGATAATGCATATCCGCTACACAATATACCCAAAACAGTTAATTTCCTCTTCAAAGGATGAGTTTCTCGAATCATAATAGAAGGTAATTTTTGAACTCTTAGTCGTGCATCTTAAAAAAAATCACAACGAGCTAAAACTATCTTTCTAGCCTACAATTGTATACTGTATTATATCATTTATGGTTTATTTACAAAAATTAACAACTCGCTTATCAAATTAAAACAAAAATCACGCAACAATCAATACGTGAAATATTTAAATAGGACTAGGTATAGCGCCCAGAAAATTGTTAGACCATGCAGTCACACCTTAAATTCACATGAGTACCAAGTATCTTCAATCACGAAGAATGAATATACTAATTATGAGCTTTGAGATGTGCGTAAAAAATTCTCACCTTGCAAGACGATTCCATTCTGCAGATGTGTGAGACTCACTTTGGTCCGTGCAAAACAGGTAGGGAAAATGTTGGAGCAGCAAACAATTTAACTGATATCACAGTGGTACCTTCTGATAGGAAGATAGTTAAATGTTATTTTAGCAAAACATATTTAAATTGTACTTTTATGTTAAAATAGATACAAAAACATTATTTTGAAAAGCACCACAAAGCCGTATTGATCGATTTGACAGAAGAACTATTGACAGCTGTATTGGATTGCCAAAATAATATCACACAATAATACAGAGCCTATCAAACTTTTTACCATAATTGTTATTTGAAAATTTAAATTTTGTTATATATTTGTTTGTTTTGATTGGACAAAACACAAACACATTTTTTATTAATAAATAATAATAATAGAGTAGATAAACTTTTTTGTGAGTCGCACAAAAGTGTTTTATTTGGTTTGAAAACTACTGACTAGTCCACTAGGCCGAGAAAATATCCATTGACTTTCAGCGTATTTATTAGATTTCTCAGAGGTTGCCTAGTTATGCATGCCTATATATATAAGTTCACTGGGCACCGTTGGTTCAAAAGACGTAGTAGAATTCACAAATCAAGTATAAACAAAACGAGATCCTTGTTCTTTCTTTATATCATGTGTTTTTTTTTCTGGGTTATGTTGTAAACAAATCTCCAAGGGGAAGAGCATGGAGCTCTCGAATAAAAGAAAAAAATACGAAAAATTGGATTGGCCCCCAATATGACCATTTCTTTTTGATCCTTCAAAGTCGCATCGCAAGGATATTGTGTTCAACTTACTTAAGTGGCTCTACAGCCCGGAACGAGCTTGGACCTCAATCAACATGCCTCTGAAATTAGTCCGGTACTTAGCTAACCGTACCAAGAGCGGGTGAAGAAATCCTTAGTTGTTTTGAGAGAAAAATTCTTCGAAAAATCTTCGGTCCCTTTTGCGTTGACGGGCTATGGAGACGCAGATTCAACCAAAAACTATACAAGCTGTACAGCGACATACCCCTGGGCAAAAAAACTCTGCATTTGACGCTTAAGATGGCTTGGACATGCAGAGCTCCATTTCCAATGCCAACGACGTGGATATGACAATTAAAATTTAACGTTTTATATGTAGATGTAGGTAACACATGTAACAAATGCAGGTAGTTAACGAAAGAAATCAGGCGTATAGTTTACCTGATTAACTACGTGTAGTAAAGGAGTAGATTACCTTACGTAATCTACTCTGCAGAGGTGGCAGAAATTACACTTTTTTTGAATGACTACATTTGGTACGTCTGCTACGCAACTAAGGGTGTTAATGTGGTTAAACGTAAAGGGTGATCCATTTCGAGGAGAATGTTTATTATCATTTGAAAGAACATTCTTTGGCATTTATTTTTTGAAGTCCATCCGTTGAGTCCAATTTTCGATCACTCGTTCGAGCATTTCGACTGGTAACTTGCGAATGACACGCGTGATGTTTTCCTCCAATGCCTGAGTCGAAGCGGGTTTGTCGGCATAAGCTTTTGACTTTACATATCCCCACAGAAAAAGAAAAAAAAGAATATTATCCAAGTAGGCCGATTATGTTGACCATAAGTGAATTTTCATAATAAAGTTGAACAATTTGTAAACGTTGTTCACGCGTAAGTCTTTCCATTATGAAATACCAAACAATACTAAACAAAAATAACATGACAGCATGACACGACTCACACGTGATCTGTCAAAAAAGGCTATTGAAAAAAGTATCTCTACTTGGATCACCCGTTAGTTAACGTAGGAAAATGTAGTAGACGTAGTGGTATCTGTCAAATTGTGTTTTGGATTGCTTGTTTAATAGAACAATTTATTTTGCACCGATATATTTTAAAATGTCGTAAATATTCTGAACTAATGAAATGTGAATTGTGTGTAATTTGTTACTGTTGTAGAGCAATTACAATTTAGTAGAGCACTACTATATTTTAAAGAGTATGTTAATTTCTGTACACAACTGTAACAGCTGTAACTTTTGAATTCTTACTAATATAAAACCGACAGCAGTCGTTGTAAATCGTTTGGTTGAAACAGTGAAGTAGTCTTTTGGTAATAATGTTTGGTTTGCTTGGTAAAATTAAAATATTTTATGGACGCCAGCATCGCTGCTTAGATATCAAAAAGTTAACCAACTATAAAAGTGACAAATTACTTCCAAAGATCAGTTGTTCAAAATTTCTTCGTGTTCGGCTGGACGAATGAAGACGATGTATCAACGCATCTTGCAAAGTTGCAAAGCCTTTGGAATGAGTTAAATAATGGACTTATAGCTAAAAATGAGCATACACTTCCAGATTTGATGTTATATTGCAAGACACTACAAATTTTGCCCTGCGATTTTGAGAGTTTTTGTTCCAGTTGGATGTTGTTGTCCAAGGACGAGAATAAGACATTCGGTGAATCGACAAATCAGCTATGTATGTATGAAAGAAATTTTAGAAAAAATGTAGACAGTGGACACTTAACCGAAAAGGCGTTATTGGCAAAGGTTTCAAGAATACGTCAAAGAGTCAACAAAAGTTTAAGAAAGGGTAGCAGGTTGTAAGAAATGGATTGATGATGGACGACCGCCTAAGAAAATAGGAGCAGGAAGTATTCGTCAGAGCAATGGATCGGATACTAATGCTGCGCTAACATCCATTGCTGAGACCGTGGCAAATGGTGTGGATACAGAATGCTGGTGGATTGATAACAGGGCGACGAAACATATGACGAATTGTGCTGTTGATTTAACAAACTTTAAGGAGTTTGAAACTGTGTGTACTGTTAAATCTGCTGTTAAGTTTGAAGAAGTTTATCATTGAAGGATGTATGGCTTGTGCCAATGATATCGAAAAATTTGTTTTCTGTCTTAGCGGCGCAGGATAGGAACATGAACAGCGAGTTCAACTCAACGGCAACGAATTGCATGTTCAAGGTCAATGGAAAGGTTGTGTTGTGTGGAAATCGAGATGTTAACGGATCCTTATATAATGCGGCCACTAAGCCCGTGTTACCTTAAAAAGAATTGGGGGCTTACATTGAGAAGGCAAATTTTTCGAAATTGCAACTATACCATGAAAGATGGGGGCACCAAGCCAAAAGACACGTAAAAGATATGCTTAAAAAGTAGTTTGGTGTAGAAGTTCAGTTGACTAAAGACATATGTGAGCCGTGCATTATGGGCAAGGCACATCGTATTCCTTTTGGCACTAAGAGCCGAAAGTCCTCGCACCTAGTGCTCACTAAATATGTTAGCATATCTATTTAAAGTTGTATGTTAATAAATTATAATAATAAATCCTTTTGGCACTAGAAGAAGGGCAACAAGACCTGGTGAGTTATTTTCAACTGATGTCGTTGGACCTTTTTCTGAGTCAATCCTGGAAGAGAACGGAATTATTCAGAGGCTGACAGCGCCGTATACACCACAGCAGAACGGTGACAGTGAACGGGATAATCGAAATGGCTAGCAAATGGAAGCTGAATTTCCTGATTCCTGATTGTTTATATTCCTACGAAGAAGATAACGAAAATGGACAAGAAAGCAGTAAAAGGATTCTTAGTGGGATATGATGGCGACGAACATTACCGAATTTACATCAAAGAAGAACACACAATTATGTTGTCAAGAGATGTTCATTTCCAAGAAAAACCTGTGAGTTACGATGAGGAAGTTAAACTACCCTTAAGAATTATCGAAAATGCTGAGAACAATCACATCGAGGAAACTGTTGGAGATGAACACACTGAAGATTCTGAACTAATGAAATGTGAATTGTGTGTAATTTGTTACTGTTGTAGAGCAATTAGAATTTAGTAGAGCACTACTGTATTTTAAAGAGTATGTTAATTTCTGTATACAACTGTAACAGCTTTAACTTTTGAATTCTTACTAAAATAAAACCGACAGCAGTCGTTGTAAATCGTTTGGTTGGAACAGTGAAGTAGTCTTTTGTTAATAATATTTGGTTTGCTTGGTAAAATTGCAATAGTGACCATTATCAAAACAGCTAAACGATAAACAAATTAAAGAAACATATGAAAAGGCCACAACCCGCTGTGCAGATCGTTTAATACCATATCCCATCACATCCTTAAGATAAATATCAACAACATGTCGGTTTTATGGCGATGAAATATGGAAAACATCATTGCCAGAACATATTATTCAGACAGTTTATCAATATCTTTTATGGTTCAACAAAAAAAAAGTTTTTCGCCTGGTTATGCCATCTTCGGACGAACGCTGAAACATAGAGATTCGTACATAAACCGAACAACACGAATGTTTTTCTTTTCCTTTTTATAACTTACTGGCATTTAAAACCAATGTGCATCGGTATCGCCTTTCTTCTTATACCGAATTTCCTCAACTCCCGCATTGTGCTTAAACATATAAAGGGTATTCATAACCCCTTGAGTGCGCGCAAATTATATAAAATAAACCGTGAATTGCTAACATACAAAAATATACTTGACAATATTGTTCAACTTACAATCGAACCTCTGGTAACGCTGATGCTCAGCCTCCTGTATATACAGAAATAAAAAAATAAAATGCGCTTATGCAGGCACTGCTATTCAACCATCAGACGCGTTTAGGATATGCTGATAATGAGTTTATGAGTAAGGCTGTCTATAAGTTAATTGCAATCACCCACATAAGCGAGTTGTCTTTTTTATTCTGCATCAGCTCTATATCTAAGCGAACACGCCCCCACCACGGTTTGGACAGCTCTGAAATGTGCCCATGTAAATGCCTTTTACATTACTGTAACTGTCAAATTTCAGTTGTCATTTAGCGGCGACAGTGATTATTTTTGTTTTTCTGAAACCAGGGATTTGCGCGAAATTACAGATTATTGATATTTAAATAACTTTATATCAATAAATTAATTGATTATGGCGGCAACTAGATCCCGTCGAGCAAATGCAGGGAACAAAATTTCCAAATTGATTGAAGAGGAGGAAGAAGACGACTTTTACAAAACTTCATATGGAGGTTTCCAAGAGGAAGAAGAAGATAACGAATATGTGTAAACTATTAATTTTGAATAAGTTATGTGTTTAATCATTTTTAATTCACTATTCCTTAACTTTTAGGCAAAAGGACGAAGAAGAAGATGTAGTAGACTCAGACTTCAGCATAGATGAAAACGATGATCCGGTGTCCGACAGTGAAGATGTCCCGGAAAAGCGCAAAAGAACTGGAATCAACACTAAAGCGTACAAGGTTGGGCATTAAATATAAATATTGTAACACGAAGTAAAGTTTTGCTTTCCAAACAGGAACCAATCCCACAAAAAAAAGATGCCAAGGCAACGACCCCCAAAAAGAAACTCACAAAGGTCACAAAAAGAAAGATGCGCCCAAAATTTACAATCCACGACTCTGGCCGAAAATCAATTCGTGCGTCTACAGCCATCAAAACTGAAGCAACAAAAATCCGTCTCAAAGAGCTTATCGAAGCTAAAAAGAAGAAAAAAAAAGTAATTCGCGTTGAGGAGTACATGCCAACCCAAGAGGAGCTGCTCGAGGAGGCTAAAATAACTGAACAAGAAAATATCAAATCCTTAGAAAAATTCCAAAAAATGGAATTGGAAAAGAAAAAAACTCGTCCAACAAAACGGGTATTCGGCGGTCCAATGATACGATACCATTCGATGAGTATGCCCGTAGTAAAACGAACGTCCAGAACCGATAAAAACACCGCAGATGGCGAGAATGATAGCAAGTGTGAGCGTACATTCATCACTTTTGACAATGATATCGATGACAAGGTGTTCCAATCTATATTTAAACCCATTAGGGTGAAGGATAAGACTGGCTACACATGTGCTATTACGAAGTAAGGCTTTTTTGATACGGTTTTGGGTAATCTCTAAAATTCTTTCTATTCCCAGACTTCCTGCTAGATACTTTGATCCCGTCACCCAGCTGCCTTTCTACAGTATCCAAGCATTTAAGATTTTACGGGAAGCGTACTACCTGCAGCTGGAAGAAAGGGGAAATATGGAGCATCCTGACATGTCCAAATGGATCGAGTGGCGTAAATTAGTACGGGAGAACCGGCTTAAGGCGCATAGTAAGGCAAATAATCCCTGAAGGTAATATAATAAGATATTATATAATTGAATGATATAATTATTTTTTGAAACAAAAAAGGACAGAAATAAAATTTTATTGATGTGTGAATCCCCTTTGAATTTATTAATTATTTCGTTTTGTAATACTGCCTTATTTGGAGAGCTTCCAAGTCATCAAAACAAACGTCAACTTTGATGCTGTATCAGTATAAACAACGCGGGATAATCCCACATAATACAGTTAGAAAATGTCTAACGCAGTGTACAAAGGTGTGTTTGAAAAAAATTGTATATAATGTGTATTTTGGAAAAAAAAAGTTTTGGAAAATTAACGAGAATCATTCGTAAATGTAATTTGATTTTATGGAGATTCCTAAACTCGTAGTCAATTGGATGGATGCCATGCATTCTCCTAGGATGTTTTGACGCTTTTCGCAGTAATACATACTGCGCATTAAATACTTCAGTTGTTTAAGCTGATCCTCCTGGGCCTCAACCAACATGCCTGTCCAATTAGCTCGGTCCTTAGCTAACTGCCTCCAGTTGCGTATCCCAAGTTGGTGAGGTCGGTGTCTACTTGTGCGCGCCACTTAAATCGAATCGAAGACTCTGCGAGCCGGAGAATCGGTGTCCATTCGTTTTACATGTTTTAGCTGCGTTAAACGTCCAATACGGAGTTTTTTTACCAGTGGCAAGTGGCTGTACAGCTCGTATAGTTCTTGGTTGAATCTTCGTCTCTATAGCCCATCAACGCAAACGGGACCGACGATTTTTCGAAGAAATTTCCTCTCAAATCGATATAGGATTTGTTCATCTGCTTTTGAGACGATCCATGCTTCAGTGCCGTAGAGCAGGACTGGGATGATCAGGGTCTTCTATAGGATATCCTTAGTAGTTCGAATGAGGGCTTTACTACGGAATTGCCTTCTTAGCCCAATGAAACAGCGGTTGGCAAGAGTAATTCTTCGTTTAATTTCTGAAGACAACTCTGACAACAGTAATAGCGGAGCCGAGATAGATAAAGTCCCGCACTACCTCAAAGTTATATCTGTCAATGGTGACATTCTGTCCAATTCGTCTATATTGTGCGTCCTTTCTTGTATTACCAAACGTGGCTATGACATCACGTTGGGTCCTTCTGTTGGGTATTTAACCCAAAGCACAACCCCAACTTGGAGGGTCAGTTCCAATTTATTAGATACCCCTAGTACACGGGGCCATCAGCATCCACTACGGGATTGAGCGCTGCCGATGGCCTTTCGGTTCATCCGCCACCATCTCTGTTCAAGGGGCCTGACTAACCCTTGAAATTCCTAGACAACCTGTTGTCCGAATATGTCGAAGCTTGTCTATGTTCGCTTGGGACAGCAGGGCGGGTATTCATTCCGTGCCATTCTGACCTGGCTGTTTTTAGTGTTGCTGTTTTTCGTCGTGTTATCAACACTCGCGCTTATCGTTTAGCTAGTCAAATCCGGTTGGATGAGACCAGTACCCGATGGTTACCACTTGGAGGTAAAAAATAAGCACTTGATGTGTAGTCAGAGTTACAACCACTGGGCTTTGCCAAGTTAAAGCCAATCAGAGTCTACCCTCGTTCTACAAAATCCAACCATCACAAGCATTGATAATGCTTAATATTCGTTTTATTAATATCGAGATGTTGTTGTCAGAGATAACTGCAGAACCGAGGTAGACAAGATAACTTTCGTGCTAACAGCATGTACTTAATCTTACCTTCATTTACTCTTATAACAGTTTTTGCTGCGCCATCTCGTTTACTCCGACTAATGATGTTAATATATTCGGCGAATGCTAGTAGTTGCACAGGGCTTTTCGTTCTGCAGTCAATTAACCAGACGTGGTGTCGTGTAGGTTGTGTTTTCTGACAATAGCAGTTAAGTTATTAAAATCTCCCAGCACGATTTCAACATCGTACTTCAGAAGTCACCAATAAGTTTTGTCCAGTTGTTCGGCTGTACTCCTTGGGCTTAATGTTCGCACATTACAGATACATATAGGTCGTTGACCTTTTTTTGGTTAATAGTAAACCCAGTCCTTTCCTAGACTCTTAGTTGCTTCTTAATCGGGTTGTTAACCTAAAGCACAACTTCTAACCTTTAGGGCGGCCAGGCTCATGTGTTGACCTGAGGGCATCAGTTTGGATATTCCTTGCCAGACATTCTGATCACGATTTTTCATATTGATGCTTTTTTCGTGTCAAAAGTAGCTAAAGTTACAACGACTTGGCACTTCAAAGTTAACGACACTCATTGTTCGTCCTTGTTCTGAAACATGCAACCACTTAATTTATTCTTACTGACTTTAAAACATCATCTAAACATCGGTATCAAATACTTTCTTGCATTGTTTTCATAAAAACGTTCATTTTATTTCTTTAAGGTGCAATCTAGTTGTCTATTCAATCTACTGCTAAGCTTGGAGGATCCATCCCCTGATCCATTAAATATTGCCGAATTAGTAAAGGAACCAAAGCCCCTTAAAGCCATTGATTTTGTTACCACGATGAAGATGGCGACGTAACCGTGCTTGATTGTATTACACTGTGCGTGATGGTAGTATCTTATTCGGCAGAGAGTACACGAGGCTATCAAATGCTGGTAAGTTCACCAAAAATAAACACGATAACAAATCTTATATTTGTTAACTTTTTTATAGATAATCCTTGAAGCAATTTTGCCCTGCTATCTGCAACAAATTCAGTCGCCTAGTTACATACCGTTGCAGGGAAAATCCGAACGTGACATCATCCTTCAACTCGCTGTTGCCATTCGAACAATGGTGCATAATTGTGAGGGCTTGGCGAAGAGCTACAATGGTCCCTACCGTAATAGCCCAGAACATAAGGGATCAAGTCAACGTAACTGTAGCCGAGGCCCACCATGCTCACCACGACTGGAATTTGAAGAGGAATCACACTCGAAATATGTAAGCGATCCGAGAGCCAAAAATCTTATTGACTCTACTGAAGACTCGGAGATGATCCGAACGGAATACAGACGACCACGAGATGTCTTACTTTCAGTTGTTGGTGACTTTCTTAGTAAGGCATCCACGCGCTTGCAAGAGCTCTCAAAAAAGCTCCCAAGCGATGCCAAGCCGACAGAAGTCTTAGATGCCAAATGTCACATACGTTTGGCTGAGATTGCGCATTCCCTACTAAAAGTATCTCCATATGATCCCGAGTCTATGGCTTGCAGAGGACTTCAACGGTACATGCAGGCAAATGGACAGTTATAACAACTGGCAGTTGCCAAATAAAGCTAACCAGAGTCTACTCTCGTTCTACAACATCCAACCGTCGACTGATGTAGTTATGATACTAATAACTCCAATTACGATGTGCCAAGTTGATTGAGTCCGGTTTCTGTTAATTCGCTTCACTTCAGGATAAATCTTCTTTTACTGCGTCTTTTACCTGATTGAGAATCCAATACCGCAGGGTGGAGTATCAGTGCCGATTAGCTCTCCATGTCGTCTCCTATGTCAAACATTTGTTTACATAGCTCATCAACATCAACGAGATCAATTTCACTTAAAACGAAGTGGGATTGATCACGTGACGAGTATCTTATACAGAATTAGTTTTAGAAGTCAAGGTTATATTCTGCCCAATTCGTAGATGCTTTGTTGATTGCTCAATTCACTTAAGCAGCTTCTTTCTCCATACTCACTTACGCGGCAATGATCAGTTTACATTTTAAACTCGACTAATTTTTTTTAAAGTCCTAATCACATTTATTGATTTCGATCAGGAGTTTTTATGTGTTCCAGGTTCTTGTAGTAATGTTGAAGAATCTTATCCATCTGCAATTTATGCAATTAAAAACGTCTCCTATTTTTGTGGTTCGGGGAATTAATGCTGACGTTCGATTCTTAAGACATTCGTCCAAAATTTACTAATGGGTTTATGTATCTCCGTCGGCTCTTACCTCGGCAAGAATTACGTCCGTCATTTTCGGCAGCCTTGTAAAGCTTTTGTTTAGATATTATAGTCCTTACTTCATTAATAGGTTGTAGATTTCTCTGTCGGTGCCAGTGTTAATTGCTGTGTTATGAGTGCTAGCTCGCCATCGACGTTTGCATTGGTGGTTATCACTTCTGTTTATCGAGAGGATTCTCTTCGGTTATTGAATCTTTGGTTTTAAAAACATTTTTGAACATCATTCCTGCAGCAGCACATCTGTTTATATTCGATCGTAGTCAGAAGAGAGCTTTGTCATTCGAAGGAATTGATAAGTCTTACTACATTGCAAAGCAACTTTTATTTTATTCCTTATATTATATTATGTTTAACACCAATTTAACAAAGTTTCAGTTATAAACAATAAAGCCAATACAAATTGTGCAGAACGTTATCATGTGATCTGTATATCAAAGTATAAACCTAAGACAAAATAACCAGAAACTACTAACTCTTACATCTAGCTTTGGCTACAACATAGAAGACATTTTGACATTTTGTTTGATGGTTATGTCCTGCATTATTTCTGCACCTGGATGAGTGCACAGTCAATCTTTCTAATTTACATTCAGTCATTTAGCAAATCCTATATAAGCGTATCCTCGTCCTGCGCCTCGAACAGCATTAACAGTGAGTGTTGTGATGGAGATCGTCCCAGAGTTATACCGCCCAACGAACCATCTGGGGAAAGAAGACCAGTCTGGATGCTATTGTTGTCCCTATATCCAGATGTCGATGAAGTCTGGGATACAGAATCCCAAGAGATTTCACTGAGCGGCTTCGGACGGTCATCTGGTGGATGCAGTGGTGCTGAATGAGGTGGTTCTGGGTGCGCATGTCGAGTTCGCTTCAGACGGAACGTTTTTCTGCTCGAAGCTTTAGTGCGTTGCAAACGTGATCTATGGTGTTCACCCGAACTATCATCAGCAGGACTCTCTGGTGAGAGAGGTGTTGTAGATGTTTCTCCGGAAGAATGCTTGAATTCCACAGAGGTAACAAATCGCAATTTAGGCGCCTGCGCCTTAAACGGAGCCTGTTGGAGTGATTGCGAATGGGACAAATGCGCAGCTAGTCCGGGGGGAATTGCGGCTATGGTCGTTGTACTCGCTGATTGTCCTACCGGCACCTGACTTAGTGTAGGTGCGGATCCAGCATTTTCTCCGCTATGACTTTCGCTAGTTATGTGCTCACGATTTGTTCCAGTTGAGCCACTTGACAGCGACTCTCTAGGTGGGTGCAAAGTTTGCTGAGAAAGAGTGTCACTGGGAGTGCATATTCCACCTGAACCGCTCCTTGAATCGACCGGCACCGCTGACACATGAGAATGACTCGCATGACCCGTGGTACCTGTGAAGATAGAGATAAGTGAAGGTCGCTGTTGAGATTTATGCCCATCGGTAGCAGAGGAGGCAGCCGCTGCAGTCTCACGTTTAGTGTGATCCGAGTTTGTCTGATCTGAAACGGAACCTTAGAAGAAACAATATTAAGCAATATGCAAAACGAATAAATCTATTACCATATCGTTTCTCCTCGAGCTCGTCGCGCAGGTCACGGAGCTCACGTGCGAGTTCGAGTAGAAGTGCGCCTTTGGATTTGATGCCTCCCTGCGGTGGAGTACCACGTAAGCGCTCACGGATGATAAATTGCATGTGACGCTCATGGTCACCAATGGGTGGCTGGGCAATCTAAAGAAAGTAAATTGTATATGGTTCCTGATGACACTCAATGACAACTCTTGCACTACGTACCTTGTGTAAAATAAACGGCATTAACACAATGTACAACGGTGTTCGATGGGTTACAACAAATTCCAAAAAGCTCCATAGATCAGGAGCTGCTTCGTTTCTTCTACCTAAGTCTCGCATAACTCTTGCAATGCGAGACCACTCCGTTGATAGGCGATTCTCAAAGCAAATACAAACTATACGCAAAGCCAAGAATGCAGCCTGATAAAGTGATCCAGATATTCTTGCCGGTCGCTTAGCATCTCTGCTTCCTGTAAATGTAAGAGATCCCGCACGCAAATCACCACCAGCTCTGTTTATCTGCGCTACGGCTTGTCCAGTTCGTCCTGCCGGCGGACTCATCGCATTAAGTACGGCAGTCAAAAGGAACGAAACATCACTTTGCTTCAAGTCGCCAATATCGGAGACACCCCGACCCGAGCATACCTTTAAGCAGAGAGGCATAAGCAAATGCATCAGAAAACCCTCGGCCTTCTCTTGCGTAGCGAATTCCGCACTTCCACCGCAGATCTGTACTAGAGTAAAGAAATCAACTGGACTGACCACCTGAAGGGCGACCAGTCGAACAACAGTGGAGCAAAAGAACGCCGGTGGATTCTGAGACATTAACGCAGCGCCCGCACTCGAAACACCGTCTGGAGCTGAGCCCGGTTCGTTGACGATTAAATTCTGTACGGTGGTAATTAGCGTTTTGAGATGTTGCCAATGCAGGACATACGGATGACGGACTATGGTTTCGTGAATGCCTTTTAGTAGCCCAGCTGCAGCTTCCCAATCTGTGTTGCGCCGAATTGAAGGCTTTTTTGATATTTTAAGGAAGACTTTGTCAATGCGTCGCAAAATTGTTACCAGAGCATTTCGTAGCGTATCATTTGACCACTCGGCTCTCGGCAAAATTGCCTGCATGTACCGTTGAAGTCCTCTGCAAGCCATAGACTCGGGATCATATGGAGATACTTTTAGTAGGGAATGCGCAATCTCAGCCAAACGTATGTGACATTTGGCATCTAAGACTTCTGTCGGCTTGGCATCGCTTGGGAGCTTTTTTGAGAGCTCTTGCAAGCGCGTGGATGCCTTACTAAGAAAGTCACCAACAACTGAAAGTAAGACATCTCGTGGTCGTCTGTATTCCGTTCGGATCATCTCCGAGTCTTCAGTAGAGTCAATAAGATTTTTGGCTCTCGGATCGCTTACATATTTCGAGTGTGATTCCTCTTCAAATTCCAGTCCTGGTGAGCATGGTGGGCCTCGGCTACAGTTACGTTGACTTGATCCCTTATGTTCTGGGCTATTACGGTAGGGACCATTGTAGCTCTTCGCCAAGCCCTCACAATTATGCACCATTGTTCGAATGGCAACAGCGAGTTGAAGGATGATGTCACGTTCGGATTTTCCCTGCAACGGTATGTAACTAGGCGACTGAATTTGTTGCAGATAGCAGGGCAAAATCGCTTCAAGGATTATCTATAAAAAAGTTAACAAATATAAGATTTGTTATCGTGTTTATTTTTGGTGAACTTACCAGCATTTGATAGCCTCGTGTACTCTCTGCCGAATAAGATACTACCATCACGCACAGTGTAATACAATCAAGCACGGTTACGTCGCCATCTTCATCGTGGTAACAAAAATCAATGGCTTTAAGGGGCTTTGGTTCCTTTACTAATTCAGCAATATTTAATGGATCAGGGGATGGATCCTCCAAGCTTAGCAGTAGATTGAATAGACAACTAGATTGCACCTTAAAGAAATAAAATGAACGTTTTTATGAAAACAATGCAAGAAAGTATTTGATACCGATGTTTAGATGATGTTTTAAAGTCAGTAAGAATAAATAAAGTGGTTGCATGTTTCAGAACAAGGACGAACAATGAGTTTTGTTAACTTTGAAGTGCCAAGTCTTTGTAACTTTAGCTACGTTTGACAAGAAAAAAGCATCAATATGAAAAATCGTGATCAGAATGTCTCGCAAGGAATATCCAAACTGATGTCCTCAGGTCAACACATGAGCCTGGCCGCCCTAAAGGTTAGAAGATGTGCTTTAGGTTAACAACCCGATTAAGAAGTAACTAAGGGTCTAGGAAAGGACTGGCTTTACTAATAACCGAAAAAAGATCAACGACCTATCTGTATCTGTAATATGCGAACATTAAGCCGAAGGGGTACAGCCGAACAACTGGACAAAACTTATTGGTGACTTCTGAAGTACAATGTTGAAATCGTGCTGGGAGATTTTAACAACTTAACTGCTATTGTCAGAAAACACAACCTACACGACACCACGTCTGGTGGTATAATAGTAAATGAAGGTAAGATCAAGTACATGCTGTTAGCACGAAAGTTATCTTGTCTACCTCGGTTCTGCAGTTATCTCGGACAACGACATATCGATATTAATAAAACGAATATTAAGCATTATCAATGCTTGTGATGGTTGGATGTTGTAGAACGAGGGTAGACTCTGATTGGCTTTAACTTGGCAATGCCCAGTGGTTGTAACTCTGACTACACATCAAGTGCTTATTTTTTACCTCCAAGTGGTAACCATCGGGTACTGGTCTCATCCAACCGGATTTGACTTGCTAAACGATAAGCGCGAGCGTTTATAACACGACGAAAATCAGCAACACTAAACACAGCCAGGTCAGAATGGCACGGAATGAATACCCGGCCTGCTGTCACAGGCGAAAATAGACAAGCTTCGAAATATTCGGACAACAGGTTGTCTAGGAATTTCAAGGGTTAGTCAGGCCCCTCGAACAGAGATGGTGGCGGATGAACCGAAAGGACATCGGCAGCGCTCAATCCAACCATGGAAATAAATAGTTGTTAAGAAGCAACCAATAGCCTCGGAAAGGACTGATTTTATTGTTGACGACACGGCTAAACGAAAAAAGGACAACGATGATCGTATCTGCCCCTGAAATGTGAGAACATTAAACAGGAGAGCTGCAAGAACAACTAGCGGAAGCCCTAAACTGCTTCAAATCAGACATTACTGCCATCCAGGAAATACGATGGGATGGGCTGGGCAAAAAAAGGATGAAAAACTGTGACATCTACTACGGACCATGTTATAGTGAGCAGCTATTCGGATGCGGATTTGATGTAAGTGCCAGAACTAGGCAAGAAGTCTTATGTTTCCAAGACATTAGCGAATTTATTGTAACAATCCGCATCAAGGCCGAATTCGCCAACGGAGGAAAAAGATGATATGGTAAAGGACTGCTTCTATGAGCTCCTTGACCTATGAGCGACTACCGAAGTACGATGTTTAAATCGTGCTCGGAGATTTTAACGCAATGGTAGCAGTATTGTCGGAAAACATAGCCTACACGACAACACGTCTGGTAATGGACTTAGGCTAATTGAATTCGCTACGGAACGAAATGCCACTAAAGCCAGCACACGGTTTCTTCACCACGATATACATAAGGGGACATGGCGGTCTCCAGATCAACGAACGGTCAATCAAATTGATCACATAGCGATAAACAACAGGCACGCATCCAGTATTTTACGCCACAACAATCCAGAAATACTGTGAAAAAATTTAATGTCAAATGACTGCAATCGCAAGAGACCGCCAGGACCTTCGCGCAACGCGTATCCCTAAACCTCTCGATTAACACCATACCACCAGCATCGAATGTCGAACGATGCCAACAAGCCACTAGATCAGCCGCAACTGATGTGCTAGATTTCTCGCGCCCACCAGAAAGAAACCCCTGGTTTGATGAGGAATGCCGACAGATGCTCGCAGCCAAGAACGAGGTCTACAAGGCTAAGCTGCATTTGAAGACGAGAGCTGCCGAATTAGAAAGAAGAAAAAAGAGTAAGAAAAGCGCGCGATCGAGGATATAGAGAGGTGCCACTTTAGGAACGATGTTCGCAAGTTTTACCAAAGTGTAAAACGTCAAAGCTAAGGATACAAGGCTTGAACAAAATCCTGTCGAGATAAACAGGGAAATATCGTTGTTGAGACACAGTCGATGCTAAGTATATGGAAGAACCACTTCTGCAGACTATTAAACGGCGATGACGAACATCATTTCGCAATCAGGCAGAACGACCCTTTCAATATTCGTTGTTGAGACACAGTCGATGCTAAGTATATGGAAGAACCACTTCTGCAGACTATTAAACGGCGATGACGAACATCATTCCGCAATCAGGCAGAACGACCCTTTCAATATTGTCAACTACAGTGAAAACTGCCAACCACCCGACCTGAGTGAAGTGAGGATAGCAATATCTAAACTGAAGCTAAATAAGGTTGCCGGAAATGACGGCCTTCCCTCCGAGCTTTGTAAAGCCGGCGGAGATGACTTGGTAAGTAAGATCCACCAACTCATAAGCCAAATCTGGTCGGAAGAAAGTATGCCTGAAGAATGGAACCTCAGCATAGTTTGCCCGATCCACAAAAAAGGAGACCCTCTCCTCAACATCGCCTAGAAGATTCTATCTCCCGTAATATGTGAACGCCTGAAACCGTTTACCAACAACCTGATCGGCCCTTATCAGTGTGGTCTTAGCCCAGGAAAGTCCACAGCCGATTAAATCTTCACAATTCGGCAGATCCTGGAAAAAAACCAAGAAGTCCAAATCGATACCCACCACCTATTCATCGATTCCCAACCCGTTACGACAGCATTTATAGAGACGAACTATACAGAGCCATGTCTAATTTTGGTATCCGTAATATTCTCGCTGCTCCATCAGGGTCGAAAACGACCTCACCGACATGTTCGATACCAAAAAAGGATTTAGGCAAGGCGATGCGCTGTCATGTGACTTCTTCAATTTGATTATTGAGAGGCTTGTGCAAAAATCCCAAGCCAACACCAGAGGCACAATTTTCCAAAGATCGGTGCAACTACTAGCATACCACGACGATATTGACATCATTGTAAGGACCCAATGTGGTGTCATAGCCACGTTTGCTAGTATATAGAAGGAAGCGGAAAAATGGGTTTAGCAGTAAATGAGGGCAAGACGAATTATATGCTGTCAACACGAAAGGACAAACAACATTGAAGAATTGGACAGAACTATATCATTGATATAACTTTGAGGTAGTACGGGACTTTATCTATCTCGGCTCCGCTATTAATTCTGACCTATAATCATATAATGTTTCATACATTTGATGGTATTTCTCCCAATCAGTTAATAATGTTAATTCTGTGATTGGTAATTTCTAAAAGTGAAATGCGTCTGTTAGGTTTTTTTCCGTGGGCTGGAAATCTCAAAAGACACGATGTAATGTGGGACTTTAACCCTAACTAAAACCACCATCCTTTTTGTATTTGTATTGCAACAAAGTATGCGACTTATCTAGTAATTCATTTTTTTATCATGAGTAATGAATGTTTGGCAGGTAACTTTCCTGTGCGGTTTGTTATTATCGGGCCAAATCTAAAGGCCTAGTTCTTTGAAGACGCCGCAATAAATTTGTTTCGTCAACAATTTGGATTACTATTGTGTAAACGTGTCCTTATAAACGTTTTTTATGTTTGTGTGCAAAATTTTTCGTTTCATCCTTAACCGCGGGAATACCCAGACCTCTGCGTAGATCTTCATTCCTTATACCACCGCGCATTGATGAATAATCTTAACATTTTGCTTTCAAAAGTTTGTAAAATATTTAGATTCGTTTCACTGGTACAACTGGTAGACGAAAAATCTACATGAATCGATTTGCTCTCGTTAAGTGCAATCTGCCAGAATTGCAGAAAACGTCTGCTTTTTTCTTATCGCTTTTTGCCCAAACATCTTGAGCTACACTAATTGGTGACACAGCGTTTTTTGGCCATGTTATGACTTTAATTGCTTTCCAAAGTGTATGATTCGATTATTTTCCAACTGTTAGGCTTTGCAGATAAGTTTTTACTGCATGGTTTTTAAAGTTTTTAATCGAATTTGATAGCATGTTACTCAATCGATTTAGATGTGTTTTAGGCCGTTATAGACAGCCTCCAGGTAAGCTGATGTTACAATTAATTGTTGTATTCCCAATATTTGAAAAAAACCCGATGTTGTTCAATTTCAAATAGGCAAATAGTTGTAAATATAAACATACTGTTTGTTTTGACTTTTTGGCTACTGACTGACCTAGGCAATCGATGATGAAAAATTATTGGAATGTGGAATGTTGGCAAATAGATTTTGGAGCACAGCACTGTAACATGATGTATTTAGGTATTGCAAATGATCACAAGCTTGGACGATTTCTTTCAAAGTGGTTGTTTTACAAATTCGTTACAGGTGTAGTCAAGATACCTTCATTGAATTGGATGTGGTGGTTGTCGATTATTTCAAATTCGCATGCATTGTTATATATGGAGGCACCTGTTTTTTTAAAGGGTGAACATTTATTATTATTTTCTTTAGTACCTATCTACTTTTAGGTAAATTAAGTTTTAAAATAATATTAAACAAGAAATATATTAATATGAAGAATAATGGCATGGAGAGGGAAGTGCATAATTATTTGCACTTAAATATAAAATGGAATAAATTAAAAAGACCAAATATATGCATTAACATAACTTTTTAAGTAAATCGATTGAGTAATTCTCGAGAAGTAGAAAATATATATTCCGTTATTTGTCTTTTGTCTTATTAAGCATAGGTACACATATTACACTACATCGTATTCTTAAGAAGAATTTAAGTTATACATTTTTATCAATATCCTTAGATGATTTTTCGTGTTTGAAGAAAACTGTAGGACCCCAAAAATCATATTTTTAGCCTCTGCCAACCCCAACCCCAACAAATTGCCAAAAAATAGAATGCTATGGTGTGAAGTGCGTTGAGCTACTAAACGAGGGTTCCTTGGTTCAAACCCCGAATGTAACAACACCAAGCGTTTTTGACTGCCGTTCGGAATCGGCGATAAACTAGAGGTACCATAATTTGTGCCAAAAATTTAACTTTGCACACACAAATGACTGGAGAAGCTAGGTTTTCGGCCCTGTATCTATTTTTATTTTTTTATAGGGTGTCTAATTTGGATACCGAATTCCTCAAAACTTGAACATTAGTCAAAATTAAGCCGCATCATGATCATACTTCCTTATTCTTCGTATACTGGATAAATAAAGCATTAAGTTTACATGTTTAACAAGTCATTCGTACATTCGCACATTGATAAGTGCGATTTAGATTTAAGCACAAACACCCCCACATACAATCCAGTGAAAGTAACTAAATTTTACCCAGGGGTAGCTATATTAGTTTTGATACATAGTTTGTAACATAATGAAATAATTTAGCTAGGTATACCTCAAAGTATATGGATCGACTCAGAATCGCTAGCTGAGTCGATTAAGCCATGTCTGTCTGTCCGTCCGTCCATCCGTCTGTAGGTAACCGGTTTTTGGGCCTAAAATTTTGAGCTAGGATAATGAAATTTGTTACATATGAGCCCTGTAAGTGCTGTTGGAACAAGTGTAAACATTTTTGAAATCCGTCATTTGCCACGCCCCCTTTTTAGGAAAACCTAATTTTGGGCCAAACCGTCAAAAATATAGAAAATCCATAAAATCTGTATTTCTTCTATACAAAGTTTTTTGACATGCCCACTTTTTGGAGTGTTTTCATACAAAAATCATTTGTATACCTTACCCATACCATATGCAGGAGAAAAACGATGTTTTTTGTCGAAACATACAACATTTTAATACATTCTCTGTACAATATGTTGCGACATATTCAATTTTAACATATCTTTTCCATAAAACCCAACTTAAGGGATATTAATTTAAAGGATGGGATGGGATAGGGTACAAAACAATCCACACAGTGGATTGTAGCCTTCTCATATTTTTCATTTATAATTATTCTGTTCTATCTTCCTGTGCCATTGAGGGAGAAAATCCACCACACATATGAGAGAAGGTGGTGGATCGTATCCCTCATTTTTGTTATACGAACGTTGTGCTCCGAAGTGAAAAAGTGTCGGCACAATTTTATATGAGTTGCTTCATCTGAGTATTATTGTATGTGGTAAACTTTACTCAATTGACATATGATATGAAAGCTTTTTATCGGAAATTTCTCAATTCTACATTTTAGGTGTCAATTACTTCTCTGCATTGTACTAAAGCAAAACAATATTCAAATTGGATAATTCATCAAATCAACTCCAAATAAAGACAAGCAGCATTTCATATAAATAGCGATATGACTCATTGATAACTATTTAACCGTTAGAGCCATTTCACACATACACGACAGGCGGCTAACCGGTATCGGTTGCCCGGTCGTTGGGAATATATATGTACTTATGTGTGCGTTCACACCTGCAAACCGAAACCATCCCGGTTAACCTTGGTACAGCTGGCTGCCGAAAATTGCTAATCGGTTCTCAATTCAGTTGTGGATACAGAAAATTAAATTGTGGCTTCACACATGCCCGGTTGCCGTAGTCATAGTTTTCAGTTTTCCATCTGCTGTAGGGGTTTGATTTTTTGGTGTAAATTGTTTTCTTTTTGCGAATTTGGTAATACGTATTGTATATTGTATACCTATAGTTTTTTTAATGGATGGTCACATCGAACAAATGATAAGCTTGGTTTAAAGGCCTTTAATATGAGACAAAGCCGAAACGCCAAAAAAAATGCGTGGGAAGAAAACTTAAAAATTTTAATAAAGATCGATCGGCTGAACTATATGAAAATCGAAAACATACTGTCGATCACTACGAATGGAACAAAATTCACATTTAATAGCTGTCTGCCGGATGTGTGTGAAAATATACTTATTTAAAAAAAAACAGCTAACCGGTTAAGTTTGGAATGGATCTTATAGTGCCTTGTGAAGATGGTCGAGCGCCACGATTCTGACTAACGGTAACAGACGTTATTTGTCCACACGTTATTGGGTTTATGGACTAGATGTGAGTAACCGTTGAAATTGAGTTTCGAGTAATTTTCATACTTATTTTGATATTTTCTGAAAATAAATGGAAATCTTTTTCAATTACACTTACCTTATGTGCTTCGCCATATATGCCCTCTTCATCCGTGTCTAAAATGGCAGAAACCGACCCGAACATTTGTAATATAAACGGTTTTCGATTCAGCAAATAGAACTGCTTAACAGCGTACTCGATTGTTGTTGTGATCAGTTTATTAGTTTGATGCAACGAGTAAACTTGAAGTAATGTTGGCATTATCATAAAATATCTGAAAATGGTTTATGATGAAATCAAATTAAGAACTAATAGACTTTAGGAAACTACTCACCCATTAGTAGAGAAAATATTTTTGAAATTAAATGCAGCATTTATATACGTTGCCATTACATATCGCATTATACAAGAGTCTTCGGCATGGAGAATAGCTGCCCCAGATAGGACATTTAAAAACAATTGAATGTCTGCAGAGTATGCAAAGTTGCCAGCCATTGCTTCGAACATTCTAGCAATCAATCGTACCCACATGAACTTGTGTAGCACATCAAGTCCAAGTAGAGCCTGTAAAATCGCAAGATGCAAATGTATAAAATAAAATATTCAAAATATAATACAAACCTTTCCGAATTCACCACCCTGATGAAGGTCTAAATCGACTTCTAAGGCCTTTCTTGGGAACGAAGGTAGCTTCATTAATTCTTCGTGCAAAAATACAACACGCTGCACTACCATGTCGACATTTTTCAAAATCGCCCATGTCAGATGAACTTTGCCTATTTCAACAAACTTTTTACTAAGTTCTTGCTTTTGCAGAGCAAGGAATGATTCGTCGGGTTTCATTGCTAATAAACGTACTTCAGGATACTGTGACCGCTTGAAGAAATAAAGATCTCGAATATGCCAATTTGGATTGAGAATTTTGCCTAAAAAAAAAAAAAATTAAAATAATAAAGATAACTTGAGGTGTAAAAATAATCATCAAGTGGATTGATTACAGCTTCATGTGATCTTAAAGTTAAACTCATAGCGGTTCTACTCCCGGTTGGCAGTCAACAGTCACCACTCAGCGCTTGCCCTCGCTTCTTTATGAATCAATAAGGCTCGCGGGGTTTGCGAGTTCAGAGGAATAAACTGTTAGGGGTTAATAGTAAACGTGGACAATACAAAGTATTACCACGCCCTCCGTAATTTATAATAACAAAGACACGGCGCGGTCGTTAGAAATGAAATGAAACGAAAAAATAATTACACATTATTTTTCTTTGTTAACAATTAGTAGTAAAGCCCTGAAACCCTGATCGTCCCAGATTTGCTTTACGACGCTGAAACATAGAAGTTATCAGAAGCGGTCGAAGAAATCCTTGATCGTTTCAAAAACCTTCGGCCATAGTTGCGATGGTGGGCCCTGGAGTCTAGAATTTAGCTACGAATAATAGTAGCCGTACATCGACATAGAAGTCCGGAAATAATAATAATTGTTACAGAAAATACGTCGTAGCTCTACAACAATTCAAGAGCAGAGTCAATAAACATCTGCAAGCACATTTCTGGGCGTACATTAAGTGTGATTGGTTGGATGTTTCACCTTCGACTGAAGCGTCACGTAAGAAGAAGGGGATTTGGTAATTTTAATAAGATCATGGTTTCAGTTTTATATAAAACACACAAAAATCTGTGAATTTTCTAGTACATTTTTGGAAGTTTAAATTTGTTCGATAACATCTCTAACGATTTTAAATAAAAAGCTAAGTGTTCCACATTAACATATCTACACATTTCTAACATCACCTACCCAGAATTACCTTTAAAAATCGTATATGATCATTCCAATGCGAATATAAGCAAAAGTCCGACCAAGATGTGTGTCTAATGATGACTGTTTGGGAAGTTATAGATGACAAGTCGGGGCTAATTAAAATGTAGCGCAATATGAAAAAACAACGCACTTTCAATGTTGAGCAATATTTTAAAAACAATGAACCATTCTTCTTCAAGCAGTAACAATTAATGGTGTTCGTTATGCTGACATAATTCAGTTTTATTTGCCTAAATTACAAAATTTGGATGTGACCAACATGTGGTTTCAACAAGACGGTGTAACATGCCATACAGCCAGAATAACAATTCAATTGCTGCATGAGTCACTTCCTATTCCTGTAATCAGCCGTTTTGCGATCAGATTTGGTCAACCAGATCTCACGTTTTAATTGACTTATGGGCATTTTTCTTTGTTTTTTGTTTAAGTCAAAGGTCTATGCAATCGAGTCCACGACCACCAACTCCTTAAAGAGGAAATTGGAAAATGGTACGCACATGCCAGCAAAGCCGTGGCTGCCGTTTATCCGATGTGAGCATTCCATGCATAACCCCCATCTGTCTTCTATGAATAAAAAAAGCTGTATACTTAAAAATCTCAGTTTCTATAAAAAAAACATTTTTTTTTAATTCGAGTGTCAATGCCGATAACTTATTTTCAGAATGGTTACAGCTTTTGTTTTTTATTGTTAATAAATATGCACTTGAAAATATCAAAAGGATATCCCATCCAATTCTTAAAATTCATATCCCTAAAATGTATGACAAAGAAATAAAAAATTGAAATTGTCGCAACATATTGTTCAGACAGTTTATCAAAAATTTCTATGATTCGACCAAAAACAACGTTTTTCTCCTGCATATGGTATGCCGTAGGGTATACAAATGGTTTTTGTATGAAAACGCCCTCAAAAAGTGGGCGTGGGTAAAAATGATGTATAGAAGAAATTTTTATAATACCAAAACAAATTATTTGGCATGAAATGTTTAAAATTTCACAGTAAAATGTTTTTTTTTACGAAAAACGCCCCCAAAAAGTGGGCGTGGCAAACAACTTTGTAAAGACGAAATATATATATTAAGACTGTCTAGATATGTTGTTCAGACACTTTTTCAAAATCTGTAACGGTTTGGCCTAGACCTAAGTTTTTATAAAAAAGGGGCGTGGCAGTGGGCGGATTTCAAAAATTTTTACACTTGTTCTGCTGGGAGCAACAACAAACACGTGTACTAAATTTCATCATCCTAGCTCAAAATTTAAGGCCCAAAAATGAGTCGATCCATATACTTTGAGGTATGCCTAGCTCAATTATTTCTCTATGTTACAAGCTATGTATCAAAACTTATATACCCCTATGGGATAGGGTATAAAAAACAAATTATAAGTGAGGGTATTAAATATAATACAAGTTGTTGGCGCAACATGATCGTTAGTACCCAGGGCCGAGCTTTCGCACAACCATTCATGTGTTTGTGTGTACTTTTTGCACGATGGTGGGACCTCCTGTTTTATGCCGACTCCGAACGGCAAATTTGAGATAAGCTATTCTTGACAATTGATACTACTCTTATGATTTGTCAGATCATCACGAGAGGAGGGCCGGTGAAAAATCTTTAAGGAGTTGCTACGGCTGGCAATCGAACTGCGCAGCAGTTCATCGCACTAACCATTGCGGCACTGAGCATGAATATGAAAAATATAAGTATATATATGAATACGAACCAAGTTGAGAAGTTGTAGAGGTTATTAGGTTCTAATTTCCGAAAGAACACACTTTAATACTTTAATTTGATTTACATTTGTTCTTCCTACCCCAGCCAATGAGTTTGCCTTTATACAAGCTGTTAGATAGTGTTTTTTTTAACACTGACGTCGCCAAGCCCTATTGAATCAGCGATTTTGGGGTGCTGTATCGAAATGGGACTAAATGAAGCGGAATGTGTTAAGTAATCTGTACAGACTAAAGGCCACCTAAGGTTTTATTTCGTCACTGCAACACCAACGCTGCCCAGATTTTTGCTATTTATAATATAAGATCATTAATGATATGTATCGGGGCAACCTTACTTTACAAAACCCAAAGACCCCCCTTTTTATGAATTAGTTTTAACTTCCGCAGTATACGTATCTAGTAAAGGGTAGTGTCGTCATGGTTTAAATTTAAGATTTTTACAAATTGTTATGTTTTGAAGTACCTTGACTCAAAAAAAATCTTTCCGGAGTCTGGAATCTGCGATTTAGAGGCTGTTACTGATACTGGAGCCCTAACTTTTCGTCTGATTGGACTGAAATTTTGGCATGTGTATTGTTAGTGATCCTACAAAGGGGCTTTTACAATTGGACTCCTAGAACTAAAATAAATGGTACCTCCCATATAACTGCTTTCTTTAAATACGATCATTTCAATAACGACTCAAGAGATTTTATTAAAATATAACAACTAAGCTTCTACAATCATCTTGAATAAAATCGCATTAGCATTTTTTTTTGCCAAAAATGCCCGTAACGGTACTTTTAAAAATGAATGATTTCTGAAGATTGGAATGTAGTGAAATATGGATTTTCTGAATATGACGGCATACTCAAACTTTTTATAAACAGTTAACACGTTGACTGCCACCATACAAAAAAAAATATGCCAAAATTTCAAACTGTAAATATCGCTTCAAACTGATTATTGCCCATGTGTTAAGTGTTCCGTTGTTGTCTTCCCTCATTTGAGTCGTTGTATGTGTGTTTTTAGGCTGTGGTTACCCCCACGTGGCACTCTGTTTACATTGGAATTTATATTGTGCCACGTGTACCACCATGTGTACACCGTTATTTCATTTCAGGTTTTTCTTTAATATGGTACCACGTGTACCACCATGTGTACACCGTTATTTCATTTCAGGTTTTTCTTTAGTTTTTAGTTTTTAATGTGTGTGTAAGAGTAGAGTAAAAGTGTCAGTCAAAATAATATTTTCAATGGCAAATAACGAAGCAATTCCAACAAGATTACTTTACGGGCATAGAAACAGAGATGAAGACTCTGATAGTGATGAAAACTTGGATTTTGAAGGTTCTGATTCCAGTGACTATGTACCAACTGGTTCTGAATCTGGTGACTCTGAGGCTTTAGAGGATAATCAAGAATCGTCAGAGGATAAAGACGCTGATCCTGGCGATATTCCATCAAACGTATGGACTGCGGTTATCGGATCATCTATCAATTCCTGGAATATCTAATCTGGAGACAAGTACAATAAAACCAATTGATTTGTTCAGCTTGATGGTGACGGATGAAGTCTATAAACTTATTGTGTTCCAAACTAATTTGAACGCAACAGTTACTCGAAGATCGCGCATAAAGAAATGGGAAGATACAAATGTAACAGAGATAAAATGTTTCTTGGCATAGTAATTTACATGGGAATAATAAAGTATCCAGCAATTTCTTTGTACTGGAATACAAACCCATTTTATCAAAATAATTTTGTCCCTCATATAATGTCACGTAATCGGTTTCAATTATTGCTCAGTTTATTCACTTCGCGGGAGAATGGAAGGTAATCGCTTGGGTAAAGTAAGACATTTACTTGAAATTCTCTAAAACAATTTTGTGCGTGCTCAAATTCCAGGGGCAGTTGATGAGAGTATGATTCCCTGGCGAGGAAGGCTCCAGTTCCGCCAGTATAACCCTGGAAAATCCCATAAATATGACGTAAAAGTATACAAGCTTTGTGACACAAGTGGCTATACATATACAAGCTCAATTTATGCTGGAAAATGTGATAGTATCAATCAGAGAGGAAGGCCAACTGAAGGCACTTCGCACAGCACTCAAATTGTGTTAGACCTTGCTGATCGATATTTGGACAAAGGCAGGACAATGACCACCGATAATTTTTATACGTCTGTATCACTGTCCAAAAATCTCATTGATCGTCAGACATGCCTAGTTGGAACTCTAAGGACAAATAGAGTTTGAAATCCAAAGGACGTGACAAGTGCAAAACTAAAAAAACAACAAATTGTTGGACGTAAAAACTCTGGAATAGTCATTGCAAAGTGGAAGGATAAACGTGACGTGCTTATGCTTAGCACAAAGCACAACTTAGATGTTGTTTCCACAGGAAAGAAAAATCGCAACAATGAAGAAATAAAAAAATTGAAAACGATAGCGGAATACAATAAAGGTAAACAAGACATTTCAGATCAAATGGCATGCTATTTCACGCCATTACGAAAAACTATAAAATGGTACCCACAAAATTGCATTCGAATTTCTACTAAGTACATCCGTTGTAAATGCATTAGTGATCTACAAACAGTTCCATAAAAATGTACAAATTCTTGAATTCAGGCAATCAATCTGCGAATCTCTTTGTGAACAGGAAGTGCATCCGTCAACATCTAACAGTATGAAAATCAAACATGTAATCGACACACGCGATCAAACTAATCGAAAAAATCGAAAACGTTGTTCCGATTGCTACAATGATATTCAGCAGAGCGAAGGTAGAGTTGCAGCTCAAAAAAAAAAAAACTAAGAGGGTGTCCACATATTGTGACCATTGTGATGGCAAACCTGCATTATGAATTGATTGTTTCCAAAAAAAACATTAATTTTGTACTAATCTTTTTCTTTTCTTGTTTTTATTCTAACAAATTTTTAATTATTTATTATGTTATTTACTATGAATTTTATATATTAGTTTCAAACAATGTCAAACACAAAAAAAAATTAAAAATTAATACCATAAATATATGGAAAAACAATTAAAATTTTTAATTTTTGTTAAATCATATGAAAAGAATAAACCTTTAACCAGGTGCCACTGAAGGAAAAAATTACTTTTATCAGCAGACCAAAAAACTATCGTTCAAACAAATTTGTATATCATGTGGTACACGCGGCCTCATGTTAATTAAAAATTTGTACCAACGGTGGCTCACGTGGCAGCCAACGTGTTAACTATTGGTACATTAAGCTGCATTGGGAAAACCTACCTACTGGCCAACAGATAGGAATAAAACCCCAGATCTTGTCGACTTCCTTATAACAAAAAATATTTCCTCAAATAATATAAATGTGGAAGAAGGGCCATACCTACAGTCAGATCACTCTTCAATACTTTTCACACTTGGCGATAAAATAATAATGAAAGAACAAAGTACACTAGTTAATAAGCTAACTGACTGGAGCTACTTCAGAGATAAGTTGGAAGAAAGTACCCAAATGATAGCTATTGAAACAGAAGAGCAAATAGATGAAGCAGTGCAATTATTTACACTCAATATACAAATATACATGGGCTGCAACTCCAAAAATAAAAAACAAAATAAAACAAAATTCATACCCTCCTGTAATATTTGAAATTATTGCAGAAAAGAGAAAAGCTAAAAACGTTGGCAACAAACAAAGGCTCCAATTGACAAAAACAAACTAAACAGGCTAAATAGTAAACTCAGAAAATCAATAATTGAATTCAGAAATGAGTCACTAAAAAAATACCTTACAGGCCTAACAAATGATGCTAGTACTGACTACTCGCTCTGGAAGGCAACAAAGAAAATGAACAGGCCAACAGCTCACATCCCACCAGTGAAAACCAGAGAAGGAAACTGGGCAAAAAGCAGTCAAGAAAAAGCAAATACTTTTGCTGAGCATCTTGAAGACGTCTTCCAACCATATGAAGATAAAGACTATCAAGGAATGGAAGAAACGTGCCAGGAAGATGTACCAATTCGACCGGTTACGTCTAAAGAACTTGCCAAAGAAATAAAAGAAGGTATAAACATAAAAAAGGCCCCAGGGTTTGATTTAATAACGGGGGAAATTTTAAAACAATTCTCAAAAAAAACACTGAAACATCTAGCGCAGATCATAAACGCTGTATTTAGATTAAGTTATGTGCCAAACATATGGAAGGTCGCGGAGGTTATAATGATTCCAAAACCAGGTAAACCACCTAGCGAAGTAACCTAATATAGGCCAATATCGATACTACCAATGTTGTCCAAGCTATTCGAAAAGATGCTGGTAAAACGCCTGCAAAATATTATTGTAGACAAATCGCTAGTACCGAGCCATCAATTTGGGTTCAGGAATAAACACAACAACAAGTGCATAGAATCACTGATAAAATTGAAAATGCTTTTGAAAAGAAAAAAGTATGCTCTACGGTATTTCTTGATATATCACAAGCTTTCGACAAAGTATGGCACAAAGGATTGATCCATAAATTACAAAAGCAACTGCCGAAGCAGTATTCAAAAATACTGGAGTCGTATATTCTACAGCGATTTTTCAGAATTAAACAAGAAACAACGTACTCAACATTAAGAGAAATTAAGGCTGGTGTACCTCAAGGCAGTGTTTTAGGTCCAGTACTATATCTCCTATTCACTAGTGATCTACCAGAAAGTGACGAAATCACTCTAGCTACCTTTGCAGCTGATACTGCTATACTTTCCGTAGGAGAAACTGTCGAAATAGCTACAAAAAAGCTTCAAAAGGCAGTAAATAATATCTCAGAATGGACTAAAAATTGGCAGATCAGATTAAATGACCTGAAGTCAGTTCATATAAATTTTACGTTAAAAAATGTACCACACATTCCAGTATACATAAATAGTAATGTAGTGGAATATTCAAATACAGCTAAATATTTAGGGATGACTCTAGACGCCAAACTGCGCTGGAAAGCACATGTAAAGAAAAAAAGGGATGAGTTAAACATCTGCTACAGTAAAATGTATTGTATTTAAGACGGGTTAAACCCCTTGACCTGTGTAGCTAAAGATATATATATATAAAAAAAAGAAATACTGAAACTTAAATACAATTTCAAACAAAACTCATAGAAATCCGACCAACGTCGGAATTTCTTTTAAAATTTATATTTTTATAAAATATAACACATGTGAAAAATAAATTGCTGATTAGTCTAACGACTAGGTGCGATTCCTTGAAGACATACAAAAGCCAGTCTTCGGGAGGTTTTTTAGATCGGGTTAAAGTCCCTCACTATTGCAGAAGGTTCCCTCGCGATAAAACCTCTGCAATGTCTTTCGATGATTTTTGCTTCCAGCGAACCCCCAAAAAAAAAACAAACATTAAGCTGCAACTCAAAAAACGGGCCTAACGATTTGATTTAATGATTGATATTAATATTATTTAAATACTAAGTTTATGGTGTCAATACGAAATGACACACAACATCGACGAATTGGACTAATTGGAATTATTTCTGTCAACGGCGACGTTCTCCGTTGACAGAAATAACTGTGAGGTAGTACGGAACTTTGTCAACCTCGGATCCGCTATGAACTCTGACAACAACATCTCGTTAGAGATTAAACGAAGAATTACTCTTGCCAACCGCTGCTTTTTTGGGCTTAAAGGCAATTTAGTAGTTATATCCCATATAAGACCCTGAACATCCCAGTCCTGCTCTACGCCGCAGTATGGACCGTTTCAAAAATAGATGAAGAAATCCTTGGGTCAATTCGAGAGGAAAATTCTTTGAAAAATCTTCAGTCCCGTTTGCGTTAACGGGCTATGGAGACGACGATTCAACCAAGAACTATACGAGCTGTACAGCAACATACCCCTAGTCCGAAAAATCCGCATTGGACGTTTAAGACTTTAATTCTCCGGCTCGCAGAGTCTTCGTTTCCCAGCCAAATGTAGGACGTAATAGAGGAAGACCTCGCGCGTAAAAGTAGAAACTGACCTCAACTAACTGGAAGCAGTTAGCTAAGGACGGGCTAATTTTTGAGACACTTTGGTTGAGGCCTAGGCTGATTGCGGACTTTAGCACCGCTTAAATAAGTAAGTAAATACCAAGTATTTTGTCAATAGTTCGAATAACGGGACTTTCAAAAATTTCCTTTTTTTTCTAATACTTGTCAATGGATTTTTTTGTTTAACAAGAGATTATATTATTTGGGATAAGGATAAATTGTGAAGTATGGGAAATGTTCTTAAAGTTCGACCGAAAAACGTGTTTTTACTAAAAATGCCCTCAATAAGCAGGCGTGGCAAAAAACTTTGTGTAGACAAAAGTAGATATTGAGATTGTCTAAATATCTAGTTCAGACACTTTTACAAAATGTTTAACTGTTTGACCAAAAATAACGTTTTTCTAAAAAGTGTGCGTGGCAGTGGGCGGATTTTGAATATTTTTACACGTGTTCGAACAGAAAGTACAAGCATCGCATATACCGATTCTTATTATCATAGCTCAAAATTTAAGACCTAAAAACCTGTGACCTACAAACGGAAGGAAAGACCGACATAACTAGATCGACTCAGCTAGCGATTCTGATACTAACTAAATTATTTCTCTTTGTCACAAACTGTGTATCAAAACCAACCAGCGGTGGGATAGGGTATTTAAAGAAAGGTCTGTTTTCGGTAAACTTTTTTAAAAGATTTCGGTCGAAAAGATTAAAAGATCGAAGACGCTAGTTTATAGGATTTGATAAATCTATTTACTTTAATTTATTCCTAAAAATTATTATTATGAAATTGTAGGTACCCATTTTTATACATTAGATAAAAAATAACTAAATTTCCTTAGGAGAACTTTAGCGTTAGAACTTTTAATTGTTAGACTTAAAATTAAAATAATGTTAAAACAACAAATAGACTATTAGCGAATGTGGATTTGTTCAAACTCCATATCAAATTCAATACTTCTATATGTTCTTGGCGAATTTTGTTTGAGTCGTATTGAATCTTTTAGTTTTGACTTTCTCTTATAAAGAGAAAGATATTGTTTGACCTCAAGATTTTGATGGAGCCCAAAAAAGTGTTTTTTTTTGGAAATCCGTCATAATTCTAGGCGATTTTTTTTTAATTTTATGCATTTTGTCAATTTTCTCGAAATGAGTTTTAAAATCATATTTGGTATGTGACTCCATACACTGAATAACCGATCCTTACCAGCATAGCTGTGTTTGTTAGTTGGTCTTGACCTGCAGGTCTTATAGTCTCTTTGTTCGGCTAACACAAACTCGGATTTAAAAGAAACTGCAGGGCTCAATACAAATTGAAATCGATGCCCTTGAAGTGTGAGCCATTAGTCCGTCCCGTTGGAACCAATTGTCTCCCAAATCGAATTCATGAAATATATATATTCTGAATTCACTGTAACACTGACTTCATTTTCTTCAACAAAACAAATGAATATATTGTGTGTTTTTTAAACATGAAATTAAATTTTCTCGTTTTTTTGAACATTAAAAATTGACTTTCAATGTGAATCTACTTACTACTCTTATAATCCACTAGAACATAATGGTGATAGCTCTTTTCATCGACCGGATAAAAGTCCAAAGCTTCCTTCAAAAGTTGACTAAACAAGGTATCTTCTTGCACCGGAAATTGTGACGGAATGTTACCATCATCTAAAAGAAAACAAAAATAAGAAATGTACAAGAAATTAAAACACACATGATGAATACCTTCAAACGGTCCATGAACAATTATTTTCTTCGCTGCCGGGACATTAGCCGTGAGAAGAATAGACGCATCGCACTGTTCCTTTCGAAGGATTTGTTTTAAATCTTTGAACATAATTCCATGTACACTATGCACTACCATCCACAGAACTGACAACGCTGATCCTACAAGCTGTAAAGATACACAGGTTATTTCATTCCTGTTAAAAACTCCTTTTTTACCTCTTGCTTGTGTTCATTTGAAGAACGAACATAAAACATTATGTATCCAATAATGGAGTTGTATAGGGCAAAAGCGGCCTGTTGTGGAAGTCGCGGAACAAAGCGAATCAAGTGCCGAAGAAGTTTGAACATTTGATCCTGTCGTTCACGAGTCAAACGCTCCAGAACGTATCGCAGGAACAGTGCGGATTCTTCTACTAAGCAGATCCAAATTACTTGATAAGCCACTTCATAAACCGAATTTCCGTCAGAGCCAATTGCTGCATCGTCTAAACACGCAACAATTTGCATCACCGACGAGCATAAAACAGATGGGAAAAGTGAGTGCGCTGCATGTAAATGCGGCGCTATTCTAGGACCTTCAGCTTCCTCTTCGCCTTCAGCGTGGTCTTCACCAGGAGCATGATCCAACCCAGGCTCATGAGAAGCCTGCTGATTGATGGGAATGGTTGTGATGAGAAAGCTGTGTCGTTCCGCTCGTTGTTTGTCCCGTTGCTGTCGGATGGCATTACGAATAGCCTCGGTTTGTTGCATCTTTCTACTTTTGGTGGCAGTCACCAATGAGCGCTAATATCAACAACACGGTTATAAGTTCAAATCTTCTCAAGTTAAGATACAAGTTACTTACATGCCTGTCCTGGTTTAGAGTTACGTCCATATCTTTGGTCTGTTGCACAGGTGTCCATGGGGGATCAACAACTGGCAGGCTTTCAATTCCGATTTTTGGTGAAGGTAAAGTGAACTCGATGCCGCCGGGTGGAACCTTAAATGTCACGTCATGTGCTCCATCCTCCATACGTGGCCATACTTGAAAACGAGATTTCCATAGAACTTGGAATCTGTCGACCGTTTATATTAACACAAATACAAATCACGATGTTGCATATTCATACCTCATAATGGCGCCGATTCTTATATCAGGATCTTTGTTTTTAAGTGATCTTTGCATAATGTCAAAAGCGAAATTCTGGGCCTTAACTGAGCCCATTAGGAACAGAGAAGCGGCTACTGCTGCTGTTTCCTTAAATAAGTGTAAACAATTGTTTGTTAACATATAAGATCAGACATTAGCCCAATAATCTCTTACCTGATTGTGTTCAAGGAGAAGCTCCCATGCGGCTGGTAGAGCTTCGATTACGAGTTGTTCGGTCAAAATAACGGCACCTTTAAGCAGGGTTGACATGGGAAAGTGGAATAGACCTCTGATGTGGTTCTTTACGAATTTCAATACCGGCGGCGTCTCCTTTTCCTCTCGTTTTTCCTTTTCGGTATGTAGAGCCTTAGCAAGCTTTTCAACCATTTCAATGTCTGGATCATCGCTTATTCTTAAAAAAAAGTAAACAACATATTAAATTATATGAAATATATTTAAATATAGGCTATGGTGAACTTGAATCAGATTAGTCATTTTCTGCAACCAACCGAGCAATTGCATTTTATATATGCGGCGCTATTCTAGGACCTTCAGCCTTCCTTTTCGCCTTTATCGTGGTTTTCATCAGGAGCATGATAAAACTCAGGCTCATAGGAAGCCTGCTGATTTATGGGAATGGTTGTGATGAGGAAGCTGTGTCGTTCTGCACGTTGTTTCTACGTTTCTGCCGGATGGCATTACTAAGAGCTTCGGTTTGTTGTATCTTTGTACTTTTGGTGGCAGAATATTTTACATTTTTAGGTGTCCCACATCCTCTTCATGTAAGGGTTTAACAAAGGCGTTAGCCAAAAAGCTATGCCAAGACATTGTTTTATACAAATTTCCGCGAATAATTCTGTTCTACAGATGAACCCCATTCAAGAAAAAAAAATCCAATTCTCACACTTTTTTCAGATAGCATTTCTATAAATGCAGGAGAATCTACTCTCGTATCCACTTTATTTCTGCTATACAATAATGATATTTTGTGGACAACACGCAATAGTATTGATGATGATATATACCACAACTGCATTGCACGCTAGCAAAGTGGCATTTATATGAGTATAATTACCGAAAATCGAAATGTATAATGCAGTTATGAAATCAGAGGAACCAACGCATCACATGACAACAAAATGTGATCTCTATTGCCAAATTCAGAATGATCAATCTAGAATGCCGAAATCCCGATTGCCAAAATCAGGAAATTAAGAAAATATTCTCTGATGCTCAAAGCCTTTTGTTTTCTTTTTGCATCGTAATCATACCTATACCCTTCACCATAAGGGTATATTAGTTTTGATACATAGATAGTTCGCAACAAAAATAAATACTTTATATATATATATATGGATCGACTCAGAACACGTAGCACAGATACCACTGATATTAATTAAACTTTGACGTTAACATTTAGAATATTATTAAGATTTCTTTAAACATAAGCCTTCAATAAAACCTCTTTTTCCATTTTTTTTTAAGTAGGTATGCCATTGAATTTGCAAAAATAAGATATGTACACAAGTAATAAAATTTTATCCTTATCGATTTATTCGATTTTGAGAAATATGTATTTTTTCAATTCCCGTAATTTTGGCAAAAAACTTCATATTTTCATGTTTCTTTGATCCTTAATACGCCACTACGCGACATTTACAAGATCTTCAAAACTAACCGTTAATAAATAGTTTTTAAACAAATTATTATCAACATCATTAAGCTGCTTCTTGCTTAATTCCCTTGGACAGCGTTTTGTCATCGAAGGGGACTTTAATGCAAAACATACATTCTGGGGATCTAGATGCATATCACAATACCGAATTTTATTCTACTGGAAAATCAACTTACTGGCCAACTGATGTTACAAAAATACCGGATTTTATCGATTTTTCATCGTAAAAGGTATGCCGTCCATTCGTTCTAACAACGAGCGAGTCTATCATTAGAAATGAAAACCCACCCAGACTAAAAAACAGAAAAACCAACTGGAAAGGCTTCAAAAACGATATTGAAAATAATATTCGACTGGGTGTATCGCTTAGATCCCAATCAGAACTAGAAGTCGCGGTTGACTCCTTTATCGATACTGTTCAAAAAGCAGCGTGGAATAATACTCCTCAACAACGCAAAAAAGAAAGCTATAGTAATATCAAGTACCCATGGGAAATAAGAGAAATGTTTAGACAAAAAAGAAAAGGTCGAAATAGGCACCAAACTCGTGCCCCGCAAGATAAAACACATCTCTATCGGTTGAGTAACATGCCATCAAATTCGATTGAAAACTTTAAAGACCATGCAGTAGAAACTTATTTGCAAAGCCTAACCGCTGGAAAATAATCGAATTATTCACTTTGGAAAGCAATTAAAGTCATAAAACAGCCAAAAAACGCTATGCCACCAATTAAGGTTACTCAAGATGGTTGGACAAAAAGCGACAAGGAAAAAGCAGACGTTTTTGCCGCACATCTTGAGGAAACATTTAAACAATTTGATGGTTCAGAAAACATTAATTTATTCGAGACTACAACAGATAGCGATCTAGTTAGATATGCAAGTATTACCGAGCTTAAACGAGAAATACAGACATTAAAACCTAAAAAATCCCCGGGTTATGACCTAATTACAGGAGAACTTCTTAAAATGTTGCCTCGAAAAGCATTAACTAAACTCCTCTACATTGTAAATGCAGCAATTAGATTAGAATACATAACAAGACAGTGGAAGGTCGCGGAAGTGATTATGGTTCTCAAACCAGGAAAATCACCGAATGAAATAAAATCTTACAGACCTATTTCACTTCTTCCAATAATTTCAAAAGTTTTGGAAAGTATATTACTCGGTCGCTTACACCCCGTTATTAATCAGAAACGCATTTTACCTGACCATCAATTTGGGTTTAGAAGTCAACATTCGACTGTGGACCATCGAATTACTGATGTAATTGAGAAAGAAAATTTGCTCAGCCTCATTTCTTGACGTGTCGCAAGCTTTTGACAAAGTTTGGCATAGAGGCCTTAAATACAAACTAAGACAAGTTCTGCCTGAAAAATTCCCGTGTCGCATCTTGAGCATAGACTCTTGCGTGTGAAACTTGGAGACGAATATTCGGAGTTCAATGAAATATTGGCAGGAGCACCCCAAGGAAGCGTCCCTGGTCCACTCTTGTACCTTTTATTTACACGTGATATCCCCCCAAACAAACGGTACAATAGTTGCCATGTTTGCTGACGATACAGCTATACTAGCAGTTGGCACAACAATAGAGGAAACAAACTTGAAATTACAAAACGCTCTTAACGAGGGTAATGAATAGACAAAATCCTGGCGGATTGCACTTAACGAGAGCAAATCGATTCATGTAGTTTTTTCATATAAGCGGACAAACAATTTGCCAGTATTTCTCAATACGGTTCGAGTCCCTTTTGCAAATGAAGCGAAAAAGCTCGGAATGACACTCGATGCAAATTTAAAATAGAAGTCGCATGTTAAAAAGAAATACGAAGAACTTAAAAATAAATACAGAGAAATGTACTGGTCACTGAAACTAAAAATTTGCACGCAAACATAAAAAACGTTTATTGGGACACGTTAACACAACGGTCCTCCGAATTCTTGACGAAACAAATTTATTGCGGCGTCTTCAAAGAACTTAGCCCGATAATTAAAAAACCGCGTTGTAAATTGCGAAGAGAGTTGGAACTCTCACAAAGTTGCCTGCTAAACATTCATTACTCGTGATAAAAAAAAATTGCTAGATAAGTCGCATACTTTGTTGTTATATGGGAGTTTACGTTAATTTTTGGATATACATAGTTCTATAATTCTAAGTGGTTTGGGCTCCAGTCAGCGTTGCCAGGCGTTCCAATTATGGCGGGACGTCCCGATTTTAATCGCAAAGTTAAATGTCTGCGGGGCATGCACAGTTCCACTTACAACACATTTTCATTCTTTTCTTACAAATATCAGCATTCATAACAGCAATAAATATTAAATGTGGTAGGATGAAAAGTGAGGAAATAGTTTGTGAAGTATTGTAAGTTTTAAAGGATGCCTCGAAATCGCAAAAAAAAGGTTCTTTAAGATTTTGAACCTTTTTTTTGCGATTTCGAGGGATGTCAGCAATAAGGGAAACCGGAAATAAATAAACGTTAAAAAAAGGGAAACCGGAAAATGTTTCTAATATGTCTGTGATATTTCAGTTTTGAGAAAGGCATACAAAACAAATTACACGATTTTATAGAAAGTATTGGTGAAACTGCCGACCAAATAACAAAGGTACTTTGTGAAACATTAGGTAATAAACGATAAACGTTTAAAATCATTGCAAGTATATTCGGTTCAACTAGAATGATAAGTTATAAAAAAAAAACACTGACTAGATAGGTACTTATGTTGTTAATGTCCAACTTTCGACGAAAGAATCCCGCGTTTTTAATCAAAAGGTTTCAAAATCCGGCTTCGCCCGAAAAAAAAATCTGGCAATCCCCTCAAACTCTGCGACCTATAGAACCCTGAAGTTGGTAACAACAGATGGCACTGTGTACAAATATCTTATATCCACCCTTAATCTGTTAGTTTCTTTCACCAAAAAAGGGTTCGGGTAATCTACTTATTGAAATTTGTTCCAAAAATATTCCAGTAGGCCAATAAGTAGTCCTTTGTTGCCGTCCGATTATTAAAGAGGTGCGTGGTGGGAATAACATCCCTTGACGACATTTTACTCAAATACAATCAGCTTTGAACACTGATCGATATCTATACACTCTGTTACACTTGTATATAGTCATACATCAAACACACATAACTGGCTGAAACACGATACTTGTCGCCTTTCAATATAAGACATAAAATTATAATATATTATGAAGTTTTGTTTTTTTACTCACCTATCCTTTTTCGAAATGCTATCCTTTCTTTTTGATGGCGAGGTTTGCGTTGAACTTTGTTCCGATACTTTTCTGGCTGACCTTTGTCGACTTGTTGGCTTAGCAGTACTGTAACTATCTGCTGATTGATGTTCCATGTCAAAAGTAAATCCAAATTCTTCACCATAAACCTATTGAAAACAATCAACTTGTAATTAATATTCAACAAAATAATAATCTACCCTAAAAAATGTAAGATGAGATGAGTTGCCTCCTGTGAGGTTTGAACTCACGACCCCTGGTTTACGAGACCAGTGCTCTACCACTGAGCTAAAGAGGCGCATACCCCGCACCTTTTAAATGTTGGGTGAACATAGGCGGTTACATGACACATTATTGCATCTGTCGACAGTGTAATAGATACTTCAGAGCTTTTATTTCATATTGTTAAAAAGTTTAGGGAAATGATGGAAAACAACAGTTGGCATTGGTTTATAAATGTGCCATAAAAGAGTTGAGCAAATGTTAATAACGTCATCATCTTTATAGATTTTAAATCTTGATTAGAAGGCTTTTAAGCTCCTTTCCACATTACAGCATCCCTACTGATGCGCCTGTAAGGATTTGCGCTGCCCGAATTCACGTCGAAATTTAAATTATAGATGTTTTTTCCTAAAGCCTTTCATAAATTTCATGAATTTGTGTGTACGAAAAATAGGTTTCATTTTGTATTTAGATTAGACACTTGTTTGGAATATCAACCCACATACGTTTTTTTTTGAAGTGGGAGTGGCAAAAAATAAGAATTGCTACACTTGTTCCGCTTTGTTGTACAAAAAAGCTCAACATCTAAGGCCTAAACGAATAAAACGGACATATTTGGCGGCTTACAATGGTTCCGCAAGTATGGATTGAAATGATTGCAGATCTGCGATGTAGTCATCGAAGGCCAAAAGAAACGAAAATTGGAGATTTTACCTGTGGAATGAAACAACTTAAGAGAAGGTTATAATTCGATGTACTAATCTAAGACTGCCGACTGAACTAAGGCTTCAACTACGTCCCTCTGCAGAAACCTAATATACTAGGCTGACTGCGTTGTGCGTTGCTGAAAATCGAACGTTCTACGAAACATTGGAGTCCATAAGATCAGGGTAGGGTGTATTGAGTTGCAAGTCTCAAATCTGATATTGAAATGCTCTGTAGATATGCAGCGTAGGTTGTCCTAGGGGTATCTGATAAATTGGAACTCGCCCTTTAAGTATGGATAAACTACCCAACCACGTAAAAAACCTTGGCCCTTGGACCCTCGCCAAGGACTGAATTTATTGTTGATGGCCATCCCAAACGCAAAATAGAACGACATTTTTAACAAACAACGAAATCGACGAATACTTACAACAAATGGACGAAGCGATTCAACGAACAATGAACATGACATAACGTCTACGTACAGAAACGCGACCATTGACACAGACAAAAATGCGGACTTCTGACAAGACTTAAACTCTTGTACAGACGACTGACAAACCCACGCGACCCGGAGATTAGAACACTGAAGGCGTCGATCAAAAACATCAACGAATTGATCAAGGAGAACTATTGGTTGTCCATTAATTTGTGTTGGAGTAAAAGAATTCGGGCCGTAAATTCCAGCGACCCGAGTATGTTTCCACAAATTAATAAGATCTTTAGGAGGAAAGGTCATAACGACCTTCCGTGTATTAAGCTCCAACGAACAACTGACAATACAAACATACTTTTGACAGCAGGAATTGATCCGGGGGAAGCCGTCTTCGACGACGATTTCTATGTTATTGAGACAGTTGGGGCTGTCTTTCAGGAAGTGTATAAGGTGAATGATAGCATTCGCCCGAACCGCGTCCTGGAAAACAATGCCCTGCTCCATCATTTCTATCTCCGAAACGACATAACGCAATGGCGATCTGAGAACCGTGGTTTCACCCGGTTTGATGACGAAAACTTGGCAAACGCCATAGTCGCCGAGCGAAGTGGGTCTAGTCCCCTGTTAATCTCGAAGGTGGAACTCCAGACCATCTTCTATTCCATAAAGAAAAAGAAGTCAGCGGGAGTCGATGGTATATCCAACATTGTACTGTGACACTTACCACCTGAAGCTGTGGACATTTACGCCACGCTGTTCAACAACGCGCTGAATAATGCATATTATCCAGTGCGTTGGAAGATAGCGGTGGTTCATCCTCTTCCGAAAAAGGGAAAGGACAACTCCAATCCGGCGAATTTGCGGTCGGTAAGTCTCCTTTCGAGTATCAGCAAGGTTTTCGAAAAGATTCTCAATCGAGCACTGTTCAAGTGGTCTGAGGACAATAATATTATACCAGAGAACCAGTTTGGTTTCAAGGCTGGACATGACTGTATTCATGCCGCCTCCAAACTCGTCTCTGATATACAATGGAACAAAGCCAAAAAACAGTGCACGGGCGCATGTCTGGTTGATTTAGAGAAGGCTTTTGACACCGTACGGTTAGAGGGCCTCTATCTGAAGCTGACCAGACTTGGCATAAGTACACCACTGCTATATATGCTTCATGATAGCTGACTGGTAGAACGTTTGTTGTCAAAAGTAGCAATGTAACTTCTACCACAGAATTTTTCATTAAGAATGGTCTGCAACAGGGAGCGGTAAACTCGCCGATTCTCTTCAGCATTTATACCAGTGATATGATAGGTAGTCTTACTCAGACAATTGCGTATGCGGACGATCTTATCGCGTACAGAACAGCCTCTACTGTCGAAGTCATTCGAACTCTTTTGCAGCGGGACTTCGACAAGATCCAGAGACATTGTGATGACTGGAAGTTGAAAATCAACTTTCAGAAATCAGAATTATCCTGTTTAGGACACCGTTGTCTAAAGCCTCTAGGGATACGAGAAAGAACTGGCGAAAGCTGGTGATCGTTGGACCAAACGGAGAGCCACTGGCGAGTAAAAGTGTAGTGTACCTTGGCATCTGGTTAGATCAGTATCTATATTTCGCAAGACATGTAGATGCTGCTCTGGCTAGAGCTAGGGGAGCGTTTGCCCTGACGAGACGATTGTTTTATAGCAGTCGTCTTGACAGCAGGGTGAAGGTGATTTGCTACATGGCCCTCATTAAGCCGATGATTGCCTATGGGTGCCCGGTGTAGTTCAACGTTGCCCCATCTCAAATGGAAAAGATACGGGTGTTTGAGAGGTAGTGTCTGAGGAGCTGCCTTGGACTTCACAGAACACCAGTATCTGACTACACAAAATACTAGGTCCTGGAAACTCATTCGGTTTCACGCTGCAAGAGCGATGGCTTCGAACAATAGTCTCATCTTTGGGCCTTCTATCCCAATGATGAATATTTTGAGAGTGCGGTTCCTATACGACCGAGACGTCGTCGCTCAGGGCGGAGGAGAGCGCCTGCGGTTCAGCAGGAGTGTGTCCGATTGGGACCGTCGTCGGAGTAGGTCACAACAGGAGAACCTGTTGTGGTGGTTGAATGAGTATTAAAGATAGTTGACTTAAAATTGTTATTTATTGGCCGACTTACATAGTTTTAGTCTTAGGTTTAGGTGCAAAGCAGTCATGGTGGCACAAAAAAAAAAAAAGGGAACAGAAAACGCTTGCTGTGGCTGTTCTAGTTTTTAAGTTATTTTTAGGTAGTTTTAATTAATTTTAAGTAGTTTAAGTTAGTCGATAAGTAGTTTTAATTAGTATGTAAGTTTAAATAAAATAAAAAAAGACGAGGAACCAAGTTTTTCAAAGTTTTCGTGGTAAAATTGTTTGTTACTTTTACATTTATATATTAGATAATAGACCGAAAGGCATAAGAATTAAGTTATCGTATAATTTAGGGGCCCGCGTAGGGCAAGTGAGTTAGTTAAGTAGTTGATAAGTAAGCTAGTTTTTTCATGAATTTTTGTCTAGCATGTAAGTTAGTTGTAGGAAAAAATAAAATAAAAATTAATTAAAAAAAAATAAAATAGAACGACATTTGTATCTACAACTGGAATATTAGCTTAAACATTACTGCTATCCAGAAAATGTGATGGGATGGGACGGACGAAAAGAGGATGAAAAACTGTGACATATACTACAGTTTGTGTAATAGTGGGGAGGAACCGCGACTATGCGGATGCGGATTTGTTATAGGCAAACGATTTGAAAGGACGTCTTATACTGAATACATTAGCAAACGCATTATAAAAATCAGAATCAAAACCAAATTCGCATACATTCCTGCTCCGATTACAGAAATAGATGACAATGCTATCATTTCTACGAGCTCTTAGAGAGAACTAATGAGCGGCTACAAGTACGATGATTAACTAGAGATAGGTTGTTTTAACGACAAGGTAGAAAGAGGACAACAACAACATAGCCTACACAACAATATATCTGACAACTGACAACAGCTTTTTGTGCTAAACGTGCTCCGGATTTAATTTTTCAACTGAAAAATGAGGTAAGGTAACTTACTAAATGGTAATGTCAATATAAAACCTGTTTAGTCAGTCATTTGCCCTCTAATGTCGCGTGACTAAAATGGTCGGCAAAGATAACTTGGTAAACCTATAACCCCGAAGTCGGTCAATAGTTGTCAAATTCGGCAGCAATTGATGTGCCCTTCAGGTTGCAGAAAAAAGGGAATGAAAAAACCACTATCGAAATACCTATAAAGAGATGACATTCCATGAACGATGGTCGAAGTTTTACCAAGTGTAAGACGCCGATGCCAGTGATATAATGGTTGAACTGATTTCTGTCGAGATGAATTAGGAAATATCGTAGTTGAATCACAGTTGATGCTGGGAATACTTAGCATATTGTTAAATGGGGAGGACGAACAATTTTTCGCTGTGAGACAGAACGAACCATTAAATACAGGTGACAACAAGGACAACTAGCAGTTACCTGACCTAAATGAAATAACAATATCAATATATAAACTTATCTAAAAAAAAACAAGAAATCCAAATCGATACATACCACCTATTCGATTTTGTTATACCACACAAACTCTTCCCTCTGTGCTCCCCTAGTTCGGCAACGACTTGCAATAAGTTAAGAGTAAGGGCACAATCTTCCCTATATTATTACAATTACTTTCATCTGCCGACTATATTTAAATCGTTGTTTGGACATAACTAGATGTCCGATCAAAATCGAAATACTCCTCTGCCACTTTCAGAAAAAATATACTATGAGGAATTTTGAAAAGATGTCTGAAGAAATGTCTAGGTAAATCATTGCCTATCTCGGTGCCTTTATTCTGATTTACGCGTAATTGGTTACTTAAAACTATATCTTCTCTACATCGTAGTCGTATCATTCAAAATTTGCGAGTATGTGTAGCGAACGGTTGAATATGAGCTTAGTAGTAAAAGATGAAAGCATAAAAAAATTAGAAAGCAAGAACATGGATAACATATCTCAGGTTATACAGTCATGAATAGCCACTATATTATAGATGGTTGAGCAGACAAACTCAAAATAATTGGCTCTCATTTTGAAGCGGTTCATTCCAAGGAACTTCCTAGCTGCAAATCGGTCGACGTACGAGATGAACTGAGGAGATTTCGCAATAGAAATTCCCCTACCTTACTGAAATTTTCTGAGTGATTAAAAGCTGACGAACTTACAGATGAACAGACTTAATGTTCTTAATAACTACTTCTTCCCGAGTTGCTGAAAAACGTCAAAGGTGTTTCCAATAAACTTTGAAACTTATTCGATATGAATTTCCTTCTTATCTAACAAAGATGTTAGTATCCATGATACACGGAAAGAAATTTGTCGTTACAGACAGATGAAGTTTTAAATGTCAATAATGGTCTTCTGCTAGGAAAAGACAGCTGCTAAACACCCCTTTAACATATCCATTTCTTATATACTTAGGGAACTCGATAACTCACTGGCATTTGCCGACGATGCTACACTGTATGCAAGCGGCTCAACAATTGAAAACATCCAAACTCAACTTCAAAGCAAGTTTGATAGGTTTCAATGTTTCTGGTCCGAATGGAATCTTAAAATCAACTATACGAAATGTGAAAGCATATTTTCCACACCACTATAAGACGTGGTAATTCAGATTTGAGACACAACTGGAGAAATCCAAAAATAACGAGTTCAAATGGTCTTCAGATCGAGTCAATGACCGTTTTCGTCCAATTCTGACTTATGCGAGTCCTGTGTAGTGGAACATTAACCCATCGTATATGGAAAAGCTCTTAATGTTCGAGCGCAAATGTCTGTATAGGATTTTATTCCGATTCCGATTTTAGACACTAAGTCTCACACAATTGACTTTTGGATGCTCCCGATGTGTATAGAATTGACAATGTCATACTGCACTTTGTAAGGAACCAATTTTCTCGTTCGGCATGTTTAAGCGAAAACGAATCAATCTCTGGTTTATTCTATCCGGATCCTGGGTACTTCAGAAAGTTGATTCATTCCGTAAGAGACATTCCTGTTTCTGAATGCATATGGCTACTTATAAGATTGAAAGAACGTTCCAATTATATATCATGCTGCAAGGAGAACAACAGATAAAAGGATCCTTAACGAGCCTGATCGAATAAGATACTACACTAGCATACCTGAGTAAGATAAAAGTAACACTAAAGGGTTGAATAGAGACACATACTGGTGGCTAAGACTGGACTGAAGCCGAAACTTAGGCTTAAGTAACAAGGCCCTAGGATTTTTTATCAAACGATAACTGGGAGAAGTAAAGGCGGCTACACATACGCAGTTTTAACTGTCCGGGGTGCCTGTTCAGGCTGCCTGTTCAGTTTTACCGGACCGCCATAGCGCATTCACACGCTCCGGTAAATATGTGAGGCTAATCAGTTTGTGTGTGTTTGTCGTTCGATAAACGTGGCATGTACCGTCTCCGCACATGTAAATTTCACTTTAAACTGACGGCCTGAATGCCTGAACAGGCAAAACGATTGAATTTTCGATTTTTCTCCGTCCGATGCTCAGGCCAAACTACCAACTTTATCATACACACGTTCAGTTATAACTGCGCGGCCTGAACAGGCAAACCGGACAGTTAAAACTGCGTATGTGTAGCCGGCTAAAGAGTTGTGCTTACTTTTTACTAGTTAGCCGATGCAATGATGATGATGGTTTAGATAGGCTTAGATAGATTTATATAGGTTAAGATCGATTTAGATATGTTTAGATAGATTTAGATAGGTTCGGGTTTTTATTCACATTTTCCTATTTGAAAATAAAAACACAAATATAATAAAAAAAAGTAATTACAAAATATAAAAATTTACCTATACATAGTTATAAAAAACAATATCAAAAAAATGTATTGCGAACCATAATGGTCATTTACTTTTTTCAACTTTTCGTTACGTATACCTTTTAAGTTTATTCAGACTATTAATTATTTCATAATATATATGATGTGAATAAATAAACTTTTAAGGAAAGTACAAAAAGTATGCCATCCCAGTCATATTCTTTATTATCCTTAGCATGTATCATGATTAATTAAAAGTGTCTGATTACCATAATTGCAACTAGAACGCGAATGCAGTAGATGAAACCTCCTGATAGGATATTGAACACAAAATTGGCATTTTTAAAGAAACTATCCTTACCTTTCTAACAGCCTTAACCAGCCTCGAAGACGCCCTCATATGCCGTTTATAACAATATGGGTGACAGAATCCCTTATGGTTGCAGTAATAGTTGTAACTGTTCATTACTTCGATGACCGCCTTCATCCATGGCATGTTTTTAGCCGTATCATCGGCTTCATTTGAATCGGTAGGCGATTCCGGCTGTTGATCATCACTCAGAATTCCAGGAGACTCTTCGCCACCACTTATAATCCCCGGTTCTGATGTATCACTTCTGTCCGACAAGGACGATATCTTTCTGCGGGATTGAATCGAGTCGACCCGTTTAACTGAAAATAAAACAAAATGCAAAGGAATGTTTTTTCTTCTCGTAAATTAATTAACATACAATCGACTTCCAAATCTTTGCCATCCTTAGTTCCTCGACGAAGTTTGAGTGACCGCCTCTTAAATGAACCACCTGTAGCAGCTCCAGCTGTACCTCGTCGAAGTAAAAATGGCCGTACACCAGCTACGGGACGCCGAAGAGCACCTATAAAAACACAAATATATATAGTCATACACTTTATAGCCCAATTATTATCGCATTTTTACCATCTTCACCTTGAATTGTCAAGGTGGTATTGCTACTATTTTCTGATTCGTTGTCTGGTTCGTGGAGCACAAATGATATCTTTCGTTCGGTTTGGGCTCCTATATAGTGGAAAAAATCAATTATTTGTGTTTTTTTTTTCAATTCCAAGCTACACAATTCTTACCAGCAATTGATTGCAGACTTTGTGCTGAAGTCTGTGAATGGCCCATGGAGCTTAGTGCCATTGACCAACGTCGATTTGCCTCCCTAAAACGTCAAAGAAAAAATTGTCATCAGATATAAAAAATTAAAAGAATGTATCTTACTTGTAAACCTTTTCCCAAGGAGCAGCTTTTTCTTTGTGCATAAGCTTTGAGGCTTTTGGTAACGTTTGATAGGTGTCCCGTAAAAATGCAGTAATTTCATGCAGAAGAACACATGCAATCAATTTTAATGCATGGGGGCAGTCATTGCCATGTGGATTAACGCAAGCTGTAATGGAAATAAAGTAACTTTTCTAAGGAACCTGTGGCAGCGTTCTGCTTACATTCATCAAGGAAGTCTTCTTCTTCGTCCTGCTGTAAAAGTTCACGCTGTTTTTCTGGATCGTTTAAGCATGAATTGGCTGACTCGAAATTCATTCGTTCTGTGAATAAAAGTTCTTCCAGTCTGGCGCCTATCATCTCTGCCCACTTTAAATAAATTTTACAATTAAGATCAAACACGTCTGAGTATTAACGTACATTACATGTCAGAAATCAAAGAAATAGCAGAGGGAAAACAACGACTAGGATACAACACAACTTTTCGCATATTATTTTTCATAAAACGAGAACGAAATGGCTTTGCCCAATGTACTTTCACATCGGGTGGTCAAAGAGTAAACAATGCGATCACCTCTTTTTCCAAGACGACAGCGGATGAATTCGAAATATGGAGTTAACCGTGGCGCCTGGAGTCCCAGTTAGGATAAACAAAATAAAAATGTACGTGCCCCGACATATTTGAGCATTTAGTCATCTCAAGGGTCAGTCAGGCCCCTTGAACAGACATGAGTACGGTGCGGGATGGGCCGAAAGGCTAACGACATCGCTCAATCCCGTAGTGGATACTGATAGCCCCGTTTCGTTGAGGTATATAATAAATGTGAACTGGCTATACATGTTGGGGCTATAAGGAAGTCAGGGTAACTACCTTACCACGTAATAAAATGATTAGTTATGAGAAAGACAACTACCTCTAATAATACCCAGCAGACCAGGAACGACCACTGATTTACGAGACTTCATTTAAAACATACGGTTACCCCAAGAAAACATAAATTTGTCCTTGGATATAATAGCGAAATTCAGGAAAAACGAAGGAATTTAAAAATACCCGGACGGAGCCTGTAAGGAATACGATGTTGAATGTAACTTATTTGGTAAGTTCAATGCTGTTGGAACTGACTCAATACATCCTGTTTTCAATGAGTCTTTCATGCCTCTTATCCTGCCTTATAATACACACGCCTTCAACACGATATTAATGACTAGTCTATTTCCTACCCTTTGGAAACGAGCTAGAGTTCTACACATCCCGAAAATGCGAATCTGAATGAATTCAGGACAATTTCAGTACTCCCGTTTCTGTCAAAGTATTCGAGAGGGTTGTGCAAAAACAGCTAATTATCTATCTTAGAGCACATAATATCCTTTCCCCCAAGCAGTCCGGATTTCGTCAAAAGCACGTATATTATGGTTTCTCATCTTCGGCAGTGCGTTTATTGTCATCCTATCTTCGGGATAGAAAACAAGCAGTCTTTGTTGGCAACACAATTTCAAATCTTCTTCCGAATACTAGAGGAGTCCGCTAGGGTCGATTTTAGGACCATTTCTTTTCCCTTTAGATATAAATTAACTTAGAAATAAGATCCTCAATTTAAATGTATGCAGATGATGTGCAACTCTACAAAAGCTGTCTACTATGACTTATCGAAGACTGTGCTCTCACAATCAACAACAATCTAGAAGAAATCTCGCGCTGGTGTGCATCTAATGGTCTTTTCCTAAATCCATCGATATCGAAATGGCTCGTCATTAGCAAAAAAGCCATAAACTATGAATAATTCCTCAGCTTATAATTAAATAGTTTAGATATAGCCTATGTATCAAAGGCAATGAATCTTGGTATGCTTTTCAATAGCACTCTGTCCTGGAATATGCACATTTACGCCGCCGTCGGTATTGTTTATGGTGTACTCCGAATGCTATGGCTCTCCCAACATTATACTCCTCTGAAAATTCGTCTGCTTTTAGCTAAAACACTAGTAGTACCTGTATTCACATATGGGTGCGAAGTTTTTTGTCATTGCGATGCAGTTATAAAGATAAGGTTCAATGTAGCTGTTATGTATTAATACTGCGCCTTATATATTCGGCTTGCGTAGATTTGACCAAGCAACTCTATGACATTTCTCTCGACCATCTCATGCGCTTTCGTGCACTCCTAAATACTACTGTTTAATATTACTTCAAGTCGAGACACATCACTTCACGCGTACAATCACAGCTCTACAGTTCTGACGGAATTCAGGATACCATCAAAACGTTTACACTATACATCTATGTCTTTATACCCTGGAGGAAAAAAACAATTGACATTTTCTAAACATATAAAGAATATCGACATCATTGGTCGCTCCCCACTCGGCATTTTAAAAACAATAACGGCAATGGATATTCGGGTGAAACGCGTTTATCTAATAGTTTACGAGAACAAGATAGAATAGATATATATATGCTATCAGCAAACAAAGTAGACGCACAAGCTTTGACAAAATATCGCTCTTGGTAGCAACAACTTTAAGGTAGTTAAAGAGTTCTCAAGTGATACAAACACTCCAAGAGCGCCTTAAGATGTTTATTGACTTCCCTTTTAAATTGTTTTAAATTGTATATTGCGTGAAATAGCTACCCTGGTGGAAAATGCGTTAAATTGTTTGCTTGTTATACTTCACAAAGTCTTTCGGTTGTTCGTCTCGTTGTAAGATGGATTGTTTCCTTATGAGCTGCAACTCCGTTTGTCATTGAAATCTGACCTAATAGTAGCTATACCTCAAAAAAATGAACAGATCTACCACAAAGGTTTGAAATAAGGGTATAATCATCTATACTTGGGCTTTTTCGAAGAGTTTTTCCCTCAAAACGACCAACGATTTCATCATTCGCTTTTCAAATTCAAACCAGACGCAAAATTAAGCCCTTCAAATCGGTGAATTGTGAACGGACAAACAGAGACCAATGCATCTTGTAATTCTGATTCGGTTCATATACTTTACCGTATAAAGGGTATAGAACTTCCGATAGTGATACTAATACTTACTTTTTTTTGGTATTCGGCAAATCATCATAGAAATTCTTAAACTAGCAAAACGTTTAAAAATCGTGATCTCTGCCCCTCCTTCTTCTTCTTCTTAAGTGGCGCTACAGTCCGGAATGAACCTGGGCCTCTCCAATTAGCCCGGTCCCTAGCTAACTGCCTCCAGTTGCGCACTCCAAGTTGGTTGAGGTCGGTTTCTACTTGTGCGCACCACTTAAGGCGAGGTCTTCCTCTATTGCGTCCGACGTCTGGCTGGGAATCGAAGACTCTGCGAGCCGGAGTATTGTTGTAAATTCGTTCTACATGTCCTAGCCATCTTAACAGCTCGTACAGTTCTTGGTTGAATCTTCGTCTCCATAGCCCGTCAACGCAAACGGGACCGAAGATTTTTCGAAGAATTTTCCTCTCAAATCGACCAAGCAGGACTGGGATGATCAGGGTGTTATATAAGATCTCGAGTGAGGGCTTTACTACTGAATTGCCTTCTTAGCCCGAAGAAACAGCGGTTGGCAAGAGTAATTCTTCGTTTAATTTCTGACGAGATGTTGGTGTCAGAGTTTATAGCGGAGCCGAGATAGATAAAGTCCCGTACTTCCCCAAAGTTATATCTGTCATGGTGACGTTCTGTCCAATTCGTCGATGTTGTGTGTCCTTTCGTATTAACAGCATATACTTCGTCTTGCCCTAATTTACTGCTAAACCAATTTTCGCCGCTTCCTTCTCTATACTAGCAAACGTGGCTATGACATCGCGTTGGGTCCTACCAATGATGTCAATATCGTTGGCGTATGCCAGTAGTTGTATAGATTTTTGGAAAATTGTGCCTCTGGTGTTGGCTCGTGAGTTTTGCACAATCCTTTCAAGAATCAGATTGAAGAAGTCACATGACAGCGCATCGCCTTGCCTAAATCCTTTTTTGGTATCGAATGCGTCAGTGAGGTCGTTTCCGACCCTGATGGAACAGCGAGAATTCTCCTGCGTCATCCTACACAAATGGACGAGTTTGGGCGGTAATCCAAAACTAGACATGGCTCTGTATAGTTCGTCTCTATAAATGCTGTCGTATGCGGCTTTGAAATCGATGGGTATCGATTTGGTTTTTTTCCAGGATCTGCCGAAGTGTGAAGATTTGAAGGGTTTTGGACTTTCCTGGCCTAAAACCACACTGATAAGGGCCAATCAGGTTGTTGGTAAACGGTTTCAGGCATCCACATATTACGCAGATAGAATTTTGTAGGCGATTTTGAGGAGACTAATGCCTCTGTAGTTGGCGCAGTTTAGAGGGTCTCCTTTTTTGTGGACCGGGCAAACGATGCTGAGGTTATAGTCTTCAGGCATACTTTCTTCCGACCAGATTCGGCTTATGAGTTGGTGGATGTTACTTACCATATCATCTCCGCCAGTTTTATATAGCTCGGCGGAAAGGCCGTCATTTTCGGTAGCCTTATTAAGCTTTAGTTTAGTTATTGCTATCCTCACTTCACTCAGGTCGGGTGGTTGGCAGCTTTCGCTGTCGTTGCCAATATTGAATGGTTCGTTCTGCCTGACAGCGGAATGTTGTTCGTCATCTGCGTTTTACAGTCTGCAGAAGTGGTTCTTCCATATCCTCAGCATCGACTGTGTCTCAACTACGATATTTCCTTGTTCATCTCGACAGGATTCTGTTCGAGCCTTGTATCCTTGGCTTTGACGTTTTACACTTTGGTAAAACTTGCTAACATCTTTCCTGGAGTGTCGCCTCTCTATATCCTCGATCGCGCGCTTTTCTTGTTATTTTTTCTTCTTTCTAAAAAGCCGGTGTTCTTCCCTTCTTCTCTGCCTATAGAGCTCAAAAGCAGCTCTCGCCTTCACCTGCAGCTTAGCCTTGTAGACCTCGTTCTACATTCGGTAATCCTCATCAAACCAGGGGTTTCTTGCTGGTGGTATGGTGTCAATCGAGAGGTTTAGGGATACGCGTTGCGCGAAGGTCTTGGCGCTCTCTTGCGATTGCAGTCTTTCGACATTACATTTTTTTACAGTATTTCTGGATTGTTGTGGCGTGGTGGATATCCGCATTCTAACCTTGGCTGCAACAAGGTAGAAGTCCGAGTCGATGTTAGCTCCTCGGAATGTTCGGACATCTAAAATACTGGATGCGTGCCTCTTGTCTATCGCTATGTGATCAATTTGATTGACCGTTCGTTGATCTGAAGACTGCCATGTCCTCTTGTGGATATCGAGGTGAGGAAACCGTGTGCTGGCTATAGTGGCATTTCGTTCCGTAGCGAAGTCAATTAGCCTAAGTCCTTAACCAGACGTGTTGTCGTGTAGGCTATGTTTTCCAACAATACTGCTAAAGATGTCTTCTCTTCCTGCCTTTGCGTTAAAATCTCCCAGCACGATTTTAACATTGTACTTCGTTTGTTGCTCATTGGTTTTGTCAAGGAGCTCATAGAAGCAGTCCTTAGTTATATCATCTTTTTCCTCCGTGGGGCGTGAGCACATATAAGGCTACTGTTGGCGAATTTGGCCTTGATGCGGATCGTTGCAATGCGTTCGCTAGTGTCTTGGAAACATAAGACTTCTTGCCTAAGTCTGGCACTTATAACAAATCCGCATCCGAATAGTCGCTGTTTCTGCTCACTATAACACGGTCCGTAGTAGATGTCGCAGTTTTCCATCCTCTTTTTGCCTGGCCCATCCCATCGTGTTTCCTGGATGGCTGTAATGTCTGCTTTGTAGCAGTTTAGGGCTTCCGCTAGTTGTTCTCTGTTCTCTGTCCTGTTTAATGTTCTCACAGATACGAACGTCGTTGTCCTTTTTTCGTTTAGCCGTGTCGTCAACAATAAAATCAGTCCTTTCCGATTTAGATTTTTCCATGGTTGGGTAGTTAACGCAAAGCACAACTCCCAACCTGGAGGGCCAGTTCCAATTTATTAGATAACCCAAGGACACGGGGCCATCAGTATCCACTACGGCATTGAGCGCTGCCGTTGGCCTTTCGGTTCATCCGCCACCAGCACTGTTCAAGGGGCCTGACTAACCCTTGAAATTCCTAGACAACCTGTTGTCCAAATATGTCGAAGCAGCTTGTCTAGGTTCGCCTGGGAAAGCAGGCCGGGTATTCATTCCGTGCCATTCTGACCTATCTCTGCCCCTCCCCTATGGAAAATTTTGAAGAAAGATCTCAGAATACATCCATATAAAATCCAATTGGTGCAAGAATTAAAGCTAGCGGACAATAAGCTGGAAGTTGAACCAGATTTGTATCGTCAAATTACTTTACTTTCAACGATAGGGCTCATTTCTGGCTTGACGGTATGTAAACAAGCAGAATTGTCATTTTTGGAATAAGCAAAATCCTCTTGAGACTCCATTGCACCCCAAAAAAAAATCCGAACACCGTGAATGCCGAACGCTACAGGCAAATGATTCATGATTTGTATATTCATTTGCGGGAGAAATGGATCCAACAAGACGACGCAACATGGAATACAGCCCGTGTCACTTAGACTTTTTTTGAGCCAAACGTTTGATGATCGAATCATCTTAAGAAATGGCTACGATTGATCAGTTATAATCGAAAATTCGATGCACTATTAGCGTTAATATGGCGCAGTCGCAACCCTAACGAAAAAAATTGAAGAAAACCTAGTATGTACCTGGATGGCTTTGAGTTTGATTGAGATTTGCAAGAGAAGGGATGAACTTTACAGACGCTCTAAAAGTAATAGGTTGAACAAAAGTTATGACTCTGAATACAAAAGATCCAGAAACAAAATAAATAAAGAAATAACCAGACAGAAATCCAACTTTTTCAAAAATCAATTCAATGAAGTCAAAGCTAATCCTCCGAAAACATGGGGACTAATAAATTAACTTTTGGGAAGGAAAATATCGACGATACAATGCCAGGCAATTTTTCAACGGATATATCTTTATGAACGAATGATTGTGCGAACGCTGTTTCAAAACAAACATCCAATATAATACATCACTGTAATACCAAAACATCGGTTCACGAACATAGAAGAGGTTTATCTAATTATAGAAAGGGCTGGGAGAAGGGAAATCGCCAGGTATAGACGGAATTCGAGCAGTTGAAATAAAGAAACATGCAAATATATTTGCTCCTATCCTATGTAAGTTCATCAACGCAAGCAAAAATTCCAAAAGAGCTCAAAACGGCAGTAGTAAGACCAATCTACAGAGAAGGAGTAAAAAATGATATGAACAATTATAGACCAATTTCAATCCTACCGGTAATCGAAAAATGTATGGAATGTGTAATTATGGATCGGTTGCAGAATTTTATATACGGCTTCCAAAAACGTAAAAGCACAGGTAAACTTCTAACCGAACTTGCAAATTTGGTTAACCAAAGCTTGAACCGAAGCCACCATGTACTAGTACTTTTCATGGACTTCAGTAAAGCTGATTCCGCTTATGAGTTGGTGGATGTTACTTACCAAGTCATCTCCGCCGGCTTTATAAAGCTCGGCCGTCATTTCCGGCAGCCTTATTAAGCTTCAGTTTAGCTGTTGACACTTTGAATCACACCAACTTACTAGAAGCTCTACGACGCATTGGTATAAGGGGGTTAATGGCGGAATGGCTATGGGAATATCTGCACGACCGACTGTTCTGTGTAAAAATCAGGAACGCGCTGAGTGGTTGAATATGGAGTCCCTCAGGGATCAAAACTTGGTCCAATCCTTTTCTTCTTCAATAAAGCCACTATTTTTGCTTTTGCTGACGATACAGCGATTGTGGTACGACATAGATCCCTGGAAATGGCGACATCAATAATCCTGAACGAATTTGATGCTGCTGTAAACTGGTGCCACGACAATGGCTTGGTTATAAACGCAAAGAAAACAAAATTCATGCACATACGAAACCCAAGCTTCAAAGCAACGCACATTCCAATAACAATAAGAAATGATCATTGTCCAAACAGCGATAGTGACTTCATTGAACTTATAGAAAGCTACAAAAATTTAGCACAAAGTTAATTACATACGTAAGTTTAAATCTGAAAAAATGCTAAGCCAACAAAATTGTTACTTCTAATTATATAATTCTTGTCACATTATCTTCTACAGAAAAACCTTCGGCTTCGCAGAAACTTCTGTTATCAATTGTAAAAATTTATATTATGAAAATAAAATGTGATTAATAGTAAAAAAAACCATATGCCATTTAATGCTATGATATTTTTGAGCTAATTAAGTCATTCCATACGGGTTATAGTTAAAGCTGTAAAAGTAACATCATAATGAATACTCGTTTATAAGTTACATTTGGTATATTGCTCCAAAAATTTAAATGAAAACCGACACCAAAATAAATATTTTTTTAGCTCTCTATTACCTATATTGAAAGAAATATATTGCTTTAGTGAATATTTTCGACTTCAAAATTATGATTGATTCTAAAATTACGATGATAGCGGAACCCAAAAAAGGTATTTTTTGGAGTTACATCCGTCGGTCCGTCTGTCAGTAATGGTGTCTTCAGCCTAAACGACTTGACCAATTTTTTTAAAGCTTCGTAAATCGGTTCTTCAACAACGTCTTTTCACTAATATAAAATCCACTACAATTCAAGAGCAAAATCAACAAAACCCTGCAAGCATCATCATTAGTGGGAAGCATTAAAAAAGAAAAACTGACTTTTGTGTTAAATTCAATGTTTTGGCTTTAGTGTTATTAAATATCACTGCTACCCGAATATATACGATGCGTCACAACTCTATATAAATGGAATAACAATACTAAAGATACAAAGAGACCCGAAAATAAACTCCATTTGCTTATATTACAAAGCGTTACAATAGTTATAGGCTTATCGGGCATATTTTTCTTTTCAAAAATAATACCTAGTAACATAAAGCTTTTATGACATCGCTCGCAACGTGACGAGGTGGCCGAGTGGTTAAGGCGTTGGACTGCTAATCCAATGTGCTCTGCACGCGTGGGTTCGAATCCCATCCTCGTCGAATGTTTTTTTTTTCTTTTTAAAATAATTTTTGTAATAAAAATGCATTTAAAATCAGCAATGCGATTATATGAAACCTTTAGTTTTCATCTAGCTGATACCTCACAACTCCGCTTCTCAGCCATCCAGGGAATACGATATGGTGGCCCAGAAAAAAGAGGATTTAATATGTGACATCTATCGAGTAGCAAAAACAGTGAATAATTGGGTGTGGATTTGCTTAAGGTGTCAGGCATAGACAATAAGTCTTGAAAAGCCTGAACTATAATACAGGCTGCCAGCGGGGAAGGTATACTACTTTGTTTGGATGGATCTTATATTGAAAAATGTTTTATTTAATGTCGGCAATTATGTATTGAATACAAAATTGGACAAATGTCCGCCTCTGTTAGTCTCACAAATAAGAACCCTTTTGAGCATATTTTTCACTACATTCTTACACATTTCACGCGGTATTTCATTACTTTCATCACGAATATTTTGTTTGAGTTGCTCAAGCGTTTCTGGTTTGTTGGCATAAACCTTGATTTTCAGATATAATTCCGGAGCAGTCAAATCAAGCGACCGTGGAGGCCAATCAACTGACCATTTCTTGAAACAACTTGTTGTGGAAAGAGGTCTCGCAGTAATTCAATTGTAATCCTGGCTATATGCGATGTGGCACTGTCTTGTTGATACTAGACACATGTTATTCAGGCCCAAAGCATGTAGTTGTGGCGTAAAGAAGTTTACAATCATATCACGATATCGCTACCCATTCAGTTACCGTTACGCCGTTTTCATTTTGAAGAACTAAAGTCCAATGATTCCTCCTGACCAAATTGCACACCAGACTGTCACTTTTAATGGATGCAAAGGTGACTGATGAATAATTTGAGGGTTTTCCATTGCCCAGAACCGACTATTCTGTTTATTCACAATTCACATATCCATTCAAATCAAAATGTGCCTCGTCACTCATTATGATTTTTTTTGATGAAAATCGGGGTTGTCATGGGCTAGCTGTAACATCGTATTGGCAAATGTACGGCAGCGTAAATGGTCTTATGGAGATGCTCTTTTGTCAACCGAATCTTAAATGGAAACAAATGCAAATCCTTGGGCAAAATTGCGGCCAAAGTTGTTCTTTGAAGACCTAGCTCTTCAACAATTCCTTAAGCTGCAGTAACTCTTTCAGCCGAGCTTGCAGTACGTTGTGATATATGCTTGGGCCTTTCACCTACAGACCCTCTTTCTTCGAAATCATTCACTACTCTATAAATAGTGCGTTTTGTTGGCACGTTGTTTCTCCCAAAATTTTAACGTTACTTTCGCATCGTCACAGTAATCGATGATTAATTTTGATAAAATGTTTTAACGATTAAAACACGTTGGTTTATCGAATATTTTTCAATAATAAATTTGCCACGTGTCTACTTCACGACTGCCAAATATGAACTGTCAACACTAATGTTTACCAAAATGGCGGCAAAACAAAGTAGTATACCTTCCCGGTGGACACCCTGTAGAAGATGGTTGCGGATGACCACTTCCGTAACTGTGCAATTTGTATTGTACGACCATAATAGCCTTTTGCTTGGATTCGTTCAGTTTTCGTTTACTTTGGCTCACTTGCGAAAAAGCGAATTCATTCGATCACCCTCTTTCTTTTATTCTTTCTTACAAAAATTTGACATTTCACCTGAACAGTTGCTTAAATTTAAATTTGTTTTGTTCACAGAAGCCTTATGTGCGCTCAGGCTCCGACGGAGGAAAATGAAAAGGTAGTGAAAGACTGCTTCTACAAGCTCGTTGACAAAACTTATGAGCAACTACCGAATTATGATGTTAAAATATCGGACATTGGCTAGTTGATTTCGCTGCAGAACGAAATGCCACTATAGTCAGCACACGGTTTCCTCACCTCTACAGCTAAGGGGATAAAGCGCGTTCTAGATCAACGAATGGTCAATCAAATTGATCACATTGCTATAGACAATTTCCGATCATTCCGAGCGGCTAACATCGATACGACAACAAATTAGAAATACTTAAACAAATTACATCGAAGGAGTGCAATCGCAAGACTCCTCCTAGTCCTACACATAACGCGTACACCTACCTTAACTTCTCGATTAACACCATACCACAAGCATCTCATGTCGAATGGCAACGATGTCAATAAGCCATTAGATCAGCCGCAACTAATGTGTTAGTTTTCTCGCTCCCACCATTGGTTTGAAGCCGGCAGCCAAGAACGAGCCCTACAAGGCTAAGCTGCGAGCGAAGACAAGAGCTGCCATTGAGCTTTATAGGTAAAGAAGGAGGGAAGATCACCTGCTATTCAGAAAGAAGAACCAAAAAAAAAAACAGGAAAAGCGCACGAACGAGGATATAGACGTTTGCCACTCCAGGAATGAAATTCGCAAGTTCTACCAAAGTGTAAAACGTGAATGCCAAGGGTACAAGGCTCGAACAGAATCATGTCGAGGTGAACAAGGAAATATCTTAGTTGGGCATAATTGATTCTGAAGAACCACTTCTGCAGACTGTCAAACGGATGTCAGGCAGGACGAACCATTCAATATTGGCGACGACAGCGAAAACTATCAACCACCCGACTTAAATGAAGTGAGGATAGCAATATCAAAACTAAAGCTTAGTAAGGCTGCCGGGAATGACTTGGTAAATAACATCCACCAACTCATAAGCCAAATCTGGCTGGATGAAAGTATGCCTAAAGAAAAGAACCTCCGCATCATTTGCCTGAACCAAAAAAAAAGTAGACTCATTGAACTGCGCTAACTTCAGAAGCAAAAGTCTCGCTGCTCCATCTGGGTCGGAAACGACTTCACCGAAACATTCGATACGAAGAAAGGATTTAGGCAAGGCGATGCGCTGTCATGTGACTTTGAAACATACAAAAAATGCAGAGAACTATACTTGTTGATCGGAAAATGATCGAAGCTTAACCTTGATAACAAGCTGCCATTTTACAAGCAAGTGATACAACCGGTTTGGAAATATGGTATACAACTATGGGCTTGTACCAGTGAAACTAATCAATATAAGGAACGAAGATCTACGCAGAGATCTGGGAATTCCCGTTAAAGCTGAAACGAAAAATTTTGCACGAAAACATAAAAAACGTTTATTAGGACACGTTAACACAATGGTCCTCCAAATACTTGACGAAACAAATTTATTGCGGCGTCTTCAAAAAACTAAACCTTGGATTTAGCCCGGTTATAATAACAAACCGCGCTATAAATCTCGTTTAAGGCAGAAACTCTCAAAGGATAATTACCTGCCAAACATTGACATATAGGTACTCATGATAAAAAAAATGCTAGATAAGTCGCATACTTAGTTGCAATATAAATACAAAAAGGTTTTAGTAAGTAAAAAAAAGTGTCTACGAAGATTTCCAAAATCCCACGGAAAAAAATGTGACTTCTGAAATTTGATTCTTGAGATGATGTATTTTGCAATAAATGAGTTTGAAAAATGGCTCACAACATCGACAAATTGCACAGAACGTCACCATTGACATATATAACTTTGAGGTATTACGGTATTTGACCACATTTTAGCTATAAAGTAACTCTGTTTAGGTACTATTAACTCTGACAACAACAACTCGTAAGAAATCAAGCGAAGAATTACTATTGCCATCCGCTGTTTTTAGGGCTAAGAAGGCAAATCATGTTTGATTTGACGGACTATATGGAGACGAAGATTCAACAATTAAGACCGGGCTAATTGGAAAGGCACGTTGTTTGAGGCCCAATTTCATTCCGCACTATATATAGCTCGACATAAATAAGTAATGTATGTAGTGTAATATGGACATTTTGAAAACGACAGGATACTCTGATTTTTCAAAAAAACATTACTTAACGGTACATTTTGATGAACATTGCTTAGATATTAGTTTTATCGCAAATCGCTCTAACGATGTTGAAGTACATGTGGGACTTCATTCTAACAGCGCCATTAAGCTAAGGATCAGTTTTTTTTTGCTGTAAATAATTTTTGGTGAAATTCATGACTGGTCTATCAGACATTCAAGCATAAGTGTTGTCTCGAAAAGCTCGGATGGGCAATTTCACCCAGTGACTTCAATCTTGGCGCGATGTCAGTGCACTACTAGTGGAAGAGTTAGCGGAAAGTTTTATTTAAATTGTAAAACATACTAGACAGTATATAGAAAAGGTCCAGAATACTAGCTATCTGCTATTGAAGTATAAGCTATGAAAAGCGAATCTAACAGATTTTACTCATTCTTAAAAGTCTTAGATATTTCTATTTTTGTAGAATAACGACGGGATTGTATAAACAAGCCAATTTTTAGGTATTTTCATGTAATAATTTAGCTTGTCCTTATATCATCATCAACATCATATGCTGACATCCTAGGTCGCCATGTAAATTGGGGATGCTTTTTGGTGATTTTACTGTGGATTCTGAATTAATCCAACTTTTTTGCAACTTTTGCTACATTTAAGGAAGCATTATTTTGTTTGTTTTACAAACCTGATGAAATATTTTACCAGCCGCTCTTTGGAGGATATGAGTCCTTCTGGTGCCAGTTGACAATTGTTGTCGGGCATTGATATTTGCACCAGATGGTCGATAATTTGTTGCATTCTGTTTCATCCAACTTGGCCACATTCCCTTATTACACATGTGAACAAAGTGAGCACACTCTATGAGAAAAGCAGCTCTAGCTACCAACGGTGCTTGGGGCTGTAGAAAAAAAAATTCATCTATGCAGTCACATCATTTGCATTAATTTCTTGAAATATACCAAATCTAAGACAGCTGCAACCAGCTGTGGATCGGGAAATGACCCAGGAGCACATGATTCTAATAAGAATGCGAATCGCAGCATTCCCTCCTGAATGGGTTCGGTTGGTACCAGTTTTCGTTCCTTCAACACGACAACTTCAGATTCACGAGGACCTTCATAAAGGTCAGAAGAGCTGCGTCTACTTAGATCTGGAAGACAAAATACATTCAAAACCGAGGTGGAATTTATTCATGATTTGGCATACCTGCTGTTTCCTCTGTGCCACTGATTTTCTTTTTGCCTTTAACTATTCCAAATCGATTCAGTCTTCGTTCAACTCTGCGACGTGCTCTTTGGAGGGATCGACCTATCCCATCACTAGAACGCCCTCGCTGGATCTTCAAAGACGCGTGTCGTATAAACGTGGATGTTATGTCGGGGTTAAGAGAACCAATTTCTAAATCAATGGATGAAGGCTCCTTAGGGGCACCTCGAAACCATCGAACCAAACCACTTAATCGTCCTAAGGAGTTCCGCTCTGAACTTGAGGTGGAGTCTGAGAGAAGTGCTCGTTCGGAGTGCCTTGGCGTGAGGGTTGGCCGAATTGTCGTTGCTCTACGTCGAATATTGCTCAGTGGGCTCTGGCTTGACTTGTAATGATCATCGTAGGTTTCCGTTTCCAAAAGGCTCTGCAAATACTTTCTGAAGATGTTATTTTATTTTTAACAACCAGAGTATAATCTTACCACCGCGCATGCAGAAGACGTACTTCGCTTCTTTAACAAGAGCTTCCTTTGACTTCGATTGTCCTCCATTGGTATAACAGGCTGCTGAGTGGTCTCCGCCTGTGGAATGTGCCTATAAATAAAAACAATTTTTTGTTTACATCCTTAAAAATATATACAGTTCCTTGTTACCTTATGACTCTAGTCGTCTGTATCAGAGGACCTTTCTTATTTGGTCTAGGTGTCACAGCTAAGATTCCACTAAGAGCAACCCGTCTAAACGGTCCACCATGTGCCCCTTTTACATATGTTATCAGCTGCCGAATGTCACAGTATAGAGCCGTATTGTCGGCGCTTTTCAACTCCTTTTGGGCGTCGACGAATCGCGTTACCAATGGCTTGAACACAGCGGTAATAATCTGACTTTCCGGTCCACCGGTAAGACCGCCACTGAAATTCGTCGCATAACCACCCTGCCCGCCTGATGATGATATACCGCCAAGATCGGTGTTAAGATTTTTAAATCCGCTCGATCGTTTATGGTCTATGTAGATTAATATACACATTGTGGGAGTGAAAAGAAATGGCATGCATGCTGCTACTTGTGAAAGCCGCCTACATATCTTATAATATATATGTACACATAAACATGAGCCATGAGATGATAAGTCTAAATGGTTCATGAATGAGCTGAGCCTATGTTAAGCAGAGCATGCGTAAAAAAGTCGAATATTCTACCAATTTACACATTTATATTATAAAACTTTCATTAGGTGCGTATCTATACATCGTTATTTTATAAAAAAAAAGACATTGCAAGCTAAAATGCTAAACTCACTCAGTGGAGACAACAGAGAGCTGGGATCAACGCAAAACGCTACAAATGCATGAAAGAATTCCACCAATTCGTGTAATTGTGTTGTTTTCACCATCGTCTGAAGATATGTCTTTGTTCGTGTTCCGGCCTGGCGAAGCATACGAGAGAGAATTTTTTGGCACTGGCTGCGTAGGAAGTCTGCCGGTGGTCCTCGTGTTCCTGCGGTATTAAAAGTAATAAAAAGTTCATAATAAAAGTTCCAGTATTTCAGATAAAAGGTACAATATATTGCTGTTCCAGCTTATAAATAATAGAAGGGCTAGAAGGGCTTTGCGGTAGATTTGCGCTCTTATGCAAATTTTAGTTGTACGTCAGACTTTTTTCTTTTAACCCATGCTACCTCGAAAGCAGATTTGATATTTTTGGTTTGTTTTTGCTCAAATCTTTAAGTGTTTTTTTTCTTCTGTTTTTTTTTATAGATCCTTCTTCAATCGACCTTTTGTAGCTTACCGATCGTTCTTTTCATATATTTGTAGCAAAGCAAAGTTACACACCGCAGTTTTTGATTGCTGCTCATTGTCATACAGCCTAAGGGCCGCTCCATCAGCGATCGCTTGGCTACATCCGCTCGTTCATTTGTAAAACATTAACATCTTATTCAATCCCATAAAGCTCGTGGTTTTATTATATCCTCCATTTGCCTTCCTCAAATACAGGACCAACATTTTGTCAAAAAATTACTGAACGGTTTTGAGCGCCGTGAGGCAGCAATGGCTATGTTGGCTTTAAATTAGCCAGATGTTTACTATGAGTGCTACAAATACTATTCAAAACTCCCGAAAAGTTTTATTAAATAAAGAAGATAAAGAATCTTACCATCGTTACATCCATGTGGGCATCCAAGATGAAGAAGTGCTCTCTTGACTATTCCCATTGATATCTCATGAGCGTGTTCGCCAAGTTTCATGACCCCAAGTTCCAAAAGCACTTCACATATATTCAAACCAGCTTCTAGCACTCGCAATGATACGATATTCATTTCTCTCTTGAATACATTAAATACGGCCAATAAAACGATCTCATAGTCAATTCCGCCATCACGTGTTATATAGAATGATGAACCAGGTGCCTCTGACTCATCTACGCCAGTATAATCGATATGGGAATCTGTATGAGATCGTAGCATATGACCACGAAATCCAGTGATGCCACTTAAACTGCCACCATTACTCAGAGCATCAAGTTGGGAATCAATAGAGCCCTTTAAAAAAATATGTATTTGTTCCCAAAAACATTTGTAATTGGTACACAAAAATAATTCTTTACTTGTCTCTTTAAGAAATCCGGTGACGGTGTTGGAGTATGTTCGGTGACCGTTATTATCGGGTTTCGTGTAAAAAATGTCGTTCTAGGCCCAGATGACTGTGACGGACGTATCGTTTTCGGAGGTTCCACATACCTGTAATACCTTAAGAGTGTTTCACGAGTATTGCGTTAAATAAATGAAATGATTGTGCTGACATGAGGGTATTAAATTACATAAATGTGGAAAATAGCTAATTACGAAAACAAAATTAAAATATTATAAGTATTTATATTAGGCATTCGAAGGAAAACTATTTTATATTACTATGCGGGTTAATTCAGGTGTTAAAGCAATTGCGTTTGAATTTTAAAAAGCGAGCAGCGATGAAAATGAGTAAAATCAAACAAAATAAACTTACCCGCTATCAAGGAGACAGCTGGCGATGGAAATGATTCAGAAAAAAGTAAACACAAATGAAGTAGAAATTTAGAAGAGTTAACAAATTTTTTTGGGTGTACATAGTTGAAGAAAATTATCGTTGGATCATTTTAAATACCTGATTCAAAAGAATTTAAAAATAAAATTGAATTAAAAAGTTGGTTCCTTATCTTTGCAGTAAAATTTAGTGAGTTCTCAAAACTCTTGTGCGATGGTTAATTCTCTCAGAGAGAAATTAATGAACTGAAAAATACGGGAACACCGTTAAGCTACAGTTAATATATTTAACTTGTTGCCTTTTATAAAACAAATGACATAAATCACATGTCAAAAGAAACGATTTGACACTTTATGGCGCCAACTGATAGTTTGTAAAAAGTTTGGCAAGGAAGTGTTCTCTTTTCTCTACTTGTTATATACTGGTGATATAACGAAAATAGATGACACGACCATGTTAACGTTCACCGATATCCTAGCACCTGCCAGTAGATAAAGCTATCGAAGAATCATATTCAAAACTACAAAACGAACGGAATATAGTTAACGAATATAACAAAACTAAATTTTCAATTTTCTTTACTTCCCCGGAGAATGAAACTCGATGCAAAGGTTAAATGGAATTACCACGTGTAAATGAAAAGTAAAGATCTCGAAGTCAAATATAGAAAAATGTACTGACTACTCTACAACTAACTTTATTTCCTAAAGGAATAAGAGTAATTTATTGCGCCGACTGTGAAGAATCAAACCCTTGGACTTGGCGAGATAAGGAAGGGTTAATAATCTGACATTATCCACCTGAGCATGCCTATTAATAACGAAAAGTTTTTCTCAGAATAGCGTTTTATTCGGGTATCAAGTAATTTTCCTATAATCACTTGTTGACGTGATATTGGACCAACAACACCTGGAGTCACGGTAGTTTAATTTTGGTGTAACTTTTCGTTTGTCAAAAATCGTTTTCTTGTCATTCTATTTCACGAAATCACAACACAATTAATCAAAACAACAGATAGAAAGCTAACAAATACATATGAAACATATGAGAAGGCTACAATTCGCTGTACGCATCGTTGAATACCCTATCCCATTTCATCCTTCAATTAAACGTTGGAGTGGCATTTTCACAATATCCTATTCGAACCGTTTGTCAAAATATTTTACGGTTCGTCAAAACAACTATTTGCTATTGCCATCCTATGGGGTACTGTATACAAATTGTTCTGAAGGCAAACGCCCTCAAAAAGTGGGTGTGAATCATAATGGGATATGGACAAAATGCATCTAACATTATTTTTATAGTATGTGCATCCAAAAATTTTCGAATTTTACTAAACTTTTGCCGAAAAACGTTTTTTTATAAAAAAAAAAATACGCATTAAATATAGGCAATGACATAGTCTAAATATCTTGCTCAGGCATTATTAAAATGGTTATTTAAAAAGTGGCCGGATTATGAAAGATTTCACATTTTTTCTGCTTCGTTAGGCTGAGTGTCTCTATACAAAATTTCAACTCTCTAGCTTAAAATTTAAGGTACAAAAATCGGTGAAACACTGAAGAATGAACGTACGAACAATCAGACATGGCCTTATCCACTCAGTTGCCGATTCTGATTCGATCCATATACTTTGAGGTATATCCTCCGAAATTATTTCTCTATATTACAAACTTAATGTCAAAACTAATATATCCCTATTGGATGCATAAAAAATACCATTTTGTAGTGGAGTTCAGAGAAGGGTTCCGACTTGCATTTAAGTTTTTAGATTACAAGGAAAATCTTATTAATAAGGAAGTTTCATTACAATACTTAATTGCTTATTCCCAGAATAATTAGTTGACAGATCATCCATGGAATAGGACGCTCTTATTAATTAAAGTCAATGTATTATTATTGCATTTCCTCAGAAAAAAGTATTAATTTTTGGGTACGGGACCGGCACTTGGTAAATGTCAGTAAAAACAAGTAAGCATAATATTGTACGGGAACAGACTTATAATAATTACAAATATCTTCCCGTGTTATGTTATTAAAAACGTAATTAAAAAGGCATCATCAAGCCAGGAGAAGATCACAACTACAACTTACGTTGCTTATTTGCTTTTTAGAAATAGAAAAGGAAAAAACACCTTAAGTTGATAAGGCGTGTAAATAAGACGGACAAAAAGACGAAATAAAGTTCGTATTTTCTATAAAAAGAATTCTATTGATTTTAACAAAAATTGCCTTGCCATTGCTAAAACAAAATATAATCAAAAAGTTGAGATGGTCCACATTATTTCCTAAGAAGTAATTAAAAAAAGTCTTTCGGTCTATTTTTTTTAGAAAGAGTCTATAAAATCCAGCGTTATCTAAATATGTTGCAAATACATATTGAATATGTTGCACCTACATACTTTCCGTCATTTTAAGAAACAGTCTGTAAATGGCGGGCATTGTCTAAATATCTTGCACAAAGTGGGTGTGGCTCATACAGTCATACACATTTTGTTCACAAACTTTTTCAAAATTCCGCGTGGTTTGAATAAAAACTAGTAGATACATGAACAAAATAGTTGATGTATGTAAATGTTAAAACAATGGTATGAAGTTCATACGTTAAGACATTTAGGTAATCGAACGTTACGTTCTACGCATAGCTTGGGATGGCGCAAGATAGAAAAACATGACCGCATTCGGTTCGTGTTATAAAGGGCGAAACCAGGCAACAAACTTGAGCTTATGCCTTAACGATGACATCGAATCTATCCCTCTTAATTTAATCTCAAGCTTTGATGGAGAATATATGGCATTAATATATACTATTTCTATTAGCCTTTTGACAAAACTATCAGGAGCTGTCAAAATTAAAACGGCTCTGGGTTATTGTAACGCAAAATTAAGTCAATGGCAACTTAAGTATCACAGCCTCCACGGGTCACGTGTGGCAATTAAGTTAGGCAAATAGACTTCGGACGGGATCAGTGGCGCGATGGTTAGTGCGATGAACTGCCGCGCAGAAGGTCTGGGTTCGATTCCCAGGCGTAGCAACACCTAAATGATTTTTAGGTGTTGATCTCGTGATGATCTGACAAATCATCCGGGTGGTATCAATTGTCATGAAAAGCTTATCTCAACTTAGCCGTTCGGATTCGGCATAAAGATTTTTAAACAGAGATATTAGCCTAATATTTCATTATTGATCATGTAATTAATTTAAATCTCAATAAAGTTGTAATAATAAAATAATAATTAAACACTGATAGTGAACAATTAATAACTACAGTATACCACTAATGGAAGTTTAGTGAAGCAATATCATAACCAAAGCTTTCATGTTTAATTTAAAGGAGAAATTAGTATAAGTATTAGACCAGGAAATTATATTCTTCAACATATCATCAAATCTTGTGGTTCAGGATTCAGGAGAACACAATAAGTTGAAACTATGTACAGCAAAACCTCCAATCTAACTACCTTATCATCTGTTTTGGCTATAAAGCATTACATGATAGCATTAACAGAGACGAACTGTCTTAGAATTGGACGAAAACTGCTCCCTGTCCTATTAAGGATGTCCACGATGTCGTGCGATGTCGTTGGCATTGTAGTTACTTGAGAAGAGAATCATTGGAAACTGACGAATTTCAAGGACTGTTTTTTTCGTAAATCTGAGCACTTAGGATATGCTGAAAATATTGACACCATAAGACTAGACAAATGGGATTTCAACGTGGGCTTAGCACAACTGAGTCATAAGATCTTCAAAACTTTTTGGAGTTTCAGACGGCGTAATGTGAAACTGGGTGCAGATCTCTACGGACCTGGTTATCCAAAATGACATGTTGTTTAGACTCAAGTTTAATCTTGGTGAAAATATAAAATAATTATCACTAAGATCCGCATTTGGCAACAGATAGATATGAGTAAGTACAAGAGAGACGTACCCGGTTCGTGCGAATAAAAGTGGTCAAAAATGCAATACTACTTATCAGAAAAAAGTTAGAAACAAATTGATTACTATCTTGAATTGGGATAATAAAATAGATAAAAATTTGATGTTGAAAATTGAATTAAAATTGTTACAATAAAGGAACTATTTAAGGACGTTTTAAATACTTTGGTCGATTTTAACCTCTATTAGATTTAAGAATAATTGGGTATAGCTCACTGACAACCGGTGCCAATACATACAAATAGGTGTGTCGTTGCATGTACATATGTTGATCATTTGTTGTGACCCTTTACTTACCTAAGGCTAGGCATGCTCTTGCCTTTAATTAAATTGCTGCTGGGTTCACGTGTTATCATCGAGGCTGAACGTGACAGCTTCTTTTCACCAGTATCCAAGCTGCGATGATAGTCCTGCAAATGTAATTACAAAACCAAAATTCATTAAATATGCATATAAGTCCCATGTAGACATTAATGTATGTATAGTGTTTAAAATTTATTTTTTGACAAATGATAGTGCGGCCAAATGCATGATATGAATTTGTATTGGTGTCTTATGGGATAAAGAATGAAACTCGCCAAATACAAATCAAAGCCCTTACTACATGATGCAGTGACCTCTTGCCATTTGTACTATTTTCTAGGCCTACTTTTTCTAAGTTCTTTTCCGACTTGGAAAACATTTTCGTTTCGACAAATGCCCGCAAGTCTGCCATTTTTACGCGTTTCTTCTTTTCGCTTCCACGACGTTCGGCCGCTGGGCTGGTATCATCTGGAAGAAAAAGCAGTTACAGTTTAAAAGAGTGTCAATCTAATACTTAATGAAAAGCTCAGAAATATTACATTCTTTATTAGCAAGATTAAATAGATGCATCCTTTAATAAGGTGGCATTTATGGAATTATGTCCTGAATTTTCCACATAGGTTGTAATGGTGTGAAAAGGTGGAACGGCGAAAGCCATATAAGCAGAAAAGCGTCTCCAAAGCGTATGAGCTAATGGCTTTCTTGTAGCAACAGGAAATCCATTTTTATGACCATTGTTATACATAGTTTGTAACAAAGAGAAATAATTTCGCCTTTACAAAGTTATTTTTGGTTTTAGGTCAAATTGGAATGCCGACAGATGCTCGCAGCCAAGAACGAGGCCTCCAAGGCTAAGCTGCAGTTGAAGATGAGAGCTGCCATTGAGCTCTATAGTCACAGAAGAACGGAAGAACACCACCATATCAGAAAAAAAGAGAAAAAGAGCAAAAAACGCGCGATAGAGGAAATAGAGAGGTGCCACTCCAGGAACGATATCTGCAAGTTTTACCAAAGTGTAAAACGTCAAAGCCAAGGATACAAGGCTCGAACAGAATCCTGTCGAGATGAACAAGGAAATGTCGTAGTTGCGACACAGTCGATGCTAAGTATATGGACGAATCACTTCTGCAGACTGTTAAACGGCAATGACGAACAATATTCCGCTGTCAGGCAGAACGAATCGTTCAATATTGGCAACGACAGCGAAAACTGCCAACCACCCGACCTGAGTGAAGTTAGGATAGCAGAATCTAAACTCAAGCTTAATAAGGCTGCCGGAAAAGACGGCCTTTCCACCGAGCTTTATAAAGCCGGCGGAGATGACTTGGTAAGAAACATCCACCAACTCATAAGCCAAATCTGGTCGGAAGAAAGTATGCCTGAAGAATGGAACCTCAGAATCGATCCACAGAAAGTAGACCCTCTAAACTGCGCCAACTACAGACGCATAAGCCTCCTCAAGATCGCTTACAAGATCCTATCTGCCGTTATATGTGAACGCTTGAAACCGTTTACCCACAATATGACCCGCCCTTATCAGTGTTGTTGTAGGCCAGGAATGCCCACAATTGATCAAACTTTCACACTTCGGCAAATCCTGAAAAAAAACCCAAGAAGTCCAAATCGATACCCACCATCTATTCATCGATTTCAAAGCCGCATACGACATAATTTATAGTGACGAACTATACAGAACCATGCCTAGTTTTGGTATACCGCCCAAACTCGTCCGTTTATGTAGGATGACGATGGAGAATTCGCGCTGCCCCATCACGGTCGGAAACCACCTCACCGAAACATTCGATACCAAGAAAGGATTTAGGCAAGGCGATGCGCTGTCATGTGACTTCTCCAATTTGATTCTTGAGAGGATTGTGCAAAACTCCCGAGCCAACACCAGCGGAACAATTTTCTATAGATCGGTGCAACTACTAGCATACCACGACGATATTGACATCATTGCTAGGACCTAACGTGATGTGTTATCCACGTTTGCTAGTATAGAGAAGGAAGCGGCAAAAATGGGCTTAGCAGTAAAGCAGTAAAGACTAAATATATGCTGTCAACACGAAAGGACTCACAACATCGACGAATCGGATAGAACTTCACCATTGAAAGATATAACTTTTGATTAATACGGGACTTTGTCTATCTCGGCTCAGCTATTAACTCTGACCACAATATCTCGTCAGAAATTAAACGAAAAACTACTCTTGTCAACCGCTGGTTATTCGGGGTAAGAAGGCAATTCAGTAGTAAAGCCCCCTCGAACTATATAATATAAGACCCTGATCATCCCAGTCCTGCTCTACGACGCTGAAGCATTGACCTTCTCAAAAGCGGATCAAGACATCTTTGGTCGATTTAAGATGAAAGATGAAAGATGAAACAAAGAACTATACGAGCTGTACAGCGACATGCCCCTGGTCAAAAAAAAAACTCCGCATTGGACGATTAAGAAATGAAAATGCGGAACGGACACCAATACTCCGACTCGCAGACCCTTCGATTCCCAGACAGTCGTCGAACGCAGTAAGTGAAGACCTCGCCTTAAATGGCGCGCACAAGTAGAAACCGACCGCAACCAACTTGGATAGTGCAACTGGAGACAGTCAGCTAAGGACCGGGCTGATTGGAGAGGTATGTTGGTTGATGCCCAGGTTCATTCCGGACTGTAGCGTCACTTGAGTTAGTAAGGTATATCTAATTTAAGACTTTTGATATCGAAATTCAAAGATCTAAGGGAAGAGAAATCAATTCAGCATCATAATTAAATTACCATTCACATGCCCAGTAACTGCAGGCTCTGGGATCTCAATGTAGTCCTTTGCCATAGAACTCCCACTAGGACTTTCGCGGCTGTAAGTGCCAGGTCCTTGATACAATGATATCTCTATTTGAGGTATTGGTAACGAATTTGATCGCTTTCTCGGTTGATGTGCCGGAATGGCAGCTTCTTCTCCAATTTCAGTCAACCTTCAAAATATTGTGTTAACTAATAAAAGTAATGACAAACATTAGAAAAAATCATTTACTTACCTATTGTAAAGATACTGTAGGCTCCAGTAAACACCCTCCTCCTGCCAATGCGATATAAATAAGCAACGTAAAACCGCCACATCCAAAAATGTTGCAGCCGATATATCAACCTTTGTCTGTTCAGCTAACTTTTCCTCTGATTCCGATTCCTTTTCTGTAGATGTGCTGTTTTTGGGTTCTTTTTGAGAAGCTCCATGAATAAGTTCATGTTGTTCGAAGTCAAATCGTGTAGGCTGTTTGTCATGTTTATCTTTGAAATGCATAGATTGACGGCTGCCGCGACGACTTTGCGACTGCTGCAATAGACTGGCATCAGCCTAAAAGATGAATTATTTGGATAAAAGTTATTTTTGGATGTTGGTTGGTTGGCATCATACCGTATAGAATGAAGCATCGGTTAGGTATGGACCAGAAGGTAAACTTAAAATAACCACTCTTTCCTCCTCTACGCTGGAAGCTTCTTCGGGAATAGTTTCCGGAAATCCAAAATCCTTTGGTGAAGATACCCAGGAACCCTAGACCAAGATTAGTTTACAATATACGAATTTTAATATAAATTTATGAGCATCATACGTCTTCATCGTGTTTGGAGATATCCGAATATGATGTGCTCTTCGGTGAGTCTGCTTTTGGGGACAACACCGTCTCGCCATTTGTCGATGCTTTTCCTAGAAGGAACAGATAAAAAGTTGAACCTAAATTGGAGGTAGTTAACCACTCTAAAATATCAAGTGCTTTACTTTCATTGAAAACAAACGTATACGATGAAACCAAGTCTTGTAGTAGTAATGCAGCATGTCTGACATAACGATACTGTGGTATAAAGGTGGGATTAAAAATATAAAACGCATTTCTTATATCTCACGCATTTCACATTATTTCTAGAAGTTCTCTACACACACAGTTGGACACGAGTACGATAAGTTATCTCTTCCTGTTAAGGCGGAAGGTAAAATTTTCTAAAAACCACTTCAAGATGTTGACTGTGTAATCCAAGAATTAGAAAACCACATGAGAATACATACTTTAAGCATTATGTAAGAAGGCTGGAAATTTATATATGTCATGAGCAATAGATGTTGTAGAACGAGGGCCAACCTTGATCGGCCTTAAATTATCAACGCCCAGTCGTTCTAACAATCCCGTAAGAAACAGCATGCTACGAAGCAACTAAATGCTTCGGAAATCAATTATTTTATTGGTGACGATAATGCTAAACGCAACAAAGGACAACGATGTACATGTCTGTATAGATGAGTTGCAGCCAAACGGTCCAGTGAAAAAACCCCGCGGCTTATTTCTTTTTGGAAATGGATATAAATCCCGCGGCTGTTAATGCTTTTTATTGGGGGGATTATTGCTGCTAAAAAGCAGACATTACTGCCATCTATGAAATGCAATGGGATGGGCCGGGCAAAGAGAGGATGAAAAACCGTGGCATCTTCTATGGTCCGTGCTATAGTAGCAGAATCTGCTCGTATTTGTATGATGATTTGTTATAAGCGAAATACATAGGTAAGAATTCTAATGCTTGGAAGACATTGGTGAACACATCAATTTTAAGTAAATAAAAAATGAATTAAAAAGTAAAAAGTAAAAGTGAACACACCAATGCCAGATTTTTCTACCGGGAAGTAACTCCTGGTTCGCAGCCAGAAACAAGCCTTAAAGGTACAAAATACAAATTTTTGGCAAGTACCCGAGGCCTAGATTTCTCACAACCATTCATGTGTGCGTGTGTACTTTTTACACGATGGTGGGACCTCCTGTTTTATGCCGACTCCAAAAGGCGATTTGGAGATAAGCTTTTCTTGACAATTGATGACACTCGGATGATGTCAGATCATCGCAGAGGTGGGCTAGTGAAAAATCATTTAGGTGATGCTACGTCTGGGAATCGAACCCAGACCTTCTGTACGGCAGTTCATCGCACTAACAGCCGCGCGACTGCAAATTAAGACAAGAGCTCTCTTTGAGATTAGTAGGAAAACAATGAGGACTCCAGGACTCAGATTGGACGTTTAATATGGCTAGGACCTGCAGAGCGAATGGATACCAGTAATCTGGCTCGCAGAATCTACAATTCCCAGCCAGTCACAGTAGAGGAAGACCTCGCCTTAAGTATTCGGACAGTTTTTGAAGTGAAAATGACAGGCCCTTTTTAATATTTTAGTGATATTCTATTCCACACCTCATACATACTCTTTTTTTTGTTTTGAAGCAGAGAAAAATATTGACAGAAAATATTTGGCATTATTAGTGCCTCAAAGTGTCAGGTCGGCACTTGCCTAATGAAGTTAAATTTAACTTTGTCTTACTTGCAACGAAAACATCTGCAGATCCTTTTGGTGATGGTGGGCTTAATAAATGCCTTGCTTTCGGCTTCACAGGAGCTGTGAAGCAGGGTGCTCCCGGTGCTCGGTTATCCCACATACCCTGCCACAATCGAATGCCATTTTCCAAACGAAAATTTTGAAAGTCAGACTCTTTCAGATGATGGATAATTGGAGCAAATAGATATACAAAGAGCTGAAAAAAATATTTACTCTTTGATCTATTAGTATAAAATTTAAAAGTTTTTAGTTAACCGTTATTGTCGGTACTGAAAATAAATATTTTTCAGTTTTCAGTATATCCTTCTTTAATATAGGGTCTAGATCTTCTTCCTCGTCTGCACACTCTTCCGATGCGTATAAAATGATCCACTGCATTGTGTATAGTAATTTCGTTTCCACAGCTCCAATCGCCTGCATGTCCTTTACTCTATATACAAAGATATATTAGACGTCTTTTCAGAATTGTACACCTATACGCTTACCTGTTGTGGAGTAGAGCTGCTACACAGTGCATAACATGAGGCAATGCGGCTTGTAGTAATCTCCATCTCGGGATGGCACCTAAAGCTTTTGTCAAAGGTGGCGACAGTCCAAATTGAATATTTTGAACCACAACTTTTTCAAATGACTAAAGTGATTAAAATTTAAAAAAATATACATTTGTAATTATGTAGTAGATGGTTTTAATTGTACCAAACAATCTTATGGATATAAATTATTGTTTGCAGGAAAATTGTATGTACCTTGCAAGCTTCTTTCAATTCCTGCCAGCAGCACAATAATTAATTAGAAATGTGTTAATATCTCGGTATACAGAGGGTTTATAATTGGATTATTATTTAAGAAACGTGTTATATAACTAGTGTAAATATATCAAAAGAAATACATAACACATTCAAAAATATCTACAAAAAAAATAGTTTGCTAATGCTTGATGAAGTTATTAGTTATTATCAACCGTAAGATATTTAATTTGTATTTTGTACTGGAGTGGAACTAAATGGTTTAAGGTAAACCATTGACTCTGTGCGATTCGATGTTTCTGTAGACAAATGATCTAGAGTTGGCTGGCCGAAATATTTTGACAAACAAACGTGTTTGAGACATTTGATGACATTCCTACGATGTTCAAGCGAGACTATGGAGTTCACTACGGTTGAGTCTCTTATTAAATTTATCACAGCCTTTTGTATCATAGATGTAGAAATTGCAATGTTTTTCTTGCACCTGACTAGATATGTTCGTAAAGCCAAGTTTGGGGCATAAATACGCTTTCCATATAAGGCCAGTTTGGAAGTAGCAAATATTTCTAGCATGCATTAAGGAAATCTAGAAATTTTGCTGCTTCGAATATTTGCTACTTCGAATATTTGGTCGTTCCAAGGAAGGTACCGAGGATTGGAATTTATATTTGCTTTCGAAGATGTAAGTGTCATACATTGGTAATGGTACTGCCATTACGTCTTGGAACTATTAAATTGGCCTCTATTAGACTTACCCCATATAATTATGTTGTCGAAATCGGGATTTAAAGCACTGATTTTTTTTTCGTTTTGATTTACCTCCGAAGATAGGTGGAGTGTATTTGAGAACGTATTTTAAAAGTATATATAAAAGTTGCAGACAAGAGTTCCTTAATAAAAATGAGAAAAAGTTCCGGTGACAAATGCAGTCTTGGGGAACACCTGCATTTATTTGATGAGTACCAGACTTGAAATCGTCTTTAATTGAACGTTTCGAGAGGAAGTTTCTAATCCATTAAATAAGAGTTTCATCGATTCTAAAATCACACATTTTCGACAAAAGAGCTTATGCCAAAGCTTGTCAAATGCTTTCGAAATATCAAGTGCAACGATCTTGTTTGCACCAGCGTGATGAATACCCCTTCTGAATCATGGGGGAGATTTAATCTGCAACAGCCGATTTGTGCATGCCAAGGTTGAAAATAGCCTTGCAACTGTATGATTGCGAAAGTGGATTGTTCCCATAGAACGTTCTACGTTCTCAAGTAAAGGAAGATACTGAACACAACCTTTAAATGTAGGACTATGGTAAAACGAGCAGAAAGCAGATTTTTTGTGCTCCAAAAAGTCTCATTCTAATTGACTCTCTGATATTCATTAAGATTTATATTTGCCAAACAAGCTGCCATATTTTAATTTCAGTCTATTAAATAGCTTGCTGAAATTTATTCTTAGGGCCGTATGTTAATTACGTTAAAATGTTCACCAGTGGACCTGCACTGGAGCTCGTTATTTTGTTGTCTTATGGAAACAGTGACACTTGGTATATTTACATACTGAGTGAGATGCAAAAATCGCTGTTTTATTTTTGTCAACACATTCAAATTTGGATTTTTTATATGAGTCATTTTTTATTAAATCTATTTACATTCGCCGATTGGTTGCACCAAAAAATTAAAGTCAAATACGATTTTCTAAATTTTGATTCAAACCCTTTCGATTTCTTCTTGGAGTAAATGCGGGCCAAAGAGTCACTTTTTGGTCATGCAATAGTGTTTTATAAATCGTATATAGATTCTAATATAAGTTTCTCTTTCTTTTAATTAGCAAACAAAACAAACATATAATATGCATCCAAAGGGTCATCATTTAGTGCATTTGTTAGTGGGATATAATAGAACATAAAAGTTATTAAATGCAATATTAATAACAAATTAATAATTAAAACTAAGCTATATACTCAATGTAAACAAACACAGCTGAGAAATACATTTTTTTGAGAATTTGTTGTACTCATTCGAAGAACTATCACCCACTGCAATATCCACGCATTTATAAAAATAGTAATTACTTTTCACATTTGAAGAAAAATCTTTGGAGCAAACTACTACATTATTCCAACAATGAAAAGTATATTAACGCCGTATTTTTTTCTTCAAATTATGCTTTGTATAAATATTTTTTGTAAAATCGTTAATTATCGTTAATTCAGCTTTAATCCATCTAATTATTGTTATTGTTTAAAAGTATTTACACAATTAAATTATTCACTTCATGATTTCTAATAGAAATATGAGTTATCTTTCAAAATGTGTAGCATCCTTTAGGAGTGATCTGTCGATTTTCTAAATATGCCATTTTGACAAATGGATGTCACACATGTATCACATTAACTTTTAACTTTTTTTAACAATTTTGATTTATTCAGGTCATTGACTTATTATATATGGACTGCTATTAGCCAACTTCACGTATGGTTCCAAAACTACACACATGCCTCTGTTTCACTGCGAAAATCTACGTAAGCAAAAAAAATCGTCTGCTTCATTAAATCGCAAAAAAAATGTTGTAAATTATCATAAAAAATTAGTCAGAAATAAATTTAGAAAATTTGTTCAGTTTATGGGTCAATAAGTAAAGAAATTTATTTTTATTGCAAAATTTATTTGAAACCACTCTTTGTAGTTTTCCAACTTTTGAATAGATGACGCTACATCCCGCTATAGAAATGAATCTCTTTGCAGAAGATGTCGCTTTTTTGTAACATGTTATTATGGAAATTTTAGTTTACCGGCGCCAATTGTTTCTTTGCTAATCCGCAGTGAAACAGTGGCGCCTGTGCTATTTTGGAATATATTTTCTCGCAGAAGCGTATGAAATTGACATTTCACTAGCAGTCCATATATAATAGGTCAATGATTCAGGTATTTAAAACTATGCATTCATAGCAAATGAGATTCTTTGCTAAGATTAATGGAATAACGCTCTGATCACGTTATTGAAACCATTCGACAGTTTCAAAGACGGTGTCTTCATTACTGACTTAAATCAAAAACAAAAGCAAAATCATGTAAATCGTCAGCATTAACAAACTATTAAACATAAAAAAATGTATATATATAATATTGGTAAAATATTAAAACAGATATGTAACAGCTTATTTTTGGATAGAACTTACGTGATGGCCGGGTGCGTGTTGACAAAACTACACCAATATCATACGAAACACAGTTATTTAGATTTTTTTGTTTTGTAAATTTGCGTAGACGATTGCGTTTTATACAGGTGTGTAAGCAAAAGACAAATGCAAACATTTTAACATTTAAAAATAAATACATAAATATATTACACTTATTCTATACAAAGGACCCTGTCAATATTCCGAATTTAAATTTATACGATGCCACAATAAAAGTATTTTATAATCGAAAATAACTATTGTTAACTTTGTTTGATTTAGAGGCTCATGAGAGGCTCAATATTTTATTTCCAATGAATTCTTCTTTTTGACATTTATTGATTTTTATTTTGTCTCATGGATACACATCATTTTAAAGAAACATTGATATGAGAGTGTCCAATTTCATGCAGGAGACGAATATTCGCAAATTTTGACACTTCTTTTACATGACACATTGCGTCACATACTAATAAATATTTTAAGTTGTCAATTTAATTTTACAAACTAACAAAGTCGGAAATGTATAAGAAAATTATCTATAGTAATTTAAGTTTAAATAGCTAATTTATTAATAAGACCCTCAAATTCATGTCCAACATCAGTTCTAAGTTTTTGTAGGTTTCAATAACTTATTTCAGATGAAAAATTCTGTCAAATATTCGTTAAACATAGGATTGAATCTGAAAATGCATATAAATATCACGCGGACCTTGATAGTATTTGAATAAGAATAGACACAAGAAGAAGCTGATGTATGGGTAACACGAGTTAGCGCAAATAGACTAATGTATCGAATTTAAATCTCCATACATTAATTTCAATCTGCAAATCGCCGGAAGCTGACTGGTGTTGAAAAGGGGATTACTGACGATAATCTAAAGCGAAAACGGCCTTGGACGAATTACAGTGAGCGGATGCAAATGGCGGTTTTGCCAGGATTGAAAGACAGGAAGGGTTTGTTTTGTGTGTGGTGGGATTTTCTGGGAATTATCTACTATGAGCTGCTGCACAACGCAAGACTTTTAATTCGGACCTTGGGCAAGCCATCCTTTGCTTATGCGTTTAAATTTATCAGGTCACCCTAAAAATATAAATGACCAGAGTAAAGTCTTCTTTTAATGTAGAGGCCAAGTTGGGATGCTCTCTTCTCACTTCTCTACATACATCTCGCTACATCTTTGCTAAAATGTGATCTTCTCAGTTAAATCAAACTGAGAGAGTGCTGCTGGGCAAAATTTCGCTCCAGCAGCATTGCCTGGAGTGGCAGTTTAAGTAATAGCTTACATGTTACAACTGGCGTACCTTAAATTTCCAAATGTGTTAATGTTTCGAGCTATATTCGATCATTTCACTTAAAATACAATTTTACTGAAACGATTAATGTAAACCCAGCATTGGGTATACGTGAAACTATTGTAATGTTTAAATGTCAAATGTCAAAAAGTAAATATATATTACATATTATAAATATATATATATTATATATTTTAATTTCAAAATAAAAGATTATTAATCCGCTTCATCCTTGAAGATCAAAAGTGATCTATCCGTGTTCAAAGGATGGATCACTTGTGATCTTCTATAAAGAAACAGAACATTTTTATTCGTTTTAAATTCCAACACATAATAGTTAGAATGTCCCATTACCCATTACCCATTCTATAAAGTTCATCAGGCTTACAGTTCCTTGAGATGCTTGTGATGTAAAAGAGATATTTATCGGCTATTTGATTCACACTGGCTGTTGCTCAAGATAAAGATGTCTTTCCAGGATATGTTGTACTTCAGCCAGGAAAATTCTTTTTTAATTCCCATAATAACCACCTTGAAAACGCTACATATTAAACATATGTAAATTGATTACTGACGCATTCTACAAAAAGACATCTCCTTTGATATGCCTGAAAAAATGAGATGTCAGAATTTTTTAGTGCATCATAAACACACAGCTCTGATATCGGGTCAATGATTGCTTCAGCTTTGACACTGTTGAAAGTTCCTCCTATTAAAAGAATCCTATGTTCACCTTCCCACCACTTGCGACAGCCATGACAAGCTTTTTACAATTGTAGTTCGGAATCGATCCCATATTTGTGGCCAAATATAACTTCGCGCTCACAAGTGAATAGGTTTTAATCCCTTTTCGGACGTTATTGCCGAATGGTTTTTTTACAACTAGTCGCAATGGTAGTAGGATGTGTAAGTTTTGTGGAATGTAAGTATCCAAAACTAGAAAGTTGTTCTTTGACCATCTTGTGGATTGTGCTAGTCTAGTAGCGGCGATTAGAATACCAGTGAGTATTATATGTTTTGAGAGAGGACTTATATTGATACCGAAGTTTCCTTGAAGCTTTTAGCTTTATTGCGTAGTTACCTACATTTATTTCAAAGATTATTAGGTGCATAGTAAAAATTCTGCACATTAGAATACAATTGCTGGATACAATTGCTGCTAACCCAAATAAGTCTATTCCGGAAAAGTTTTATACGAGGTGTATCCAAGGTGTAGTGTGGCAAATTTTGCGAATACTTATTTAATCTCACTTTTCATGTCAATGATACTTAAGAAATAAATGCAAAAAAACTTTAAACTTAATTTTAAAAGAGGTATTTAATTTATTATTTTTTATTTAACAAAAAAATCGACTTTTTAACGTCCCTTTTTAAACATAACATTTTACTCTTCTTATAAATATATAGGATACACATTTATATAAAGGAAACAGTTGGGACAGTGTTATAGGCAAACAATAAATAATATCAAACAAAAAACACAAACGTTTGATCCCATTTAAAAATAATTAGATACATGGCTACATTTTTAAGACTCCTGTCACATATAATAGTTAAAGCCTTATTTACAGCTTTTTTGTAAATATTTTTAGTACACATTTTCATACATCATACAAAAAAAGCAAAATGTTTTTAATCTTTTTCTTTTTTGTTTTATTCAGCAGGGATTTTTTTTTCAATAAGATGTTGTTGTTATGTAAGAGTATGTTGAAAGGTTTTATTTTTTGGTATAACAAGAACTTACCATACAGCTAGCTTCGTGAAGCTTTCCCAATTTTGGACGTATGAAGGGGGCTATTTGACGCCAGAGAAATGTTTGCACTGACACCGGAAGACCCAGATCCTGGAGTCCATCATCTTGATCGATGTCATATAGATCAATATTGTTAGCGGTCACCATTTTGTGGTGTTAGTGTTTGGTTTCTTTGTGCAAGCGTGCGAAATTATTGGCTTACATTTCCTTCTGAAAGTAAGACCAATACTTTATTATGGTATGATTTAATTTGAAAAACAATTTCTTTGCAATTTTTTTGATAAGCGAATATGACATGTTATTCACAGTTACTTTCGATTCTCGACGTTACAATTTGCGAATTTGTATTGATATTCATATTTTTAAAAGTGTGGAAATGGAAACAAAAAAGCATGCGAAGGCTAAGATTCGCTGTGCGAAAATTATGACTCAATACAAAATAAACAGATGATCTATTTTGAACAATTCAGCACTCATTATATAAAGGATGATTTTTAAGAGTTAAGTTTTTTTCAGGTTGGCAGCACTGGTTAGTAATGGCGTCTAAACGTTATTTGTCAAAGTGAAAAGTTTTCAGTATACTATGCTCTGCCATTTAATCATGGAAAGACTTACAAACGAGCAACGATTGCAAATTATTGAAATTTATTATCAAAATTCGTGCTCTGTAAAAAAAGTGCATTGTACATTAAACCATCGACTCGCATGCGTACAGTGCGTATTGAAGGGAATATTGCAGTCGTGTGGGCGATTGGCGATTGAGCATGTGTTACTCAACCACATGGAAAATTTTACGTGTCGATTTAGGTTTGAAAGCCAAATTGGAATCACAACTTCCAATTTTTTGTGAATGGGCCTCAGAACAGCTCCAGTGCTCAGCGATGAGGCTCATTTCTGGCTAAACGTATACGTAAACAAGCAAAGCTTTCACTTCTTGAGTAATGAACAGCCACATGCCATACAAGAATTACCGACACATTCCAAAAAAACGACAGTTTGGCTATTGGCATCATCGGTCCATTTTTCTTCAAAGACAACCGTGGAAGAAATGTTACCATCGACGGCGAACGATATCAAGATGTTGGCTGAGTTGAACTTGGTTGACATGTGGTTTCATCAAGACGGTTCCACATGCCACACAGCTCATGAAACAATGGAAATGTTAAAGGTCATGATGACTTATCTATCGAAATGGCCCTGTGAGTTGGCCGCCAAGATCATACGATTTCACGCCTCTTGATTATTTCTTGTGGGGTTATCTAAAGTCGTTATTCTATGTGGACAAGCTGAAAACGATTGCGACCTTACAGGATAACATAACACGCGTAATTCGATCGAAAAAGTGACGCAAAATTGAATTTTCCGAATGGATAATTTGAAACGGAGCCGCAGACAACATTTACATGAGGTTGTCCTAAAAGCGTAAATTGCAAACGCCTTTTTATCGATTACAATAAAATTTTAAAAATTTTATGCAAATTTGAGTGTTTAATTTTATAAAAAAAAATACGCATAAAAAATCACCCTTTAGTATAGACAGACTTTTTAATGAATAATTTACATGTCAAAACACCAAATTGTACTAAACGAGCTTAAGATATGCGTCTACGTCGAACGTACTCGCTCCTTACGCGGCTGGACTTTATGCTGCTGATTTGGCACAGAAAATGTGCCGCCGGACAACTAGCAGAAGCTGCTACAAATCAGACATTACTACCATCCAGGAACTACAATGGGAAAGGCCGGGTAAAAGGAGGATGAAAAACTGTAACATCTTCTACGGTCCATGTTATAGTGAGCAGAAACAATGAATATTCATATGTGGATTTGTTATGACCGACAGACCAAGCTAAGGAGACATTAGCAAACGCATTGTTACTCTTCACCACTTTCATATTTTGACACCGAACTTTTGTATGGCAAAAGACTGAATTTGCAAGAGATTTTTAAGTCCTTTGCTGACCTCATTTCCCTTTTACCACTCGATTCCAATAACATCTAGGTCGACGACGTACACAAGCAATTAGATCAGTCGCAAATGAAGTGCTAGGTTTCGTGCGCTCACTTACAAGAAACCTCTGTTTTGATGAACAATGCTGACAGATGGTCGAACGAGACCTACGAGGTAAAGCTTCAGGTGAGGCTATATAAGTAAAGAAGAGAGGTGCCACTCCAGGAATTATGTTCGTAAGTTTTACTAACGCTTAAAACGTCAAAAAGGCGCGAAGAGAATCTTGTCGAGTTCAACAGGAAAGATCGGAGACGAGACTGTCGATTTTGAGAATGTTCTGCAGACGGCGATGATGAACAACCATCCTCTGTCATAGAATTATCAAACCTAAGTGATGTGATATATGCAAACATTATCCAAGGCTGCGGGAATTGACGGCCTTCCTGCAGATCTATATAGAGCCGGTGGAGATGGTTTGTTAAATAACATACATGAACTCATTAGCGTGAACTCAATACTTTGGTCGTATGAAAACATGTCTGAAGAATGGAACCCCAACGTTGTTTTTCCGATCGACAAAAAATGTACTGAACTGCGTCAAGGCTTAAGTGTCATGAAGATCGCCAACATGATCCTATCTGGTGAAATATGTGAACGCATGAAAGTATTTACCAACAACCTGATTAGCTTTTAATAGTGTGGTTATAAACCATGAAATTCCACAACTGATCAAATTTTCATATCTCGACAGATCCTGCAAAGAACCCTATATAAATCAAACTTGATATCCACCATACACCACCACCGATTCATTGATTTGTAGAGTAATCTATAGATAATATGCAAAGAGAATTAAGTCTCATGAGCATCGCCAACATGATCCTATCTGGTGAAATATGTGAACGCATGAAAGTATTTACCAACAACCTGATTAGCTTTTAATAGTGTGGTTATAAACCATGAAATTCCACAACTGATCAAATTTTCATATCTCGACAGATCCTGCAAAGAACCCTATATGAATCCAACTTGATATCCGCCATATACTACCACCGATTCATTGATTTAAAGAGTAATCTATATAGAGAATATACAAAGCCATGTCTAGTTTTGGTATTCCGCCCAATTCATTTCTTATGTGTAGGATAACGAAGAAGAATTTTCAATTTTCGAAGAGGTAAATTTTCACCTCAGTGGATTCGAAGCAGAATTGCCACATTTGGGCGAATGATAATCCAAGACCGTGTCGAAAAACCAATGCACCCACAAAGAGTGACTGTTTGGTGCGGTTTATCGGCTGGCGGCATCATTGGGCCGTAATTTTTTCGGTATCAGTATGCATGGTAAGACCAAGTATATGATGACAACAACAAAGGACACACGACTTCGACGACTTGGATAGAACGTCACTATTGATAGATACAACATTGAGATAAGTGACTTGGAAAACCTTTGACATCTCGTCAGAAGTAAAACGAACAATTACCAACAGCTGTTTCTTAGTACTAAGAATTGAATTTACTAGTAAAGACTCTAACTCGAACTCTTAGGGATATCTTCTGGAACCTAACCTTTAGTTTTGGACCTATAATACCAATACCGAAAATCCTTTTGGATATAATTCTAAAAACCTCATGCAGCTGTGTGTATAAGCCGAAAGCCCCACAGATGGACAGAATTAAGGGAACCACTTTTTCGCAACTTTTTTCATCGTAATGTTAGGTTCGATTAAAATCTCGAGTTCGATTTGTGATGCTCTAACAGAGAAAGTAAAAAATGATCTAACAAATAGTGATACGTTCCACCCAATTAGGAATAACGGCAAAACGCTCTGATTTAACCCAAATGATAACCAAATGACACGCAATTATGTTTATGGTGATTTTTGTTTATTTCCCTTTCCCTGGCGCTTATCTTAGATCGCATGTCAAGGAAACCCACAGAACACCCCCAACATGCCATGAGTACGATTACGATGACACTCTCGTTAATTTATTCAAGTATTCCAAGTTCCAAGCAACAAGTGTTAACCCATGATGATTGCATGTCTACAGTCGTCAATGGAACGAGTAGTTTTCTTTGTATCCTTTGCACTCCTTTCTTCGTAACATCAGCTGTTGCCAGGAGCCATAAGTGTGTACTTTCAATGACTTTCTCTTTTTGCGGCTATTGCTATCTGAAGTGTCATCAGCATTACCAGCTGACCAATGTTTTGATGTTGATTGCGTGCATAGACGCAGACTCCAGCATTTTGGAAAATGTATCCCAAAAATGTCCTCCATCTTGGAACTATGTCGAGAGGATACCCAAGAGAAAACACACGGACGTTTGCCGACCAGATGCAAGTACCCAGGTTATGTAACGAAAATCCACCATATTTGATTTTTTCCCATTTTCATTGCACTATTGGAATTTTCATTTCCACAATTTACACAATCAATGGAGGCAAATAAAGAACTGATAACAATTATCACCCTCTCGTGGGTATCATAAAACTATTATTTTAATTTTCATAGCAAACACTTTATATCACGAGTGGTGCTTTCACGAAAGGCCAACGGAGGCACACCCAAGATAATAAATTTTCACCGTACGACAGGAAAACGGTGGGTTTTCCTCTTCTTCGAACAAATTGCAACGCAAACACAAATTTCCGCTTCACGCAAATACCTTTAGGGAATTAATTGATGAATCGATTTGGTTTTGATGTTGGTACCTTTTCAATTTTGAAATGAATTTAAGATTTTTTTAAGCACGACTCGGACCGTATTCCAGTAAATGATGCAAGTATGGCTGGCCTCGAAGGAAGACTGATGAGAAAAAAATGGCGACTTTTTCAGCTACAGCCCAAATATGGTATAGATAAACGTTGGAGGATACTCAAACTCGCAGAGTCGCAGCTGCCATAGAATAGGGGTTGATGGCGAGTTTGGGGGTGGTTTTCATTGTAAACAAACGACACACTAAGTTTCGCAAAAAAGTTGCTTGGGGATGATAATATGTGGCGCTAGAAAATCGATATGCAGAAGATACGACCCAAGCTGAATGTGGGCCAAAGAGAGAGTGTGGAGATTGCGTGTTTACAATGCAAAATGTGTAAATATTTTGCCGGGCTTTTCAATTGCAATATATTATTCATTCATTCATGGGTGTTAAGGATGCTAACAGCTGGTCATTTGTCAGCTGTTCGTAGTAGAATTTCAAATAGGCAATGGGGGTAACCTTTGAAGTGTATTGACACAGTTTTCAAAATAGCAGCTATTAAGGGTATGGGAAGTATAATATCGTGCAAGTATGTGACTTTCAGTTCTTTTGTTCAAATAACTCACTTTATTGGTACTACAAATTTTGGTATAATAGGATGTTTAGCTGGCAATTTATAAATAATTTACCATGTTGAGATAGTGCTTAGCCGCAAGAAGTGGTATCTCAGAAGGAGGGATTATCTCACGTCTGATGTGGTTCTTAGCTATTATCGAGATTGGAACTTTGTAAGCTTCACTAATTCTTGGTACCTACAACAATAAATGGAAAATTCCTGTCCACCGACGCTTTTTATACCTCTATTCGGGGAATAAAGGCACTTCAATGCTGGCCATGTTAGTAATGTTATTTGAACATTATGTTGGAAATATGGTTAGTATGTTGGTCTAACAAGTGGGACTCCCTTGTTCAAATACCTCACAAATTGCTACTATGTCTCAAAGGTTGTAAACATTTTTGGTCATTTGCAAAAAAAATATAATAAATTCAGCCTTATTATCAGTTCTAACGCTCGTTAACGATTGAATTTCTGTTATCAGATCTTTAGACAAAGCCATTGGCCTTTCTCCTTGCTGTGCATTTCGCAGTCAGTTCTATGTTGCCAGGTTAAGTACTTGAGAAAGTACAGAGAGTTGAAAGATTTTGTTTCCATAAACCCGGTGACCCGTACTGGACCATGTTCTTTTGAGGTGTTCTTTTGAGCTACCAAAGCCACTACATAAGCTTTTCTATCTACGTAAGCTTTTCTATCCAAGCGTCTTGAGTTTCCCCTTATTGGCGGCACAGCATTTTTGGTCGATTAAGACTCTAATTGCTTTCCAGAGCGAATAATTCGAGTCCTTTCCAGCGGTTAGGCTTTGCAGATAAACTTAATTCCTGTGAAATTTCACTAGTAAATTTGTCAGATCTTTGGACAAAGCCATTGGCTTTTCTCCTTGCTGTGCATTTCGCAGTCAGTTCTTTGTCCGGTAACCCATATTGGACAATGTTCTTTTGAGGTGTTCTTTTGAGCTACCAAAGCCACTACGTAAGCTTTTCTATCCAAGCGTCTTGAGTTTCCCCTTATTGGCGGCACAGCATTTTTGGTCGTTTAAGACTCCAATTGCTTTCCAGAGCGAATAATTCGAGTCCTTTCCAGTGGTTAGGCCTTGCAGATAAACTTATTTCCTGTGAAATTTCACTAGTAAATTTGTCATATCTTTGGACAAAGCCATTGGCTTTTCTCCTTGCTGTGCATTTCGCAGTCCGTTCTTTGTGTTCTATCCAAGCGTCTTGAGTTTCCCCTTATTGGCGGCACAGCATTTTTGGTCGTTTTATGACTCTAATTGCTTTCCAGAGCGTATAATTCGAGTCCTTTCCAGCGGTTAGACTTTGTAGATAAACTTAATTCCTGTAAAATTTCACTAGTAAATTTGTCAGATCTTTGGACAAAGCCATTGGCTTTTCTCCTTGCTGTGCATTTCGCAGTCAGTTCTTTGTCCGGTGACCCATATTGGACAATGTTCTTTTGAGGTGTTCTTTTGAGCTACCAAAGCCACTACGTAAGCTTTTCTATCTGGACACTTTACATCTATTCGTAAAAGACTATATTTGTTCAGCCTGTAACGAAAAATGCGAAACATCAAAGATTATAAAACTGTAATGAAAAGCTTCTAAATTTGTCATTCAGAATCAGCGTTAATTTGGATGTACCTACCATTCATGTAATCCTATGGTGTCAATTCACAAGATCTTGGTAGCTAGTTGACAGGATTATTTCTTGAGGTGATGTTTTCATTGAACATTTCCGTCAACAAAGCGACGGTGGGCTATAGCGCTGTTATATTAAAAGCACTATTGGTAGCTGTCGGATCGCCTCTGGCTGTCCATCGGCCCAAATACGGCAAACAAACCAGTTCACAAATAACAACTGTAAAAAACAACGCTATTAAAAAAGAACCTCCTTTATAAGTTGCAGCGTGTGTTACAAATATAGCAATACTTCTTCCTCTTTAATCCATCTTATTTCCAATTCGAAGAGGAAATGAACCCCGTGGGGTCTATTTCCTTTTATATGTCAAATAAGTCCCATGGGGCTTATCACGAGCATATGTCAATGTTTGGCAGGTAACTATCCTTTAAGAGTTCATGGTTGATGGTCATGTAAAAGACGTTTCTGATCAATTATGGGGTGTAATCGACCGAGTAATATCCTTTCAAAAACCTTTGAAGTGATTGAAAGAAGTGAAATAGGCTTGTACGATTTTATTTCATTCGGTGATTTTCATGGTCTTAGAACCATCATCACTTCCCCTTACTTTCCACTGTCTTGGTATATGTATTCTAGTCCGATTGCCAGATTTACAATGAAAAGGGGGTTAGTTAATGGTTTTAAGAAGTTCTCCCGTAATCAGGTTGTAACTCGGAGCTTTTTTAGGCTTTAGTTTCTGTATTTAAGCTCGACAATACTTGCACATCTAGCTATATTGTTATCGATTGTAGTCCCTTTTTTTGCCCAAGCGTCTTGAGTTTCCCCTTTTTTGTCGTTTTATGACTCTAATTGCTTTCCAGGGCGAATAATTCGTGTCCTTTCCAGCGGTTAGGCTTTGCAGATAAATTTAATTCCTGTGAAATTTCACTAGTAAATTTCGTCCGACTGTTTTGCAACACTTTAGCTACTTTGCAGCCGCGATAATTTGCGGGATGATAGTATTTACAATTAATGCAAATAGCAGGTGTTTTCTTATCCAAAGTACAGTCTACCGTCAGATGATTACCGGCAAGTTTTACACACCGCGGTTCCATCTGACAATATGTTTGCGTATGATTATATCCTTGGAAGTGCTTGCACTGAGGAATTAATTTGAGTCCTTACGCATGGGTTCGATTTGTACAACAACATGAAGTATTGTTTTTTTTTTGTATAAATTTTCAAACATTCTGCTTTATCGAAAGTGAGTACAAATAAAGGCAGACCGCCTTTATGTTTGTCTCACTTGACAATGTTAACGGCATCTATAACTTTAAATTGTCTGTCATCTGTCTGTCATAACTATGTCATCCTATAAGCACGACGCATGTAACCCTTTTATATTATCGGTATTCAGTTTGCGCAGACTTTCCATGTATTTTTTTTTTTGCGAAGTTACTTGGTAGCGTGACAATGGCAATGATTTTGTCATGGTATGTATTTTAATAAAGTTGTCAATTAATCACATTAATCACATCACAGTTCTACTTTGCTTATTCGAAGAGCGTCGTTTTCATCGTTTTCATGGAGACGCATATAGTTTGTTGAGGTTCACATGTAAGTGACCTGGTTACCCCTTAACTTTTCCCGAAAGGGTTAAAAAAAATGGCAATAATTGGCAATCCCTAGAATCAGTAGAGCCGATCTCCGAAGAGGGTGGATTTCCCAGTGAAACTGGATTGCCACCTGGGGTATTATATCTTTTTGTTGTATTCATTGCAATTTTTTTTCTGTACATACTTTAAAGTGGATTTTAGTCGCCTCCTATGACAGGCATGCCTCACCTCGGCTTTACTCTGACCTCTAACCCGAGGGAGGGCAATTTCTTTCGCGCTCATTGTTGATTTTGTCTGACGTTTATGAAGATTCAGAGACTACGTTAAATTGTATTTAAGCAGGCCTACATACGTTCTGCAGAATGAGTGTGTTCATTAATGCGTTAAAGAAGAAAGAAGATTGGGCGAGAGCAGATTTTCGAAGTTTATGAAAATACCCTTTATTTTTGCTCTACCGGATTCTTATCCTATCAGTCCTACCTACCTTCGAAGAAACAAATTTTAGTTGAATTTTTACTGTATGCGAACCTAATGCACGTTCTTTGCTCAAACCCAGCTTCAAATGGTTCCCACATGTGAACACCTCACCTGGAGCAGTTAAATACGGACAGGGATATCTGAAAATATCAATCAGTAACCGTATTATTGCAGTTAAAAGATGCCATTTTATCAATAAAATTACAAGTGTGCTATTTATTTACCACTTTACAATCAAAAATATAACTTTTTGGATAGCTTTTTAATATCTCTTTGGGGTAATTTTAACCAATGACCAATTCCATCAAGGCGAAAACGTTATAGCAATCCATTTTTATTTTGTTATCAACACCAATCTATAAACCACTCATCACATAAAAATGTATGAATACATATTTTGAAATGACACACCAGCCAAATTTCCTTTTTACCTATTAGAGCTATTTTTTGAACAAATGAATTTGTTCTAATGTCTTGCAGCGACCGGTGAACACAAAAAAATATATATATAGCTGGCAAAATGCCATGAACTTCCTAATAAACTTGGTATTTCAAAATTGCTCAGCTCTTTTCACACATTAGTCGCAATTCAAAATGTATTGGTATTAGTGGGTATTTAATTTTAGAAAATATTCCGATAGTACCCAACAAAAATAGGAAGGTACATCCGAAACGAAAATTCATTTGCATAAACAAACAAATGGTACATGGTGTTCTTTGTATTGAATAAGCCGATAGTTTTCCAATTTGTTTGACCAATAATATCCTTAAGATCTAGAAATTTAAATAAAGAGTGATATACAAGTTGAATAGAAATTCGACATAACTATATCGACCACGGACATGTCTACATACAAAACAAGTCAAACAAAGGAGAAAAAATATTTTAAAGTTTTAATATGATAAAATCAAAATCCAAGATGTTTTTTTTTGTAATTTATTTATTTTTATTCCTCCGGAAAAGTTGTTTTGTTGACATAAATTAGAAAAAAGTTTAAAAATGAAATACGCTTTCAGTCATTTCATTAAAAGCTTCAGATTTGTTTATGTTTTTTTGTTAATTTCTGTACTAAATATTTATTGGTGAATGTTTATTGTTCTTTTGTATTACTTAATATTACTTTGATAGTATTGTAATAATCTGCCAAATGCAAGATTTTGCATTTATCCGTTCAGCCAATTTCCCCGTTCACATTAAATCATGAATTTTTCGTTTCATAGTTCTATTTACCGTACAAATCCTTTTGTAAACCCTGTCCTATGGGTGAATGCTAGTTTTGATAAAAACGCAGTGGTTGGGGAAGCATACAAATGTATAATAAACAACCTAAAATACCAAAAAACATGTTGGTTTGAGATCAGGTTAAGACTGTAGCCCCATTTCAGGAAGTAAGTGAGTAGAAGGTAATGAAAGCGACAGTTACAGCTTCAATTTACTTCCTTACTTACTTTACTTAAGTGGCGCTACAATCTGGAATGAACCTGGACCTCAACCAACATGCCTCTCCAAGCAGCTTTAATTTACTGAGCTTAATTTTTAACTTTCTCTTACAAATTTTCGCGAAAACAGTTCAAACGACTTTGAATAAACTTAACCCCCCTTCGGGATAGGGGGGGTGTAGAATATTCCCGAGGTAAGGTATGCCTGTCGTAAAAGGCGACTTAAATCCAAAAAGTTTAAACTTTTCACAAAAGTTAAAAAGAAAAGAACATGCAATGAACAAAACAAAAGATTTGAATACCCCAGGTGGTAGGCCAGTTACACTGGTAAATCCACCCTCTTCGGAGGTCGGTCCCATGGATTCTGGGGGGTACCATTTATTGCCTAGTAGCGACCCTTTAGGAAGATGTAAAAGGGTCGAAAGAACACCCCCATCTAAAATGGTAGATAACAATGAAAACCTTAAGGCTAAATTTTCAAAAGCCTCTGAAGAAAGAGATGGGTTTAAGCAACTCAATGAGGCACTGCTGAGAGAAATAAATAATCTGAAGCAGGAGTTGCAATTGTTGAAAGAACAAATCAACGGACAAAAAAAAGAAAATGCTCAGACTGTCGAGTTTTCAACCGATGAAGAAGAACTTAAAAAAGAGACGGAAGGGCATCGTCACATGGGGAATAAAAATAAAAAGCGTAAGATGAGTACATCCCCGAAAATCTCATCCCAAATGGAAAGCTGTCAAAATATTGAGATTGATCCAGGTAAAGGAAACCAAATTAAAAAAATAATCAAACCTCCACCAATCATAGCGCTTCAAATAAACAACTATGAAAGCCTAACCAAATTATTGGAGGAAAATAAAATAAAAGCAAGCACAACCCTTATTAAAAATAATGATATAAAAATTAATGTGGTTGAAGAGGCAACGTACAGAAACCTCACCAAAATACTAAACCAAAAAAAAGTGCAATGGTACTCTTATGAAAGTAAACAATCCAGGCCTATAAAGGTAGTAGTAAAAAAATTACACTACTCATGCTCGCCTGCAAGCATTAAAAAAGATATAAAAGTGAAAAAGTTCAAAATAATAGAATGAGTCAATATGCTTTAATTTAAAAGCAAAGTACCACTTCCAAACTTTATGCTCAGTTTTGAGCATGACGAAGACATAAAGAAAATCTACAGAATAAAAGACATACTTGGAATGAAAGTTGAAATCCACACATTAAGGAAATCTAAACTCGTTCCACAATGCAAAAATTGCCAAAAGTATGGTCACACACAAAAATACTGCAGCGCAAATTCACCATACTAAAGACTGTATGAAAAAAAAGATGAACCGCCAAAATGTGCGAATTGCAACGAAAATCATCCAGCTAACTATAGAGGATGTACAGTTGCAACAGAAATCCAACTTGCTTAAGACAAGAGGCAAAAGAAGCCTCACAACAGACTAAATATGGACGCACCTAAAGTCAAAAAGGACTAACAACAAAGCACCCAAACAAAAATCAATACCCAAGAGTTAAAAGTCTTAAAAGACACAAAATTAAAACCAACTGCGGGTGCAAAAATAACATATGCTCAAGTAGCATCAAAAACCACAGGAAAACCAGCTGACAAAACTGAAAAAAATAATATAAAACCAATGGAAACCCTAATGAGACAAATCCTTAATAGAATGGATTCCATGGAGAAATGTAATAAAACAATATTAGAAAGAATATCTATTCTTGAGAGACAGAGCAGCAACAAAAGAGCAGTCAAGAAAAAGCAAATACTTTTGCTGAGCATCCGTCTTCCAACCATATGAAGATAAAGACTATCAAGGAATGGAAGAAACGTGCCAGGAAGATGTACCAATTCGACCGGTTACGTCTAAAGAACTTGCCAAAGAAATAAAAGAAGGTATAAACATAAACAAGGCCCCAGGGTTTGATTTAATAACGGGGGAAATTTTAAAACAATTCTCAAAAAAAATACTGAAACATCTAGCACAGATCATAAACTCTGTATTTAGATTAAGATATGTGCCAAACATATGGAAGGTCGCGGAGGTTATAATGATTCCAAAACCAGGTAAACCACCTAGCGAAGTAACCTAATATAGGCCAATATCGATACTACCAATGTTGTCCAAGCTATTCGAAAAGATGCTGGTAAAACGCCTGCAAAATATTATTGTAGACAAATCGCTAGTACCGAGCCATCAATTTGGGTTCAGGAATAAACACAACAACAAGTGCATAGAATCACTGATAAAATTGAAAATGCTTTTGAAAAGAAAAAAGTATGCTCTACAGTATTTCTTGATATATCACAAGCTTTCGACAAAGTATGGCACAAAGGATCCATAAATTACAAAAGCAACTGCCGAAGCAGTATTCAAAAATACTGGAGTCGTATATTCTACAGCGATTTTTCAGAATTAAACAAGAAACAACGTACTCAACATTAAGAGAAATTAAGGCTGGTGTACATCAAGGCAGTGTTTTAGGTCGAGTACTATATCTCCTATTCACTAGTGATCTGATGATGATACTGCTATACTTTCTGTAGGAGAAACTGTCGAAATGGCTACAAAAAAGCTTCAAAAGGCAGTAAACAATATCTCAGAATGGACTTAAAATTGGCAGATCAGATTAAATGACCTGAAGTCAGTTCATATAAATTTTACGTTAAAAAAATGTACCACACATTCCAGTATACATAAATAGTAATGTAGTGGAATATTCAAATACAGCTAAATATTTAGGGATGACTCTAGACGCCAAACTGCGCTGGAAAGCACATGTAAAGAAAAAAAGAGATGAGTTAAACATCCGCTACAGTAAAATGTATTGGCTTATTGGGAGATACTCACCCTTATCCAACTACAATAAATTATTGCTATATAAGCAAATTCTTAAACCAGTATGGACCTATGGGCTTCAGCTGTGGGCATGCACATGCAAGACAAACTTACTAAGCATACAAACCTTCCAAAACAAAGTTCTACGGAGCATAGTTAACGCACCGTGGTACATACGTAACACCGATCTACATAGAGATCTATATATTGAAATGGTTGAAGATGAAGCTAAAAAAGTAGCTCTAAGACATAGAGATAGGCTTCTCAGCCATGTTAATTTAGAAATAGCACAGCTTTTAAGAACCGACAATATAGTCAGGAGATTAAGACGGGTTAAACCCCTTGACCTATGTAGCTAAAGATATATATATATATATAAAAAAAGAAATACTGAAAATTAAGTACAATTTCAAACAACTCATAGAAATCCGACCAACGTCGGAATTTCTTTTAAAATTTATATTTTTATAAAATATAATACATGTGAAAAATAAATTGCTGATTAGTCTAACGACTAGGTGCGATTCCTTGAAGACATACAAAAGTCAGTCTTCGGGAGGTTTTTTAGATCGGGTTAAAGTCCCTCACTATTGCAGAAGGTTCCCTCGCGATAAAACCTCTGCAATGTCTTTCGATGATTTTTCCTTCCAGCGAACCCCCACAAAAAAAAAAAAAAACTTAACATATATTTATAATATTATTGTTGGAACAGTAGTTCCTATTAAGGGGGATAGGTCAAAAAATATTCAAACACATAGTTATAGATATTGCACACATTTTCTGCAGATTCTCTCCGTTTGTGTAACTTTCAACAACTTTTGTTCAATAATAATCAAACATTGTGGATATATTACTCTACAAACACCTTATGTAATTAACTTATACAACAAAGATTTGAGATTTACGCATTAAATATTTAAGATTAATACGTTCGTAAAAATACTGCAATAATATAAGCAACTTGTTGCCTCGCTTTTGATCGCCAATTTACACGTTTTTTTTAGAGTGAGATTTATCGTAAATTACATGGATCGACTGGGAATCGCTTGTCGTCGATCTTGCCATATCTGTCCGTGCGATTCGCTGCTATTTTTCATACCTGGGATTTCTTGCTGGAGGGCGGGACAAACTTAGCACTACAGTTGCAGCCTTTTTTTCGATAACTAGCAACAATAAGCGTTTCCACTAAGATCTGAAGCAAATGTAGTACATACGCTAGCCAACAAAATGTAGTATTTTCAAAAAATATTACCAAAACCAATTATTTAACATACATTTTTTTCGAAATATTTAAAATTTTACCGAAAAAAGTTTTTTTTTACTGAAAACGCCCCCAAGAAGTGGGCGTGTAAAAAAACTTTGTGTAGATGAATTATAGACATTAGGATTGTCTAGATATGTTTTTCAGACACTTCTCCAAAATGTTTAACGGTTTGGCCTAAACACGTACAAGGATCATATATACCAAATTTCATTATCCTAGCTCAAAACTTAAGTCTCAAAAACGGGTTAAATACAGACGGACGGACAGACAGACATGGCTTAATCGACTCAGCTTGCGATTCTGAGTCGATCCGTATACTTTGAGGTATACCTAGCTAAATTATTTCATTCACTATGTATCAAAACTTATATTCCTTTAAAAAATGTAGTACTTTAGAGTAACGATGTAGTACGGCATTCAAAAATCAAGCAAATATATAGAGCAAGTAGCAGCACTTAGGTGTTAGTACAGTATGAAATAATCATAAGATTTTTGCCAAGATCTTTCAATATAAATGACACCGCGTTTTCACGGTATTTCGACGTTGTTATTTTAGCGTGTAGGATATTTTTGTGTGCAACAAGGAAATAGTCTTTTTCGATGTTAGCTGTTCTGAATGTTTCGACATCGAACAGTCTGAATGTGTTTTTTTTTATTGCAATGTATAAGAATAGTCCTGAGTGATGACATGCCTTTAAGGTGGCCCAAAAACTAGGAGATTTAAGATCGCACAAATTATTGAATAATTTTTTTTTAAAACGGGCATTTAATAAATTGTTGAGCACCGGCAATTGTATGGCGTTAGAAATGTTCCAACAGCACTCACTATTTGTGATGTGGTAGTCAAATTTGAGAAATATGGGAGAGTAAGATGTGAGTTTAGTCATACATCGTGATGGAAGATCGATCGAAAAAATCCAGGTCGTTAGGGAAAGTGTTGCAACCGCCCCTGAAACATCAAAACGACGAAGTTAACATCGTTAGCGACGCCTCGTAGCACGATTCATTATTGTTGTATATTTTCATCAAATAAAGTTTTATTTGCAATTTATTTTATTATTTTGTATCATTTCGTTCAGAAGTTATTCTACATATACGTAGGAAAACAACTTAGGTTCACCCTGTCTTAGTGAATCTGAACTTAGTGCAAATTGTTAAAATACGTTCGCCAACATCGCTCTTATACAAGACTTCTTGCTTAAGTCGGTGGCTTTTTAGAAGTATGCATCGGAACAGTCACTCCTTGCTAAAACACTTATTTATAATTTGTACTTTATATCTGCTGGAAAAAGTCAAGTAACACGAGAAACCGTTCACTTATGCTTACTTATTGCATGTTGTGACTGCCTACTAATGCTATTTTATTACTTTCCATCTATATTATCGGAAAAGCTGGTTAACACTCTTCTATCTCATTCATATATATTATATTTAACGGATGACAAGATAAATAATGAGAAAAATACACTCTCAATCATAAAATTGTAACATCCCTGTTCTTTGGAAGTGCAATTATTTATTTATTATACATATATTGTTTATCAAGGAAATTCGATCCCAATTTATTTGACACCGGAACTACAATGCAAGGTTGTCAACCGAAAAGTTCTATCAAAAAATATTTGGCAACTTGTTAGACAATAATAAGACGTACGTATTTATATTGGGCCTCTTGGCGTTGGCAATCTTCCAATAACAATCTCTGTCTCTGTGTTACTTAAGGAAAAGCGAAAGTTCTAACGAATGCACCTCACTTCTAGACACAATTAATATCGACCCTACTTCTTAAACCCAAAGGGAAAATTCAATTCAATTACATAAATAGGAGTTAGGCATGATTTCATCATATCGTCCTAAAAAAAAAAAAAAAAAAAAACGGAACTCAAAATAAATAAAATATTTAACACCATTAAAAAGAACAAAAATCAGAACCAACAAAGTGGTTTATATTTTTGGATTCCCTCACCACCGACAACAGCCGGAGGTACCTACTCGATGCGTAGATATAGTGTGAATGTAAAAACACCCTCCCACTGCCCCGGAACCTCTAAAACCGAATCTGTGTCATAGAATCTCGAAATAGAAACGTTTTGATAATACTTTAGACTCGAAATCGAAAAAATTTCCTTTCCTGAGAATAGAACAAAAATTCTTGTATAACATTTGTTGTTAAAAAATCGGTTAGGCTATGTGAGCCATCGCCTTCTGCTTAGATGCACACGTAACTAGCAACACCAATCGACAGACGCGAATTACGAACATTTCTAAAATGTCGAACTCAAACTGAAAACTTCCTCATGTGCGGTTTTTCTATTTGTGAGTAAATTTTTACAGGTTTTCGAAAAAAAAATCAGGGTCGGGTGGTTTTTCATCGCATATCTTGTTCATCTTCATCGGAATAATAAGAACTAGGGAAAGCATATTTTCAATGGCCTCTTGACCGAAACCAGAAAGTAATTCACGCATACAAATATATCTGCTCTATCTACTTGAGGCTCAATGATATCCAACACTATCTAGAACTTAACATACTAGAATGAGTATTAAAAATAGAACCAATAGCCGCAAAACTTATACGTGATACGGACCGAAACGTCAGCTAAAGCTGTATATGTGCTCCCTGTCTGTATACTCGGTGAACACAACAGTAGTGCGTTCGCTGTCAATTTAGACATAAATCCGCTCGATTGTATTCACCTACGAATTACCTTTACGTCTCGTAGTAGCCATCCAGTGTTCAGTCGAGACCGAGCTCATCCGCGAGTTAGTTGATTTTCTCATCCAAATACAAAATGGTGAGTTCCCATGCTCCTCCGAACTAACCATACCTGGAATTTTATTCAGTTTTTGTTTTTGTTAATTATTAAAATAAAATCAAGTTAATTTTGAAAAAAAAAACATTTTTTTAAGAAAATAATTTAAATGTTTCCTTACGTTTTTTCCTGTTTCCTGTAGGCCGATGTACCAAAGCGTGAAGTTGAAAGTAAGTAAAGAGGAGACGAACTTAAAAAAAAGGATTACCTTGACAAAGCCTTGTGGATTTTATTTTTTTTATCTGGAAATACAGAAGTGAATTGTGCATTTAAAATTATTTGACAATCCCTAACAAGTGACAACAGTGATATTAGTGTTGAGTAACCGTTATAAAAGTCAATGACGGTTCTTTATATTGCATAACAAAACCTGAGAAAGCAATGTGCGAAAAAATTATTGGAAATGAGAATTTCTTTGAACGCACCCATTAGTGCTCAAAATACGGTTATTTTTAGACTGAACGAGAAAATACATAATACATGGTGTGCGTTTTTTTTTTTTGTCGAATCGCTTTTGCGCATTACGCATGCCTTATTTTGGCGCAGTTATACACAAAATGTTTCTCGCGATTACGTCCTCTATACGGATCGGTTCTAAATAAGGACAGTGGATACACAGAGCATAATCTCATGTTACAAGTGTAGAAATTTATGACTTGTGTATATATTTAAAATCGAAAATTGTGCAAAAGATCGTGTTAGCACATTTAATAATTTGTTTGAAGAGTTTAGTGGGTGAAGGTTACATTTTTTCGGAACAGCTCCTTTGATGACGAATACTTTGCGGGCTTTCATGTACACAAAGGGTCTTACAATAGAACTTAGTTAGAAATTAGGTTAACCTAACGATGACGAAAAACTGTAGTTACAGACGATTACCTGCCAATTATAATGAACAATAAAATTTTAAAGCATTTAATTAATATTCTGTTAAATGCAAGAAAAACATTGACAGTAACCATTATCAGTAAAACCGCAAAAAATAACATGCAGTTCCTTCAATTTAATATTTTTTTATTTCTGATTTCATTGTAATACTCAAATACCGTTTGTGACTCTATTTAACTCAATTGCATATTAAATAAGAAGCTGTTAACTCAGGTGATAATTAACACCTAGGTCCTATAATAATATTGTCAGTACTACATTAAACACGACTTTACATTATAACATTTATAACATTCCTTTTTAATAAGGTTTATGGCCTCCTAATACAATCGATTTGAAAACACTATTAGTACATAAACTTGTTTGATATTACAAAGTTATCGTCCAATATCAAACTAGCGACTTTACATGATTTAGATGTGCTTTGGGTTAGTTAACCCAAATTATGTGAAACAAATTATTGCTTTGATATAAGCATTGCTCAATTCCGAGTATATAGGAAGAAGACTTTATTAGTAAAATTTGTGATCGTTATTGTTGATTGAATAGTTGTAAACCACCTAATACAATGAACATGTTCATGTTCTGTTAAAGTAGTCTATTTTCTTTGAACTGACCATTTGACTACATGCCGAATGACATAATTTAATTGTGTCAAATCTTGTCCGAAATTTCAATACTTCAGATTTGTTAAATCGGTATATGTTATATTTACCACAAACAAATATCAATCATAATATGCAATTTATTTTATCGAATGTAAACATACCATAAGATGGAACTTTAGAAATACAATGACAGTGTCAACACGATATTCACAGTCAATATCATGCTTTCAAAAATGGAACACCAGTACTTCAGTTTTGTTGTTTCAACTAATTTAAATAAATGACCAGACATTCAAATATTTAGCTACCCTGGCAGTATTCGAATTCAAAATGTAATACTCATATATATTTGAATTCGTAATTAAATATTGTGTGTTTATAGTTTTTCTTGATTTATTTCAAACTAGCACCATCTGGTTAGCTGTTTCGCAACTAGAACTCCCACACGGAAAAAATTAATGCGTTCAATGATCTATTTTTATGTTTTGTTAATGTTTTTTCCTATAAGCATATTTTTAGACTTGTGTGTGTATCGTTTGTTGTAGAATATCGTATTTCGTTTATTTTTTAACAGCTTCGACTGAAATTGTGCGGGGCAAAGTTAAATAAATTTCCAGATTGCGTTTTGTTTAAATCTCTAATATTTTAAGTGACATTTGCATTGCCTTTTCTAACTGGATTTACTTGACATGATATTTAAAAAAAATTCAAAAGGCCTTATTTTTTGTCAACATACTTATGACTTTAACACAAAATATACACCAACTGTTGAGTTAGAATAGAAAGTGGGTAAATTTGATTTTTTTTAAATGTGTAGCAAACGAAGTAGTCGAAATGAATGTTTAGAAAATGAAAGGCATTCACAATAAACAGCATTTAAGGAAACAAACATGTGTCAATAGAATACAGTCAATTAAATTGTAAAGTTTGCGTTTATATGTTATGCAACATACCACTTTAAATGCTGTTTAAAGATTTACGTGGTATATAAAGTACCTTAACTTATTTTATGACAAAACAAATCTTTTCATGCACAATTTACTTAAAGTTTCCACAACGCTGTGACACAAATCTCTCATTAAACAAAAATACTAATTTGCAATCTTTTACCCAACTAGATGTCGAATTCGTATTCGAGGTTATGGGCTCAGCTGGTGAGATTGATGCCGTCGATCTAGGCGATGCTCTCCGCTCTCTCAATCTTAACCCCACTTTGGCCCTTATCGAAAAGATGGGCGGCACCAAGAAGCGTGGTGAGAAGAAGTTCACAATGGATGAATTCCTCCCAATCTATTCCCAAGTCAAGAAAGAGAAGGATCAAGGCTGCTACGAGGATTTCATTGAATGTTTGAAGTTGTACGACAAGGCTGAGGATGGTACCATGCTCCTCGCTGAATTGCAACACGCCCTGCTTTCCCTTGGTAATTTTTTTTTTTTAAGTTTCAAGACTTAATATATAATTTATTTTTATAATAATTAGGTGAAAACTTGACTGATGAACAGGTTGAGGAACTTTTCGCTGACTGTATGTCCCCTGAAGATGATGAAGGCATGATCCCATATGCCCGTAAGTATTTCAAATATAAAGCAAAAATCACACATTTGTTATAAGAATAGACAATTTTATTAATGTAACGTGTTATCCATATATGTTACCCACTGTAGCACTTTATGTTGGTTTTGGAGTACAAAATATTATGCACAATTTCATAACGTTTTTGTCGTAATCATTTTCCCGTAAGGATAAAATAAAGCATACAATTATTGTTTAGTTTCAATTAGAGACAATAACCTTATAATTTATTATTACATAAAGCAAAGTAATCTTAAAATTATGTTCAATTTGTGTATAATGGTCTAATTATTGCATCTACAAAACCCGAGATTGGTCACAGCTGTTAGAGATTTTCAATATTTTTTTAAATCGCGCATTCAGTATTTATTTAGATTTTCCAATTAACTTATTTGTTTACACAAAAATCTAAAAAATAAGCAAGTTACAATTGCATGGATCAATCAGTAGCAGTGTTGTATTATCATGGAACGGCGCTAATATTGATCTTTGTATATTAAATGTCAAATAAAAGCTGGAGATAAGTATATTTGAATGTTGGATTGTATCGCTGTATTGTATCACAAGGTGGTCCTATGACCTAATCGAGAAGTTCTAAAGAACTTGCAAAGTTTGTAGAATGTCAATTCAAGACTATTTTTCATCAAATATGATTTTTATAAACTCACTCGAATATAATTCCAATGTTATTCATTGTGGCACAACCAGTATATAATAAATTATGTAGTATATTAAAAGAAAACCTTTTAATAGAATCGTTATATTTTTTCCTAGATTAGCCTTAGTAATTAGTATGTAATTTTTATTTACACCATACTAAATTTGTATTTTTTCTGCACTTTTATTTATATTTACCACGTGTTTGTTCTCGTGTTTATTTGCACAATATCTCATTGTCGCACCAACCACACACCAATCCCAACCATCATGTATCCCTTTCGCACCAATAAAAACAAAATCACAGAATTCGTCCAGCGTATGATGAGCGATCCAGTCGTCTTCGATTAAACAGTAAGTTTTATTAAAAAAATCAAATGCAAAATGCTCTATTTATGGATTGAGAATAAGCATTCTCGGCCAAGTACAACCTAACCGCTTTTGCGAAAACGAAATCGACAAAAAGGATAAGTAACTCCCAACTGTCATTGTTTCGTTACTAACAATATTGGTACATAAAAAGTACTTTCTCTTCTTCAGCCTTCTCTTCCATGCTCTCTTTCGATAATTTTACATATTTTTTTATTAATAAAAAGCTCTAAGTAATTATTAAAAAAAAATTCCTTTTGTATAGCATTCCTAGCAAAAATGTGCGATCGACAGGTTGAGGAATAATGTGTCCTAACAACGTGACACCAACAAAAACATCAAAATACCACCAAATATCTCCATCGATGTTATTTATCCATAATTTATTTAATTAAAAAAAAAAAACAATAACACTTCAAGATAAACTTATTTTTTAAAAAAATAAAAAAAAAATAATGAAAAGAAAAGAAAAGAAAAAAATTAAAACATTTTGTTTTTTGTTGCAACTTTACACGAATACACAACGAATACACTTACAAACACAACAACATCAAATCATGTGAAACATGAAACTAGAATCTGACCGAAATGATGTGTAGAACTTTAATTTAACACCAGCAAATGATATGTAGTTTCCAATTAAATTAATGTATATAATATAGTTTATTATGTTATATACAGCCTTTATGGGGTTTTTGTTTTTCATGTTTTTACAAAATGAAAGAAAGAAAAAAAATTTAAATAAAATAAAATATGTATCTTTTTTTATTGGTTTCTTCTAAATATTTTTTGAGCTCTAGCATGTAACCAAAGAAAAATCGCAGGTAGGCCATTTTGTTAACATCATGTGAAAAATAAAAACGAATTTATTTTTATCGAAAATTTCTCATTTGGTCCGTTATTGAAGATGTTCAGCAAAAACTTTTATTTGGTTCCATTAAATACTCCATCAACTGTAGTAGAGTTTTTGAGATACATTTACTCGATGGGATAATGAGAAGTTAGATAAATTAATTTTTTTATGTTAGCATAAATATGGCATGAGAAAATCAATTGCTCCAAAAAAAACTTCTAACTTGTATATTAGATATAGAAAATATTTTGTTAATAATTAACATCATTATAATGATTTTACAAACGAGATAAAATAAAAGGTGCAAAACGACATCATTATGCCAATCACAGTAATATATTATTCTTATTTTTTGTTTGCTAAATTTGCGTATCTTGTACATGCATATTTTCAGTTGAGATGAACAATTGCTTAGATTTAAAGAACTGAAAACCGTTAGAAGGTGTACTCGTATGCACTCATCGATAGAGCATCTTACAGAGGCGATATAGGACGGTTTCATTTGCTGCCTTCCTATACTGAGTTAATCATCTGGCTCCAAATCAAAGATTGTTTGTCACCTGTAGCATTAATTTTCTCCTACATGGGAGTTTAGTTGCTCTCCTACCGTTGCGAGTCCCCCGGTGACGGATAAGGGGCCCCTGAGTGTTTAAGCCTCATGGCCGGAATACCCGCAGGGCTGGTGAAAATATTCCCTACCATTCGTTGACCAAAAACGACTATATTATGGTGTTATAAGATCCATGCCAATAATCGACTAGGCTGACGGCCCTTCCGAATTCCCAGTCGCTTACGGAGTATCCGGATAGCAGACAACCTCCGGAATACCCTGCCTTACCTACATAACGCGGATCTATGTGTAGGTGTACCGATTTTTTCTTCGCTATTCGTGATACCTAAACTATGAATACACGCAAAAGCATGTGAGTAATAAGACTGGATTGGATAGCCTGGTGGAAGCCCTCTCACGAGCACTGAGCGATGCAAGATCGTATGAATGGTGGAACTCCAAATTCTGTACCGTTAGGAAAAAATTCAGGCAACTTTTAGCAAAACAAGAGCTAAAAACAGATACTAGATTGGGACCAATACAAGTTGTTTCTCAAAACGTACAAAAGCGCGTTTGTGTCATTGAAAACTCACTAAGAATATAGGAGTATACTATGGTTGCCTTTCTTGATATAGAAGGAGCTTTTAACAATGCATAGCAATCACTAATTGACTTTTGGACTCGTTGGGAGTGCTAAAAAATCAGCTTTTCATAGGTAAAATGATTAACACAAAGCTTGGCGTCTCATCCGCATGTTATCTGTGACACTTATTGTCTTCTCTTCTCTGGAATTTAGTGACAAACGAGCTACTAATAAATCAAGAAACAGAAGTATGTAAAGTGAGTGCCTACGCTGGTGACGTGATAATAGAAAAGCAGGGAAATACCTTAATACCCTTAGAGAACTATTACAAATTTTGTCCTTATAAGCAGGAAATAAACAGTCTAAAGCTCGCAGAATCATCCAAATACCTGGGTCTGTTTTGGATAAGAAACGATACTGGAAAGCCAACATCGAAGAAAGCGTTAAAAAAGCTTCTGTAGCCTTTACTATTGTAAACAGGCAATAGAAAAGAAATGGGGTATGCAACCACATATCACTTTCCGGCCTTAAGTGCCTATCATTAGACCCGTGCTCCAGTATGGTGTCTTAGTCTGGTGGATGGCTCTAGAAAAAGCTTTCGACCACAGTCTACTAGGTAAAGTTCAAGATCAGCTCGCATATGTGTTAGCGGAGCTCTAAGAACAACACCTACGCAGCCCTAATTGGGATTCTAAATCTAGTACTCCTAGATATTTGTTGCAGACAGACCGCAGCTTATGCAGCTGTGAAACTGACAGCGTAGTGAAAATGGACACCCACTCATGGTGAACACACAAAGATTTTGAATCACCCTAACATTACAGAAAACACCGACCACACCACTACCCAACTCATTTTTGAGCATAACTAAAGGACAACCATTCCAGTCACCTTGAATTGGAGTCGGATTCAATCGGAACCAATAACTCGATTGACATCTACACCAATGAGTCTAAAACAGAATCTGGAGTGGGTGGAAGTGTTTTCTCCGAGATGTTTAACCAGGGTATATCCATTCGGAAATCATGGCAATCAGTAAAGCCTTGTCCTAGCTGCAAAAGGAATGTAATATCCACGAAGTATATCAACACATTCAGTGACAGCCAAGCATCAAATACCTGTAGGCCATCTGGTTCAATTCGAAATCCGCCCACGACTATTGCTGAGTTCCAAAACGCAGTACTTCTGCATTACTGCTAAATCAACAGTTTTTAAACACAAACAAATCACTATAATACTGTAGAATGAAGCCGGCCTTCGAATGATAAAACACTTTTCAATTTTTTGTTTAACAATAATTTATTTAAACATACTCTTATTTCTAGAATTGTATTATTTACAAAACGGTTTGTCGTTTAAAAATTCGATTGCACATATTTGAAATCAAAAACCAACGATTAAATTCGCGCACTATTATCAGTTTCCAAAATTCACTTAGGTAATTTACTCAGTCAATGCTATTCAAATCACGTTCAGGTCACAATCTAGACTCACTCGCTGGCTGGCACTTATCTCTATTTATACCAATCCACATAAAGAGTCCAGAAGAGATGATATATTCTCGGAGATTGCCGCAGTTTTTGACAGATACCACTATTCCAGTCATTCATTCCAGTGGGTGCATTGAGTACCACAAACTAACACTAAATGGATCTGTTCGACTTGCACACATCAGAGTAGGTTCGTGCACTGCAATCCGAATTTATAATAATACAAAACATATTTTTCCTCAAACGATCAAAAAACCATTGCGCAAACATACGCAAAAAGAGCATCGTGAATGTTTGTGATGCATAAAGAAGTTCAAAATCATTCATAACCTGGCATTATTAAAGCAGTGTGCATTCACAATGTGCATTTTTTTGACGTTTTAGAATGCAGCATAACAAGATGTCAGAGAATTTCACCATTCATCCCCTTTGGGTGCATATTATTGATATTCTTACGCCATTTGGTATGTTAGCTATGCCACTCACTACATGTCAATTACAGATCAAACTGGATGCGATCAAGAAAGCAACCCGCAGATGTATAAACGGCATAACGTGTCGAATATCTGGCAAAATTTTAACCAGAAGCGATACATCTGCTTGACAATGCTGAACAGATCAATCATCAGCATACCATAATCAGTGTCCTTACACGCAAAAAGACTAGGGCTCTTCAGCAATGACTCCTGTAGATGCTGCTTGGAGGAGGAGAAAAGTATTACTCACCTTCAATGCTCTTGACCAGCTCTCTCAAAAAAAAATAAAGCTTCATATGGGAGAATACTTCTTCAATAGTCTAGGTGAGCTGGCTAATACCAATGTCAGAAACCTCCTACGCTACATATTTAGCTCTGAATGTTTCAATTAGGCGAGCGAATAAAGGAAGGTCGACAAATCTACGTTGTACCACAATGCACCTTTAAGGTCTACGTGTGCACGCGCATCGTGCGCAGCCACTTCAACTTTACCTTACCTACCCTACGTGTCATAACCATCTTAAATGCCCAATGTGCCTCAACCCAAACAATTAATTGTGTACTCGAAACTACTACTGACTATTTCATTCGCTTTAGTTCGTATTTGTAGATAAAGCTCACCAAGTGACCATCATTTCCAGAAGTATTAAGCTTTTATATTCTATCCTCACTTCATTCAAGTGAGATGGACAGCCACAGCAGTTTTCACTGGCATGGACAAAATTAAATAGTCCTTTCTACCGCAGACCGCAAAGAAATAAAATAAACCCTGAAACTCAAGCAAATATAGCTAAATCCTTGTTAAACTCAGAATTCAAAACAATTCATGTTCACTTTATTTAACAAAAGGGCTAATAATAGTTAGCGGACACTAATATAACCACTACGTATCCGCAACTTTTACTTCCGGGTACTAAATTTGTAACTGATTATTAACACTTTTTAATTGCGTTTTCGATTGGGATTTCCAGATTTGCTCTCAGATTTCTGATTTTTACTCATCCCATCCCAATCAAACATAAAAGAGATTGATCTGTTTTTTGTGTGAGTTAGTGTGTTATTTGACAGCTCATTGTTTATATTCTTGCTGTGGAAGAATGAACTTATGAAAATGGATGAGAAAATCTTGAATAATTGCATTGTTGTAAGCAATGAATGAGGAATTTTGGATGTAGAGGTCCAGGAAAATCTTACATGGAAGAATATTCAAACCATTTATTTAATATTGATTCCATTTTTCTTTATACAAACTTTTTTTATTTCAGAAAAAGCCAAATAATGATTTTGTGTTGGTGTAAATCGCTCGTGCAATTGAAATTTTTGGGTTTATTAAAAAGCCACAAGACATAAAAGAAAATTTTCAATGAGGGTTTTCAATGATAGTGTTATAATTTCGGATTGTAGTGTACGAAACTACCCTGATGTGTGAAAATCGAACAGATCCATTTAGTGTCTGCCCACTGGAATGAATGACTGGAATAGGAATAGTGTTGTGTTGACTGAGTGAATTACCTAAGTGAACTTTGGAAAGTGATAATAGTGCGCGAATTTAATAGTTGGTATTTGATTTCCAATAAAAGTAATTGAATTTATAAACGAGAAACCGTGTTTACATAAATTATTGTTAAACATAAAACAGAAAAGTGTTTTATAATTAGCAAACCGGGCTTAATTCTACAATAGCTATAAGGGCCCAGTTATAGCTATCATTGAAAATCCTCATTGGAAATATTATTTTTCTTCTGGCGGCTTTTTTTATACATCCAATCGTTGGCGAGTTGGTGTCAAAACAAAACTTATGAATTTTAGTACATGGTTATCCAAAAATATTTAAATGTTTAATTTTAGTTTTCGCAGAAAATCACTTCTTATTTTTTACTGATCAAGATTTATTTGAGTGAAGTAATGATTGCCATTCCATCGAACTGAGATGCAATTTTCCTAGAATTCCTATTAGAGACTATAGGGGTGACATATCAATTCCATCATGTGTTGTGTTCCAATGAAGTTGTCCAATGATAGTTATAACTGGACCCTTACGCTAACGAACCGCCATTCAAAATAAAATAAAATATCCCGAAAAATTATATGCCCGGGATTTTGGATTTCCGGGTTTTTGGCTTTCCGGATTATAACCCCAGCCTGTTTAATTGTTGTTTGGTGACGATGACATTGAGTATTCACCAAATTAACTGTCGATCAGGAAAGGCGGACGGTAGTTATCCTTGGATACTGCATACTTGTGCAACATCTCATCTCCATCCCCCGTGTGATGATCGAAAAATTACTGTAATTAAATGTTAATTATTTTGTAGTCTTCAATATGACATCATATAAGGACCATATGTTTTTGGATTAAATTGTTCGATTATTGTCGGCATGCTTTTAAGTCCTTTGTAGGATCGCCGACTAATTCCAAAACGCGTCTGCAAATTATTTAACAAAATATTAAAATTAGATGCAATAAAAACAATCATATAACAAACATACACCCATAATAATGCGAGATTTTATCAGCTTCACCTTGTCATCATAAAACCCTACATTAATAAATTTTTCCTTTTGGATTTTCTTTTGCGGACCACGTTATTTAGCTGGTATACACAAAAACAATAATACTCTTTCCGTTTTTTACGTAAAAATTTTAGCCAGTGGATAAATTTTGACATTAGTATGGTGACTAGAGACTTCAAAATTTTAACCTGCTCAACAGCTCGCTAAAATGTACCCAGCGGCTACTTTTTGACATTTGATTACAGAGATTTAAAGCACCTGCAGGTATGAAAGTTGAATTTAAACTTGAAAATCTAAGACCCAATTCAACTCAAAATGTCAAATCGCTTGCTGAATGAGTCCGTTTATAAATGACACCCTATTGATTTGTACATTCCTGTGAGTAATCAAAACCTAAATAAAGAGCGAAACAAACATGTATACACTAGTTTGACAGGTGTTGCTGCTTTTTCATATGTCATCAAAATTTGTTGATAACAACTTGCAGCTGATTTACAAAAATAACTAAAATTTTATTCTAAAAGCGTTCATTTGTGTCCAATAAATAATTGCATTGCCTGTGAATTTGCGTTTCTTGAAACAATGGGCAATCAGCTAGTCGGTATAGCACCATCACAAATCTTTCCAGTGGAACATTATTTCTCGGGTACATTCGGTACTGAGTTGGTTTTTGATTCCAAGTAAGTATTGAATTTTCTTTTGAAAATATACAAACTATTTTTTTTTTTCAATTATTTGGATAGCATGGGGAGCACACGTTTCTTCAAAGTTGCTAAAGCAAAATCGGAAGAAGGTCTCATTGTGGTCAAAGTGTTTGTAAAACACGACCCTACTCTGCCTCTGGAGGACCACAAGAATAGAGTGGAACAAATCAAAAAAACTTTGGCCAATTCAGTCAATTGTCTGCCGTTTCAAAGAGTTGAAGTAAGTGGGTAATGCCTTTCTACAAACGTCAATAACACACCCCTTATGTCTAGATCACTGATAAAGCTGCTTATATCATGCGAGAGTTTGTTAAGCACAGTTTATACGATCGTGTATCAACGAGACCATTTCTAACAACATTGGAGAAAAAATGGATAACATTCCAGATCCTTTGCGCTTTAAATCAATGTCACAAGCAAAAAATTTGTCATGGCGATATAAAGGTAACTGGTTTCGTTTTATCTCTAAAAGAAAAGCTTCAGTGAGTTTATTTTCAGCTTGAGAACATTTTAATCACTTCGTGGAACTGGATTCTATTGTCCGATTTTGCTTCTTTCAAACCTACCTATTTGCCAGAGGACAATCCGGCCGACTATACTTACTTCTTTGATACGAGTCGTCGAAGAACTTGCTACATTGCTCCGGAGAGATTTGTCAAAACAATGACATCTGATGATGCTGAGGGAAGTGTAACCGAATCGATGTTACCAACAGATTCCTTAGTTCGATTGGGATCTTATTATTCTGGAAATACATTGCTACCGGCTATGGATATTTTCTCAGCGGGGTACGTGGATTTTGTATCATTATTTCTAATTGTCTGATTCGATGACATATTCCTCAGATGTGCGCTGTTAGAACTCTGGACCGAAGGCACGGCTCCCTTTGAGTTATCCCAACTCTTAGCATATCGACGTGGTGAAAGAGAATTGGTTGAAAAACATTTACATGGCATCGAAAATGACAATTTGCGTAACTTGCTTGCATCAATGATAAATCTGAACTCAATCAATCGTCGTAGTGCTGAAGACTATTTGGATCAAGAGCGTGGACGCTTATTTCCCGAATATTTCTACTCCTTCCTGCAGTCTTACTTGCAAATGTTCTCCTCCGCTCCGATAATGACACCCGATGATAAAATTCTTCGCCTACACACGGACATAACACATTGCATCAAAGTTCTGACCAACCGCCCGCTAAACAGTGATGTTGTTTTGGAAGCGAATCAGTGCCATAAAGATACCGACACAGACTTCACAAGAAGTACGTCGCAGGAGCAAGATGGTTTAATTTTAATCATAACTGTGGTCACGTCATGCATTAGGGGACTACAGCATTCCAACAGCAAGATTTGTTGTTTGGAAATTCTACAAAAACTTTCTCAGTACACGACATCGGAGACAATTCTCGATCGAATTCTTCCCTACATAGTACGTTTCTAAATTTCGTAAACTTGTTCGTGTTCATTTGTTTTTTTTTTTATTATTTAGTTGTATTTGGCGCAAAATTCCTCCGCAAAAGTGCAAGTACAAGCTGTGGAAACTCTTACCACATGCCTTGGATTGGTAAAGGAAATCCCACGAAGTGATGCAAATGTATTTCCTGAATACATTCTACCCTCGATTGCTGCTCTATCGAGCGAACAGGCCGCTGTGATTGTACGTGTAGCGTTCGCTAGAAATATCTGTAAGCCTAGATATATTTCAATATCCAAGTATTAGTTGTTATTTGTTGTATTTTGTTGTAGCAAAACTGGCAAAGATCGCGATTTACTTTTTGGAGGAGACACAGAGAAACACTCCAAATGAGATGCCATTTCGGCGCTATCAAGCTGAGCTAAATGCCCTACATGAAATTATTCAACAGACGGTTTTAAGTCTTCTAACCGATTCAAAGCCCATTGTGAAGCAAACACTGATGGAATCGGGTATATGCGACCTCTGTGCATTCTTTGGCAAGGAAAAGGGTATGTTGACATTTATGTTATTCAGATTTAGATTAGTCTTCGAAAAATGTGCACTAAACCTACACTACTTACACTCTACCATGTATCTGTTTGGTTTTGTTGGTTGGCGATAGCTAAATACACTGGGAACCTGCAAATTGAATAGTATCGTGATTATGTATCGTTGCAGTCCGATTTGAAACTATAAACCAATGCATCATTGACTTTAAACTATACATAGCTGGCTACTGGCTATCTTTACTGTTTACGATTTCATCTATTCGAACATTTTTGATAGAATTTGAAGCACTGCAGCCTGATGTCCTTTCACTTAAAATTGAAGTCATATCCAGACATCAATTTATTTTTTTCTATTCAGCGTCGTTACAACATTTACCTGTTCTTTTCGCTAGCCCCTGCCAAGGATCAACTGCCAAGCAAAGCTTATCACAACTCAGTTGTTTGGATTCGACATTAAACTGGAATGTTGTTGGAAAGTGCTAAGTCTTGAGTTCTAGTTGCGAAAGTTTTTTTTTTTTTTTAATAATTGTCTCTATAGCCTTTATGAAATCATTTTATCAATACCCAGTCTAAGAGCCTGACTGTAACAGATTAAGTGTCCTTTAACGATGTTGGCTAAATTGGAGGGCAATATGCCTCATTTGAAACCTATCTAATGGAAACAGTATAGTGAGATTGATCACTAGCCGTTGTATAGGTAGTTCATTGTCCAGGAACCCAACATGATATGGCATACTGCTCTTAGGTAATCTTATTTAGAGATTTGATACCCTAGATTTTAAGGAGTTGGACACCATAGTTATTATCACAGATTGGTTGTCGCACTATATATGTATATCACAATACCTCTTCGTGACATAAGATTATTCTCCTCTGGTCAATAGCTTCAATTTTAAACTGAGAGATGCAGCAGTCCTTTGGGGATTGAAAGAGCTACATAGTCTCTGCAGAAATCACAGCGCCAACTCGTTCTTCTCGCTTACATCCGTCTGTAAAGATAGATATAGATTCAACATTTAGGATTTAGGAGCTGTGTCAGGTCGCTTCTATCCAAAATGTGAAATTGTATTCCAGTTTGCAACTTGTTGCGGCAAGTAAAAGATGAGTCTCGTTGGGTTGCACTATTTCCTCATTTTTGTTAGTGTTAAAATCAAGACCTTTGGGTTATCTAGTGCAGACTTTAAAGACTTAAGTCACCACAAAGGAGTTTGAAAAAAAACTTTCAGTAAGCTTCATTCTGAAGAAATTGTGTTTATTTCATTTCTTATAGCAAATGACGTTGTTCTATCGCACATTATGACATTCCTTAATGACGATGACAAGAATCTGCGTGGAGCGTTTTACGATAACATTTCCGGAGTGGCAGGCTATGTAGGATGGCAAGCTTCCGATATACTAGTTCCCCTACTGCAACAGGTTTGAAAAATCCCTTAAAACCTTCATCACGATACTGAAAGACTTCTTTCTCTTACTCATTTTAGGGTTTTAGTGATCGTGAGGAATTCGTCATTTCCAAAGCCATCCGGGCTGTAACCATTCTCATCGAGTTGGGTCACATTCGAAAGCCCGCTGTTACAGAAATGATAGCTGAATCCGCATGTTACTTGTGTCATCCGAATCTTTGGATTCGTCATGAAATCTCTGGTATGATCTCAACCACTGCAAAAATACTACATGACATCGATGTCCAGTGCAAAATTATGCCAGCCATCGAGAAATTTCTTCGTCGGCCATTAATTCAAGTGGAGCTGCCCGAACTGTTGCTTGATAGTCTACTGCCACCAGTTCCCAGGATCATCTACGATAGTGTCTTGAAGTAAGAGTACTTATTTGGTTATCATGGTCTACAAATCATACCTTCTAGATACTCGGACATTCAAAAGTTTGTTGCCACCTTGGAGGATCGAGTTAAAGTTCGTCAAAGCACGCCGGAAGGAATGCTGCCACACTATGACGAAGTGGGAACATCTCTTAAGAACGTTAGTAATACTTAATATTATAAAAGAATTTTGTAACATAGACTGCGCTTTTGCTTGCAGCTTTTCCGTCGTCTGAACTCAGAAGGACTGAACGAACAGATTGAGATGCAGCTGCTGGAAATGAAGGCTTATATACTAAAAGTTAAGTACAAGCATTTAGAGCCCGAAGAGCCATCACAGAACGGACGAATCATCATCAATCGGAAGAAAGTTCTCTGTCATGATTACCCACTAGCAGATAAGTCTGCAAAAATGGATCCAAGAAAGAAGTGTCGCCCCGACGGCGATGCAAATCTAAATCTTGACTGGCAACATATTTTCAACGACGGACACTCTACTGCTATTACATCGCCTTCCGGCGATTCTACCGTTTCGCCAGTACTTGCTGGCAGCCCATCTTCGGGGGGACATGTGCCTCCAGCATCCGCTGTTTCGCTCGGTGAATATACAATTCCGGATCGAAACTTTTGGACTGGTAAGTGAAGTGTTATTACTGATCTTTAATTTTTTGCTCACAAGCTACCTTTAGAGCGTCCCTCCGAATGTCGCTTGGATGTCGAGAGACTGCGCAGCAAAATCAAAGGCCGCTATAACGTCAACCAGAGCTACCATCACGACCAAAACTCCTCGCCATACCCTCCTGGCTGGCGTATGAACGGTACCATCATTGCTCATTTGTATGAACACCGTGGGTCGGTAATTAAGATGACTTCACTGAAGCCAAATGGCTCGCTGTTTGCAAGTGGCAGCATCGATGGCACTGTTCGTCTCTGGGATTGCAACAAGCTGTACGGCCATCAGGGTATCAACAAATCACGTCAAGTTTACTGCGCCAACACTCCGATTTACTCGCTCGCTGCCTGTGATGGTGGGCAATCGCTGGCAGTGGGTGGGAAGGATGGTAGCTTGCTTATAATGAGGATCGATAGAAACTCGTCAAAGATGACCCTGCAGCAGGCCATACACTTGGATGAGAAGTAAGTCGCTAATTATACAGCGAATGCCTACTGAGTCGTGTTTTTGTTTTTTTTACAGTGAACATAACGATGGACCGGTTGTTGATATGCAAACATACGACCAAACCTCACAGAGTGTGATTATCTATGCCACACTCTACGGATCAATTGTCGCCTGGGATACTCGCATGCAGAACAGTGCCTGGCGCCTGCAAAACGAACTGCGACATGGCGTGATTACAGCAATTTGTGCCGATCCCACCGGATCATGGCTTGCGGCCTGTACCAGTGGCGGCAAACATATTTGCTGGGATCTGCGATTCCAACTGCCAATTGCGGAGATCAAACATCCTTCCGATTCGTGGATTAGAAAAGTTGCATGCCATCCAACAGAGCCGTCATGTCTTATCTCAGCAACACAATCAAACAATGAAGTGTCCATTTGGAACATTGAGACTGGTCATCGACAAACAGTACTATGGGCCAGCTCGGCGCCGGTACTTTCCAACACTAGTGTGGTAAGACCGATAAAGTTGGTATCTTTTATTTAACACTGTAATGTCGTTTCTTTAAGAATGATCCATCAACCAGTTGTGGTATTCTGGCTGGAGTTGTGGACAATGCGCCATTCGTATTAACCGGTAGCTCTGATCAGCGTATTCGTTATTGGGACTTGATGTCGCCAAAGAACTCATCACTTATCGTGCCATCGGCAAAAGACAACCTGGCCGATGTGTCATTTACATACAAGTAGGTAAAATGCATTTGAATTAAAAATTTGAAACGTATTTGATTTTTTGCCAGCTCATGCTTGATTGACGGTAGTCAAGTCATAAAAGAGAATATAATCTCCATGGCTACAACGGAAATGGGTTCGTTGCGAGCCTCAACAGAGGAAACTCCACGATCTGGTCCAGAAATGCCGTCGCATAGCCATCATGATGGCATCACAGACCTGTTGATGTGCAAGACCGACAAGCAGCAGACATTTATCGTTTCATCCGCACGCGACGGTGTCATTAAGTTGTGGAAGTAAACGCATGTCCTATGCGTAAATACTTACATCGTATTATTCTATTTGTTAGGAATATTTGTGTAATATATTATCTGTGATTATTTAAGTATGGATGGTGGTGTTCACTCTTATAAGCGATGGCCATTGTTTTGGCTGCAAGTACGATGTCCCTACACTTCTAGCGGGAAAACCTTGGCCGTGCAAAACAAATACAAATTTTAACGCAACAATTTCCTTCATACATAGGTCCTAGCTTTCTGCTTAACGAATCATGTGTGCATGTGTACCTTTTGCATGATGGAAGAACTTTGTTCTCCATTGTACTAAGCCCGGAATAATTAATTCCAACAAATTGTCGTCCAAGGCTGGTACGAAAGAGTGAACAAATGTAACATTTCTTACGGTGCGTGATACCGAGAATCAGTCACCTGTACATGGTGGCGGATGAACCGAAAGGCCAACGGCAGCGCTCAATCCCGTAGTAGATACTAATGACCCTATATCCTTTAAAAAAAGTACAACGACGTTCGTATCTGCACCTGGAATGTGAGATCATTAAACAGGAGAGGTGCTGCAAAGGAGACGTTACTACCGTCAAGGAAGTACGATGGAATGGGCCGGGCAAAAAGAAGATGAAAAACTGACATCTACTACGGACCGTGTTATAGTGAGCAGAAACAGCGAATATTCGGATACGGATTTGTTCAAAGTGCCAGACTTAGTCAACAAATCTTATGTTTCAAAGACATAAGCGAACGAATTGTAACGATCCGCATCAAGGCCAAATTCGCCAACATAGGCCTTATATGCGCTCACGCCTCAACGGAGGAAAAAGATGATATTGCTTAGGATTGCTTCTATGAGCTCCTTGACCAACCCCATGAGCGACTACCGAAGTACGATGTTAAAATCGTGATGGGAGATTTTAACACAAAGGTAGGAAGAGAAAACATCTTCAGCAGTATTGTCGGAAAATTCCACTATCGCCAGCAATCGGTTTCCTCGCCTCGATATCCAAAAGGGGACGTGAAGGTCTCCGAATCAACGAACGTTCAACCAAATTGATCACATTGCGATAGACAAGAGGCACGCATCCAGTACGTACGAACATTCCGAGGGGCTAACATCGACTCGGACCACTACCTTATTTCAGCTAAGGAAAGAATGTGGATATCCACCATGCCACAACAAACCAGAAATACTGTGACCAAATTTAGTGTCGAAAGACTGCAATCGCAAGGTTATTAACCTCTTGAACAACACCATACCACCAATATCGAATGTCGAAGAACAATTTCAACAAGATCATAGATCAGCCGCAACTGATGTGCTAGGTTTCTTGCGCCTACCAGAAAGAAACCCCCGGTTTGATGAGTGCTACAAGGCTAAGCTGCAGGTGAAGACGATAGCTGCCATTGATCTCTATAGACAGAGAAGAAGGAAAGGAAAAAACACCGGCTTTCAAGGAACTATGTTCGCAAATTTTAGCAAAGTGTAAAACGTCAAAGCCAAGAATACAATGCTCGAACGGAATCCTGTCGAGATGAACAAGGAAATATCGTCGTTGAGAACCACTTCTGGCAACTGTTAAACGGTGATGACAAACAACATGCCGCTGTCAGGCAGAACGAACTATTTAATATTGGCGACGACAGCGAAAACAACCAACTACCCGACCTGAATAAAGTGAGGATAGCAATATTTAAACTCAAGCTTAATAAGGCTGCCGGAAATGACGGACTTCCCGCTGAGCTCTATAACGCCGGCCGAGATGACTTGGTAAATAACATCCACCAACTCAAGCCAAATCTGGTCGGAAGAAAGTTTGCCTGATCCACAAAAAAGGAGATCCTCTAAACTGCGCCAACTACAGAGGAGTCTCCTCAACATCGCCTACAAGATCCTATCTGCCGTAATATGTGAACGCCTGAAACCGTTTACCGACAAACTGATCGATCCTTATCAGTGTGGTTTTAGGCCAGGAAAATTCACAACCAATCAAATTTTCTCACTTCGGCAGATCCTGGAAAAAACCCAAGAAGAATATATAAAGAATGAAATGCATGTTGGTTGAGGCGCAAGTTCATTCCGGACTGTAGCGCCACTTGACTAAGTAATAAAGGCTTAGAAAAGACATCAGCAAACATTACTAATGACTTTCTACTATCTTCTGGATGAAATTTATTAGTGAATCAGAATCGTTTGCCCGCTGAAAATGGATTTTAACTGCGTTACCTAGTATGGCAAAGCCTACTCAACATCGCTTATAAGATCCTGTCTACAGTAATATGTAATCGCCGTCATTCGTACACGAACTATGTGAGCGGAGTGGATTTAGGGCGTATAAAGGCGATGGCTAGACAACGAACTTTAAAAGCTTTTACGGAGTTTAAATTAAAAAGGACATGTAGATAGAGTTGAGGCCAATATTCTAGCCCAAAGAGTGTTCAATTCACTGGCCGAAGTTACTACCTTGCTGTAGACGCAGTAGTAGAAGAAACCATATCCTTAAGTGGCGTAAAGGTATAAAAAACTGAACCAAAACCGACTCGAAGTACCTACGCAACTGGAGGCAGTTTACTAACACTGGACTAACCGGAGAGGCAGTATGTTTGCCTGGGGTATAGAATGAATATTTGATGAGTAGAATACTATGCGAATGGCGTAATCCTTATTAAACAATAGGGTGCGGAAAGTAAAACATAAATTCTAGCTTTCGATTATATTACTGTTACTCTTTTGTGTACACTAATCTGACGCTTTTCGCTTTAAGTAACTCATCAGATCACCAATTCCATCGGCAATTCTTGTAAACTGCTTTGTACGCTCCTTATATGCTTGCAGTTTCATTTTCTTAACCACAATCACTTCTTGTTGATGTTTGTGGCTTTCCTCGCGAAAGCTGTCCATCACTCGAAGAATTTCATCCAACTGGGATACAGCATGTTCTATCGGAATTGGTGGAGTCTTTGAAGATGAAAGTTTATCTTCCGATTGTTGTGCAGTTTGTTTATCATCGTCTGCTAGCACTGGATCAATTTCATCTGGAATACCGCAAGAAAACATTTACCAAGGGTTGGCTTAGTAACTACAAAATAAACCCTAACCTTGATTTGGTTCATTGTCAGGCGTTGTGCAGGTTTCTTCAAATTCGATTGGCTCATCGTTTGTATATCCATCATCGTCATATGGCAAACTCTGATCATTGGCAAAACTTATCTGGGTGTCGGCGGATAATTCAAATAGCTCCGGCCATGCACTGTAATCATTCTTCAAGTTAGAACTGGAACTAATTTGTTACAAACGAATTCATGAAGGTCACTGTTTTTTATCTGCATAAACACATACCCGTGGTTGTTGTCTTTTCGCAGTAACTCCAAGCGAACACGATAATGTCGCAAAAGTGCCTTCCACTTGTTCTCCACCTGGGGTGGAGTGTATGCGAATCCAAGATCATTAAGTCGTTTGCATATCTCCTGCCACATTTGTTTTTTGGTCCGCAACTTAGCACCTAGTTGTGGTCTAGTTTGTTCGAGTAGATTGAGGAAATTCTTGGTGGCTTCGGGAGACCAAAATGCCTTTTTATCTTCACCATCCTCAGGAGTTGCTGAAATTATTTTGATATAGATATTAACTTGGAACATAAATAATTATTTACTGTCTAGATTTAGAGTGTTAGCCACTGTGGTGTCCACTTTAGACTTCTTTAGCGGGGGTTGGTGATCTTTTTGTACTGCCACAAAGGTTTTATCATTAACGTCTCCAAACAAGTTGACCAATTCTCTAAAGAATTACTCATAATATTGAGATAATAGAACAACATTTGTTCAAAAAATTAACTTACTGTTCCACGGTTTGGTTTTTATCTTTCTTATCCTTGTACATCTTCCGCAGGCTATTGTATTTCTTTTCAATCTGATCGACGTTGAAGTGATAGTTCCGTTTACTCATCTTCAAAACAATGACTTCGAGCATTTCATGCAGGTTGGAAAAATTACTTTTCGTTACATTCTTCAAAATCGACATGAACAAATCTAGTGCTTGTTCGGTCCAGCTGGAGTGAGTGATATCGCCGGATTCTTCTGTGGTATCTAAAATTTTAATCGTTCATTTATTAAAGTTAAATTTAGCAAATTAAGTTTTTTGTTACAATCAATTAGTTCCTCCATTAAAGCATCGGTGTATGGATCCATAGTATCAACTTTTATTTGGTTATATTTGCGCTGAAACAAAAAACAAGAGGATAACTGAATGCAACGGTTTGTAACGAACTTTTCATTTCGTAAAACAGAATTCTTGGAGCCACTCGAAAACTATAATCAAACAAATCTTGAGTTTCTAGGATTTTAATAAATCCGTTTGTTAAGTTCTACTTCGGAGTGAAACGTAGCCGACAAGAACTGTCGTTAAAGAACATTCAGATCACTAATTTGAAAAAAAATATATAACACCACTTTTTAATTTGTTTAGGAATAAGAAGTACTAACAAACGATAATCTGTAGTTGTTATCAGGTGGTTTAATCAGCAAAATATTTATTTATATGAAATTAATTGCGGGAATGGGAATGAATGCCAAACACCACCATCGAAATCAGAGTCAAATTTGACAGTTCCCTTTTGAAAGCACAATAAAACAGGGATGTATATGTGAGGTCTATTCGCTATGGAGCAAATAATAAGTGTTGCCAATTTATAACTATAACACTCGGATTATTTCTATAAATTATAACCGAAATAAAGATTTGAAAGGCTGTGTGTCAATTGCTAGTTTTATACTACGTTCTCACTGAGTAAAAAAGCTTATTTCGGCTTAATTTTGCAAATACGATTTAATTTCCCATACAAAATCACATATCAGTAATGTGATGACACCATCACATTTGTGGGAAATATGGTTTCTAATATGATAAATTAATCGGTCGAGCAAACGAACAACCCTTTTTTAATTGGAATGGAACAGCTAAAATGTGAAATTGAAATTCATATGACTTTCTCCCAAACATTTTTTTTTCGAGTCTGCTATTTATACAACAATTTATAGTACATTATTTGCTCTGTATTTGCGGCTTTTATTTGGTTCAGAACCTCCTCGGAGTATTCAATTATAATGTCATGGTCGACATGGTCCGGAACCGAACCGCTTCCTCAGTTTTTCTCGACGAATCTTTTAGTTGGTATTATTTGCCATATAATTAGCCTTATTTTTAAACAACACGAGAATCACTGTTTTAGCATAATTTAAACAATATAATTGACTATATATTAAGTTATTTAAATACATTTTAAAGGATTTGGAATTATTGTATTTTACGTATAACTTTTTTTGTTTGTTTGCAATATAAATGTCAACTAAAAACTGTCACAGGAAATTCGGAAATATAGCAAGTTGTCAAACATAATTCGAAAACTTAGTGAGAACACCTTTTTGGTGAATTTGGAAATATACTCATTTCAGCTCTAGTGAGAACGTAGTATTAGACATTATTATTGGGCTTACCAAAATATTGGCTTTTTGCTGTAATTGTAATATGTGAGATTTCGTTTAACACCATTTCAATAATTTCCCAAAATAATGGAAACAAAATTCCTTTTTGTATTAAAAAAAATACAGAATAAATTTGAGAGATATCATAAAAAGCAATTTTGTTCATGATTTGTGTTCATAATTAAGATCCGGTTTTTCAGTGCGAGATCATCTAGTTTCAGCATTAAACTCGAGTTAACTGTATAAAATAGTATTGCAGTCATATTAAATCCACAGTTATCTTAGAGCACCGTCGAGTTAACCCATTAAGTTTGCTGAGTTAACCCTGGGACTAAATGATCAGATGTTTTTGACAGGTTACAAAATACAAAACAATAATTTTTAATTCCATTTGTGTTGCTATTTTATCAAATTTTTAGAAACTAAATACCTATACGATATATGCATATGCACTCAAAACTGTTTTAAACATTGAGTTTGACTGTAAGACCGCGACAAAAGCATTTTCATTTGTTTGGGGAAAAATAAACCAAACAGCTGACAACTGAGGCAGATTCTATTCATTTCGATTACTTTTTGACAACAAAATCAATAAATCAAATCACTACCAAATAAAATTCCTACACTCGGTATCAAATTTAATCCTGCACTGAAAAACTGCTTCACGAGTTAACACTGGGGTTAGATAACTCTGGGTTAGCTCAGAGTTAACTCAGCACTGAAAAAACGCGTCTTATGATATTCATCCTACTTCGTTCAATTAAAGCATATTTCACATAAAAAAATATAGCGAAACGAATGAAATCATAACATTTTTGTAGCCATCTATTTTCAAAAAAAAAACATAAGTTTATTAAATAAAAAAAACTTTTTTTATTTTATAATCTGAAAATGATGTGTTATTATCCCGCCACATGAGAACACTGTGGTAATGACGATTAGTCCACGAGTGTGCTTTCCATCTCTCTCAATCCTCAGTATCAGTAGGTATACCAAATGTTAAAAATTGGAAACTATATAAGTTTTAGCGAGCTCTGAGCAAGTTAAAATTTTGAAGTCTAATGTCAAAATTTATCCACTAAGCTAAAATTTTAACGCAATTGTCGGCCTAACTACTTTAAATTAAAAAAAAGAATAAAAAAAATATTACAGATTTACGTTTGACTTATATTGTTCACGACCATAAATCAAAATAGAGCCGAAATGCGACATTTCACGAAACCCTGTGCTTATTATAGTAGTTTCCTCAGAGGAGAAACTCGTCATTTCAGCCCAAATGCTATTCAATTTCATATTAAAATCCACGAAGTATGACTGAAACTCAGTCTACAGTAAACTAAAGTGCTGTTTTCTAAATATTTTTATTCACCTGCTAATCTTGTTATGCGTTTATGTTGTCCGAACCCCCAACTAACAATTATTCCTCTATAAGGCAATAATATTAAATTTCCACAAGCAATTATTTCTGTAGGCCTTATGTAGTAATTGTGCGCAAAGGTTGACTATTTTTGCAGTCGGTTGTTATGTAGAAGCCTGTTTCAGACATTATTCAGGAAAGTTTACAAGCGTAACCGAAGTTATGATGGATAAACCTCTATCTATATACATATTCCATACTTTAAGATATTTCACTTGAAATTATCCCTACTGCGTTATGACTATTGTGTATCTTAGCCGATGAACTGCCTTGCACAAGTGAAAGGTTCTATTCCCAGTCGAAGAATCATAAACATTAGTCTTATAATTCGAAAAATGTTTCCAAGTTTTTTCCATATTAGGCTGAAAGGCATTAGAATTGAGTTGTTATTGTGTAATTTAGAGCGCCCGAATAGGTCCAGTAAGTTGATATAGTAGTTGATAAGTAGGCTTGTTTCCCATGAATTTTTTTCAAGCATTCAAGTTAGTCTTAAGTTGAATTTTAATCAAAATACATTTAAAAACGCCCCCAAAAAGTAGGCGTGACAAAAAACTTTGTATAGACGAAATATTGACATTAGGATTTTCCATAGATATGCTGTTTCGAAATTTTTAATTGTTCGCCTAAAAGTAGGTTTTTCTTAAAAGGGGGCGTGGCAGTGGGGGGATTTCAAAATTGTTTACAAGTGTCACTGAATAAGATATGTAGTCAATTCCAATATCGTTTCTAAACGCTTTTCGGTAAAATTGAAATATATAACTTTTGATGCGAAATCATTGGGTTTGATTAAACAAATATTTCGTCCATACATCATTTTAATCCTGGTCCACTTTTTGGAGGCGATTTTCTACAAAAACCATTTGTATACTATACTATATACAAGAAAAAACTGTGTTTATACCCTGTCCCATAGGGGTATATTAGTTTTGATACATAGCTTGTAACATAGTGAAATAATTTAGCTAGGTATACCTCAATATATATAATCGCTAGCTGAGTCGATTAAGCCATGTCCCTCTGTCCGTCAGTCTGTAGGTAACCGGTTTTTGGTTAAATTTTGAGCTAGGATAATGAAATTTGGTACATGTGATCCTTGTACTTGCTGTTCGAACAATTGTCGAACACTGCCACGCCCTCTTTTTAGTAAAACCTAATTTTAAGCCAAACCGTTCAAAATTTCGAGAAACTTTTCGGAGAAGATATCTAGAAAATCTTTATGTCTATGTTGTCTATACAAAGTTTTTTTCCACGCCCACTTTTTGGGGGCGTTTTTAGTAAAAAACGTTTTTCGGTAAAATTTTAAATATTTTGAAAAAAATTTGATGCAAAATAATTTGTTTTAGTAATGTAAACATTTCTTCCATATATCAATTTTACCAACGCCCACTTTTTGGAGACGTTTTCATACAAAAAACATTTGTACACCCTGCGCCATACCACATAAAGGAGAAAAACGTTGTTTTTGGTCAAACCATACAACAATATTTCATTGCCATAAAGCTCACATTTTAAGATATTTGTTATAAGGATAGGATGGGATAGGGTATTCAACGATCCGCACTACTGATTGTAGTCTTCTCATATGTTTTTCAATAAAGTTGTTCAATAACACCTATAACGTTTATTCCGAAATTTGATGGAGTCAGCGCTTTTGTGAATAGTTTTGATTTTCCGTTATTGGCCATAACTGAAAATTCCGCTTAGGGAGAGTTAGGCCAATACTTATGCTGTGGAATAGTTTTAAACAATGAAAAAAGTATATAAATTAAATTTCATTCAATTTGACAAAATAGTTTGCGAGAAATTGACAATTTTCTTTATATGGAAAAAATCCGTTATGTGATCTCGAAAAAAATTGAATATGCAGTTTTGTTGGAACTAATATGCTATATATAAAGTTTAATCAAAATCGTTAGAGCCGTTTTCGAGAAAAATGAGGTTATGTATTATTGTTACATGGCAGGTACCGTTAATAACATGGCTAAAAGCAAGAAATTGGTTGGGTGTTGTAGAACGAGGGTAGATTCTGATTGGCTTTAACTAGGCTGTACCCAGTGGTTGTAGCTCTGACTACACATAAAGTGCTTATTTTTAACCTCCAAGTGGTAACCATGGGGTAATGGTCTCATCCAACCGGATTTGAATTGCTTAACGATAAGCGCGAGTGTTGATAACACGACGAAAAAAATCAACACTATAAACAGCCAGGTCAGAATGTATACCCGTCCTGCTGTCTTAGGCGAACCTAGACAAGCTGCTTCGGCATATTCGGACAATAGATTGTCTAGGAATTTCAAGGGTTAGTCAGGCCCCTTGAACAGAGCTGGTGGCGGATGAACCGAAAGGCCAACGGCAGCGCTCAATCCCGTAGTGGATACTGATGGCCCCGTGTCCTAGGGGTATCTAATAAACTGGAACTGGCCCTCTAGGTTGGGGGTTGTGCTTTGAGTTAACTACACAATCACGGAAAAATCTGACGGTTACGAAGCAATCAAAAGCCTCGGAAAGGACTGATTTTACTATTGACGACACGGCTAAACGAAAAAAGGACAACGACATTCGTATCTGCACCTGGAATATCAGACCATTAAACAGGAGAGGTGGAAGCGAACAACTAGCGGAAGCCCTAAACTGCTACAAAGCAGACATTACAGCCATCCAGGAAATACGATGGGATGGGCCGGGCAAAAAGAGGATGAAAAACTGTGAGCAGAAACAGCGACTATTCAGATGCGGATTTGTTATAAGTGCCAGACTTAGGCAAGAAGTCATATGTTTCCAAGACATTAGCGAACGCATTGTAACGATCCGCATCAAGGCCAAATTCGCCAACATTAGCCCTATATGCGCTCACGCCCCAACGGAGGAAAATGATGATATAGCTAAGGACTGCTTCTATGAGCTCCTTGACAAAACCTATGAGCGACTACCGAAGTACGATGTTAAAATCGTGCTGGGAGATTTTAACGCAAAGGTAGGAAAAGAAGACATCTTTAGGAGTATTGTCGGAAACCATAGCCTACACGACAACACGTCTGGTAACGGACTTAGGCTAATTGACTTCGCTACGGAACGAAATGCCACTATAGCCAGCACACGGTTTCCTCACCTCGATATCCATAAGGGGACATGGCGGTCTCCAGAACGGTCAATCAAATTGACCACGTAGCGATAGACAAGCGCCACGCATCCAGTATTTTGGATGTCCGAACATTCCGAGGAGCTAACATCGACTCGGACCACTATCTTGTTGCAGCCTAGGTTAGAATGCGGATATCCACTACGCCACAACAATCCAGAAATACTGTAAAAAAAATTTAATGTCGAAAGACTGCAATCGCAAGAGACCGCCAAGACCTTCGCGCAACGCTTATCCCTAAACCTTTCGATTAACACCATACCACCAACATCGAATGTCGAAGAACTATGGCAACGATGCCAACAAGCCATTAGATCAGCCGCTACTGATGTGCTAGGTTTCTCGCGCCCACCAGCAAGAAACCCCTTGTTTGATGAGGAATGCCGACAGATGCTCGCAGCCAAGAACAAGGCATACAAGGCTAAGCTGCAGGTGAATACGAGAGCCGTCGTTGAGCTCTATAGGCAGAGAAGAAGGGAAGAACACCGGCTTTTTAGAAAGCAAAAAGAGCAAGAAAAGCGAGCGATCGAGGATATAGAGAGGTGCCACTCCAGGAAAGATGTTCGCAAGTTTTACCTAAGTGTAAAACGTCAAAGCCAAGGATACAAGGATCGAACAGAATCCTGTCGAGATGAACAAGGAAATATCGTAGTTGAGACACAGTCGCTGCTGAGGATATGGAAGAACCACTTCTGCAGACTGTTAAACGGCGATGACGAACAACATTCCGCTGTCAGGCAGAACGAACCATTCAATATTGGCAACGACAGCGAAAACTGCCAACCACCCAACATGAGTGAAGTGAGGATAGAAATATCTAAACTAAAGCTCAATAAAGCTGCCGGAAATGACGGCCTCCCCACCGAGCTTTATAAAGCCGGCGGAGAAGACTTTGTAAGACATCCAAAAACTCATAAGCCAAGTAACTCACAACATCTCGTCAGAAATTAAACGAAGAATTACTCTTGCCAACCGCTGTTTCTTCCGGCTAGGAAGGCAACTTAATTAGAAGATTCAACCAAGAACTATACGAGCTGTACAGCGGCATGCCCCTCCGCATTGGACGTTCAAGATGTCTAGGACATGTAGAACGAATGGACACCAATGCTCCGGCTCGCAGAGTCTTCGATTCCCAGCCAGACGTCGGACGCAGTAGAGGAAGACCTCGCCTTAAGTGGCGCGCACAAGTAGAAACCGACCTCAACCAACTTAGAGTGCGCAACTGGAGGCAGTTAGCAAAGGACCTTGCTAATTGGTGAGGCATGTTGGTTGAGGCCCAGGTTCATTCCGGACTGTAGCGCCACTTAAGTAAGTAAGTGGTAGTTGCACCTTTAATCCGGTGAATTCGGGTCGCTTCCATATGCTTATATACAGGGATAGATATATAGTTTGTAACATAAGAAATAAAGATGATAGAAAAAGGCAACTTGAACCAACTGATTTATTCAACAATCTTAAGTTCCATTTTATCACATGACAGCCGACCATCATACAACAGCTAATAAGAAAAATTTGGTGGAAAGTGAGTATGCCTGAAAAATGGAACTTCGCATGATTTTTGCAATTCACTAAAAAGGAGAATTTATGAACTGCATAATATCATATCTGCCGCAATATGCAAACCCCCGAAACTGTTCACCAAAAATTTGATCTGTCAATGTCAGCGTGGTTTTAGGTAAGGAAAATCCACAGCTGTTCAAATCGCAGATCCTGGAAAAAACCCAAGAAGTCCAATTTTATATCCTTCACCTTCATAGAATTGAGAGATAAACAAAAACATGTCTAGTTTTGGTATACCGCTCAAAGCTTGTTCGTCTGTATACGACAAAAAAGGAGAATTCTCGCTGCGCCGATTAGGTAAGGTAAGATTATAAAAAGATTCTTAAATGCGCATCGCGCATGAAAGAAATTATAATTTCATACTTTTTAGGACATCCTCACAAAATAAATCATCATAATAATTGACTTTTTTTTTATTAGCGGAGGTAAAATATTATGACGAAATAGATACCTTGTGAAATACATCAACCACAATCAAAAAGTTCCCACGTTCTTAGTTAATCAAATCAGATAAATTGTAAATGGTTACTACCCATGGGCAATTGGACACATCTAACGATTCAAGTTACTTGCGACGAAAACTGTGTTCTTTTGCATTCGACCTTGAGTTTTACTTTTTTCAATTTTATGACTTCCGATTAAGGTACACAAACACTTCGTGTTGTTACTATCGCAAACTGTACAGGCAATTAAAAAAAAACTAAAAATTATAAATGACTCATTGCAAAGTTCTTTTTCCGAACAGTACCAAACTGCAGATATGAATCTTCGTAGAATACTAATATAAATTCTCCTTTACTTTTATTCTGCGCGAGTAGTCTCGATCAGATGCTCAAGATGGCAAAATCTCTTACGTTTTTGTCGTTGTTGGTGAGTTTGAAGTCAGCATTCCATATTACAAAAAAAGCATTTCAATTTGTCAATTAATAATTTTAAGATTGTATTGGCTATGAGTGTGACCATAGCTACATCGTATCCATATAATCATCAGGACATTTTGAGTATTCCAACGTTTGATTTTCGACAAGAACAGAATAATTATGAAAAACCTCCAGTGGCATATAGTAAACATTTTCATTTTTTCACTGCTCCAGAAGAACCAGAAATTTATGATGATATCATTCCCGAATACCGAAAACATATTCGAGTAGTTGTTATAAAAGCACCAGAAAATAATAGATTGATATCTGCTGTTTCTCGATTGGCAACGTCATTGGCTGAAGAAAAGACAGCAATATATGTACTAAACAAGGAACCAGATCTAGACGATCTAACTGCGCAACTTAACAAGTTTAAAGATGGGACCCATGAACGGCCTGAAGTTCATTTCGTCAAATATAAGACATCCGATGAGGCGCAAAATGCTGCAATAAATATTCAATCGCAGTATGACTATTTAAATGGTCCATCAAAACACGCGAGTGGGGGAGAAGTCCCAACGAGTAGTTTATTTCCACCATTCAATAATGAACCAACTGATCAACAGAAACCACTAGATAGTCAAAAGTCGACTCAGAGTGATGGCAGGGCAGGAAAAGTTATATTGAGTTCGGGTGTACCACATTCTACAAGCGAAGAAATCGCAAATACAACATTAGTGCCTGAAACATCTGTAACAAAAACTCCCCCCTTAATTGGTTATTATTTGCCTCCGGGTACGAGTAAAAGTTCAATAGACCTTAGGATACACAATAGTGATCTAAAAAGCTAGGTCAGGCAATTTAATAAGCAAATAGAATAATTCTGTGTTGACTCGCTACAATCTCAATCAATCACTTGCTTTAGAATTGGGGTTACATTGTATCCACGTGCCTCTTTTTAACAAGTCCATAAAGGCTTAAAACAAAACTATGTCAAATGAGTTAAAAGACATATAAAATAAAGCATTTTTTTGTAATAATTTTTAAATAGAAACTATTTGTTTTTCTTTTTTATTTGCTTCCGCATTAAAAAAAATACGGAAAATTTTTTAGAGAGATTAATAAAATAAAAGGTCCGACACGACTCAGACAAACTTTCCCAGGACATGAATGTAAAAATGTATTGCGTTTGAGCCAATCAATTTCGCTAAATTATCTATTTGCTGTTAAAGCATTTTTATAATTTTAATTGTATGCGTAACTTAAAAAAAATTCTGGCACTTACGTTTTTTTTGAAGGAATTTAGTTGTCTATATATAATAACAGGTACTTACCATTTCATAATAATAATACAATATTTTTTTTTGAATTTATTTAGCATTTACATTAAATACCTACAAATTAATCTATTAAATTGCATAATTATATACAATATCTTATTAAAAATTATTTTCAATTTAACATGTTCTGGGAAGGAATTACAAATTTGAGATATTTAACTATTTTGTGTTATTGTTTTCCTATAAGTTGGGAGTCACAAATTGTTAAAATTTCTTGATTGATATGGCAGGACTTGACCTTCATAGTTAATTAAACCGTTAAAAAACGTAGGTAAATCTCTCATTCATATTTTTTGAAAAAACAAAAGAACATCTACCATCAAATTTTGTTTAAATATTTCCCAACCAAAACTGCTTAAAATATTCAAAAAACTTGTATAGCGATAGCAATAAAGGATTAGTATCATCGCTTTTATTTGAAGTTTTTACAGTCTATATATAATAATAATTATCACTTAACAGACAAAGTACAGATGAACAATATTCAAAATGCGATTTGATTGTACCACTCTTTGATTCTTTGAAAAAAATACACTTTTTTGGATATCTTGTTTACAACATAATTAACATGTTTATCAAACTTTAAATTTTTATCTATTATCACACCTAAGAACTTAATTTGATCTACGTGTTCTATTTTTTCATTGTCTATTCTTAAATCTCTATTGCACTACAACATCATCGCCTTCATCTTTTGAACATTCGCCTTCATTTTTTTCTTTCACCAGGCGCTTATGCTGTCGAGATCTTCTGGTAGTTCTTCTACAAGAATATACCCACGATGTATATTAGGGCATCATCGGCAAACATGACAATTTTGCAATGCTTCAAAATGTTGCATACGTTATTTATATCGAGGATTAACAAAACAGGCCCAAGTATTGAGGAAGCACTCCCAAGAATTTTGATATTGCATCCAAACGGATGTTCTCTGGGTTCTTGGATCAATATATGATACGAACCACATGAAAACCATATCTACTGCTTCAATTATTATTGGATTAATAAACCTCTATCGATAATTTCTAAGGCCCGCTTATGGCCCGAGAAAAAAATTGCATTAATGGTAGATCCCCCTGCTTGATCTTCTTTCCAATTCATTAGAACGTAATTTCAAGCTGTTTCACAGGAATGTTGTCTTGTGAACAAAAATTGATTATCGATTGGTTGGCATTGGTCGGTAGTTTTCACATAGCCTCGAGCCATTAACTTTTTGTATTGGCGTGACCAACGATTCTTTCCATGAAATTGGAAAACATTCCGAAATTAATGATTTATTCACGATTTCATTCCATTCTCTTCAAATGCATCTAAAAACTTCTTTGGACTTATAAAAATTAGGTCTTTCTTATTTTTCATTCATTCGTTACACTTTAAAACCTTTAACCGTTTGGCCTAAAAAATTTTTTCTAAAAAGTGGGCGGATGTTTAAATATGACCAACTAACATTTCTTCGCAGCTGCCGAAAAATATACAATGTTTCTCAAAAGAAGCTTAAACTTGGGTGAATATTCGAGGTTTTTGACACTTGAATTCTTCGCCGAGCATACCTCTCAATCGAAAATGAGTTAAAAGTTGAAAAGACCGGAAAAATAAGATCTGGCTGGCCAAGATAAAGAACCTTTCAACCTACCCAAACTGAACCTAAGTACGCAAGTGCTTTAAATGTTGCTTTTCGTAGGGTCAGGGTCATAATCCCGAAAACCAAAATCCAGAAAACCGAAAATCTCGAAAACTTAGAATCCTAGAGAACCAAAACCCCGAAATCAAAATCTTGAAAAATTACATGAAATGAAAAATTTGCGCAATTTCTTATTATTATTATTATTATTATTTTTATATTATTTTTTATAGATAGATAACTGAATGTTCATTTCCGTGATTTTCTGTTGTTATATTTTATTACTGCGAAAATTGATCAATACAACACAAATAAAATAAAATTTGTACATAAAGGGTGATCCATTTCGAGGTTCCCAACTTTTTTAAGGAAAAAAACACAAAAAATTCAAATTTAATGGAGAATGTTTATTATCATTTGAAAGAACATTCCTTGGCATTTTTTTTGAAGATTATGTCTATCAAATGTTGGCCGTTGCTACGTCGCAGATGTTTTCCTCCAAGGCCTGAATCGAAGCGGGTTTGTCGGCATAAGCTTTTGACTTTACATATCCCCACAGGAAAAAGTCTAACGGTGTGATATGTAAAGTTGGCCGTTACACCGGCCAACATTTGATAGACATAATCTTCAAAAAATAAATGCCAAAGAATGTTCTTTCAAATGATAATAAACATTCTCCATTAAATTTGAATTTTCTGTGTTTTTTTCTTTAAAAAAGTTGGGAACCTCGTAATGGATCACCCTTTATATATAAAAAAAGAGTCAAATGAAGTAAAAATAACTTGCTAACTAGTAGATTCATACAAAAAATAAATGAAGTATATCTACTACATATGTAGTACATTGGCAGCCATGCTCTCGAGTCCCAACACCAAAATTTTACCCACCTATAGTGTAGGCGGATTAATTTAAATTAAACTGTCGATATGGCAACCACCCGACCGCGACGATTACAAATTCATTTTCGGTTGAATTTTATATGTAATAATTTACCCTATCCCATAGGGGTATATTAGTTTTGACAATTAGTTTGTAACATAGAGAAATAATTTCACTAGTTATACCTCAAAGTATATGGATCGACTTAGAATCGCTAGCTAAGTCGATCAAGCCATGTCTGACTTTCCGTCGGTCCGTCCGTCTGAGTGTCACCGAATTTTTGGGCCTTAAATTTTTGAGCTACAGCTCAAATTTGGTATATAGACTCTCTATCCGACGTAGCACAACAAGTGTAAACATGTTTGAAATCGGCCTACTACCACATCCCCTTTTTAGAAAAACATAGTCTGAAGAGCATATCTAGATAATCCTAATGTCTATATTTCGTCTATAAAAAGGTTTTTGCCACGCAAACTATTTGGGGGCGTTTTCAGCTAGAAACGTTTTTCGGTAAAATTTTAGAATATTGGAAAAAAAACTTTGATGCTAAATTATTAACTATGATAATATAAACATTTCCTCAACATATCATCTTAACCCACACCCACTCTTTGGAGGCGTTTTCATAAAAAAAAACATTTGTATACTCTACGCCATACCATATATGCAGTAGAAAAACATTGTTTTTTCGAAAGATTTTAAACAATACATTGTGACAATGTCAATTTCAATATTTCTTTGCCATAAAGCTCACATTTTAGCGATATTTATTTTAAGTATGGTAGGGGATAGAGTAAAAAACGATCGTAGCCTTCTCATATGTTTTTTTTCATAAACTCGCGATAATAACAGAGGAAATAAAAACATATTTGCATAATCTGTGAAGTTATGCGTATCTGAAATTTGTATCTTGTTGAATAATTAATGCCACAACAAATTGGATAATCAATAAAGTTTTGAATTATTTTATGAGCATTTTGATACCTCGGAATATGGCGCCATTTAATTTTTTAAATGTTTCGAATATTAAATAAATTGTTTTCAGCGGGTTTTAATGGGGTCAATATCTGATATACAAATTATTGCAAATTCGGAAGTTGTCAAAATTAATTTAATAAGTGCGGAATGCTCTATCGGGTTTTTCAACAGGGACGCTAAAAAAGTTGAGCGACAGGGACAGCAAACGACGCCATATTTCTTGCCGCTCTTTTGACATTTCTCTTCAGTAAGGTTTGCCATTTCATGATGGAAAGATATACGATCCAACAACGAGTCGAAATTATTAAAATTTACAACCGAAATTCGGAGTCAGTGGCCTCAACGTTAAGAGTGCTACGTCCAATTTATGGTCGTCATAATCGTCCTAGCAGATCAACAATTGAGCGTCTGGTGGAAAAATTTGAATCCACAGGCACAGTACAAAATGTTCCCGTGCCAGTGAGACAAAGAAGTGCCCGTAGTGTCGAGAATATTTCTAACGCTGAGGCTTCAGTTGAAGAAAGCCCAAATGTGTCACTCACACGTCGTTCTCAAGCGTTGGGCATCTCTGTGACGTCGTTGTGGCGAATTTTGCGAAAAGATCTTGGCCTACATCCATACAAGATTAAATTGACGCAAGAACTAAAGCCGCTCGACCACCAGAAGCGTCGTATGTTCGTGAATTGGGCTAAGCAACAACTTGAAAATGATTCGGATTTTCATCGAAAAATAATTTTTTTTTTTTTTTTTTTTTTTTTTTTTAACGTTTATTTATTCACAATTTCTTTAATATTAATTAATAGCCTAAATAAACTTAAAGACTAGACATTTTTAAATTTTGCCAAAGTAAAAGACCATTATGGTTCGCATTACATGATATATAATTTGTTTGTTTAATTCAATTTTTATATTTTTTGTGAATTTTTGTATTATTGTTATGTACTATATATTTTTTTTTTGAAAATAGGAAAATGTGAATCAAAACCTATTAGAAGACAGTCGCAGCTTTTTTTTTTTTATATAAAACTAAAACCTACAAGACTAACTTAACCTATCTAAACCTATCTAAATCTATCTAGGCCCTGTCATCTTCAGCGATGAGGCTCATTTAAGGCTGAATGGCTTCGTCAATAAACAAAACATGCGGTATTGGTCAGGCAGCAATCCACACGTACTCCATGAAAAAATTACGGTTTGGTGTGGTTTATGGGCCGGCAGCGTCATTGGGCCGTACTTCTTCCGTGATGATCAAGACCGCACGTTACTGTGAATGGGAATCGCTACCGTTCAATGATAACCGAATATTTTTGGCCCTAAATGGATGATATGGACTTGGAGGACATGTGGTTTCAACAGGACGGCGCCACAAGCCACACAGCCAATGCCACAATCAATTTATTGGAATCCAAGTTTGGAGAGCGTGTTATCTCACGAAATGGTCCAGTCGCTTGGCCGCCTCGGTCGTGCGATTTGACGCCGTTAGACTATTTCCTGTGGGGCTATGAACTTCGTACGAATATCGAACGTGAAATTGCAGCAGTATCGGGCGATTTATGCTTGAAAACCGTCGAAAATTGGGTTCAGCTTCTGGACTTCTGCAAGCGTGCCCGTGGTGGCCATGCAAAAGAAATCGCGGTCCATACATAATGGCATCGAACGTACTTTCACAGGAATAAAGAATTTCATTGATATCCAAAACCGTTTTTGTTTTATTTAAAAAAAAAAAACGTTTGTAGCGCTCTTATTGAAAAACCCTTTATAATTAATGAGGACATTGGTGAAGATGAGCTAAGAGGCCAACAGCAGCGCTCAATAACGTAAATCATATTGATGGGCCCTGTCGTAGGGGTATATAATATATTGGAACCGGCTTTCCAGGTTGGGTTTTGTGCTTTTTCGTGATTGTATAGTTAATTCAATCATGAAAAAAAAACAATATCATAGGAAAAAAAAAGATTCTAATTTTGTCGACCACACTAATTATAAATAAGACGACGACGATTTTATATGCAACTTGCATGTTATAACCCTTAACAATCTCCCACTCTCAGGCAGATCGAACCATTCAATATTGGTGATGATAGCCAGACCTACCAGCCACGCGATCTAAATGAAGTGATGATATTAAAACCTAGATTTAACACCAAAAAAATCTTTGGTTGATATAAACATGTCTCAATAGTTATGAATAGTTGTGAATTTAGACAAGTTTCGTAATGAAACCAAACAAGATTTAATTTAATTTTTTTTTACAAAAGTATCATTAACATTTTCATTTGAATATTTTTTTATATTTAAGCAACAATATATTAACATTATTGATTTCATACTTAATTAACAAGCGTGTTTAATTTACAATGTAACTTAATACTATGAAACGTAACACTTTTGTAATTGAAAAAACTCTGAGATAATCAACTGAATTTTTAAAGAATCACAAACGATGTTTAAGTATCACAAACATGTTCAATTTAGTTTTCTTATTTTAAGTATCACGTTGAATTGTATCAAATTGGTTACTTTTCCTGTTCAGTCAACAACAAATAACCATGTGCGTTTAATAATTACATTCAGTTTTGGTACAATTTTTATTACTAACTGCTTGGTTGCAAGAAAAAAAAACTATTCGAAGCATTGTAACCAATCTAATTCGTTGGAGTTATTTTTTTACTACGTGGTACGGTAATCAGAACCACTGTTTCGAAGGAGAGGAGTTGCGCCACTTAGTTAAATATTTCTTGCCCTTGCCGTCACATTTTATTAGCATTTTTAAAAAGAAATAAATATTCCTTAGAGGAAGTAGGTCATAACGTTAAATTACCCACCAACGATATGGACCAACAACGATAGTCGACAAGGTTTTTTTTCGGGGAAGGCTATTAAGGATGCCGGTAATGACGACTATCTTGCCAAGCTATATGATTGTGGAGATGATTTGCGAAGCAACAAACACAAACTTATTAGCAACATTTGTTCGATTAGACAAGGTTATTATTATTATTATTATTATTATTATTATTATTATTATTATTATTATTATTATTATTATTATTATTATTATTATTATTATTATTATTATTATTATTATTATTATTATTATTATTATTATTATTATTATTATTATTATTATTATTATTATTATTATTATTATTATTATTATTATTATTATTATTATTATTATTATTATTATTAAGTGGCAGTCCGGAATGAACCTGGGCCTCAACCAATATGCCTCGCCAATTAGCCCGGTCCTTAGCTAACTGCCTCCAGTTGCGCACTCCAAGTTGGTTGAGGTCGGTTTCTACTTGTGCGCTCCACTTAAGGCGAGGTCTTCCTCTACTGCGTCCGACGTCTGGCTGGGTATCGCACACTCTGCGAGCCGGAGTATTGATGTCCATTCGTTCTACATGTCCTAGACATCTTAAACGTCCAATGCGTATGGGCATGCCGCTGTACAGCTCGTATAGTTCTTGATTGAATCTTCGTCGCCATTTTTTCAAGAATTTTCCTCTGAAATCGACCAGGGTTTCTTGCTTTAGAGGCTGTCAATTCTTCAACGCCGTAGAACAGGACTGGGATGATCAGAGTCTTATATAAGATCTCCTTAATAGTATGAGTGAGGGCTTACTTACTAAGTTGCCTTCCTAGCCGGAAGAAACAGCGGTTGGCAAGAGTAATTCTTCGTTTAATTTCTGACGAGATGTTGTGAGTTACTTGGCTTATGAGTTTTTGGATGTTTCTTACAAAGTCATCTCCGCCGGCTTTAAAAAGCTCGCTGGGAAGGCTGTCATTTCCGGCAGCCTTAGTTTTCGCAGCAGTTTTCGCTGTCGTTACAAATATTGAATGGTTCGTTTTGCCTGACAGCCAGTCAAACCAGGGGTTTCTTGCTGGTGGGCGCGAGAAACCTAGCACATCAGTTGCGGCTGATCTAATGGCTTGTTGGCATCGTTGCCATTGTTCTTCGATATTCGATGCTGGTGGTATGGAGTTAATCGAGAGGTTAAGGGATACGCATTGCGCGAAGGTCTTGGCGGTTTATTGAAATTGCAGTCTTTCAACATTTAATTTTTTTCACAGTATTTCAGGATTGTTGTAGGGTGTTGGATATCCGCATTCTTACCTTGGTAGTGGTCTGAGTCGATGTAAGCTCCTCGGAATGTTCGGACATCCAAAATACTGGATGCCTGCCTCTTGTCTATCGCAATATGAACAATTTGGTTGACCGTTCGTTGGCCACGTTCCCTTATGGATATCGAGGTGAGGGAAACCGTGTGCTGGCTTTAGTGGCATTGCGTTCCGTAGCGAAGTCAATTACCCTAAGTCCGTTACCAGGCGTGTTGTCGTGTAGGCTATGTTTTCCGACAATACTGCTAAAGATGTCTTCTCTTCCTACCTTTGCGTTAAAATCACTCAGCACGATTTTAACATTGTACTTCGGTAGTCGCTCATAGGTTTTGTCAATGAGCTCGTAGAAGCAATCCTTAGCAATATCATCTGTTTCCTCCGTTGGGGCTTGAGCGCATATAAGGCTTATGTTGCCAAATTTGGCCTTGATGCGGATTGTTACAATGCGTTCGCCAATGTCTTGGAAACATAAGACTTCTTGCCTAACTCTGGCACTTATAACAAATCCGCATCCGAATAGTCGCTGTTTCGGCTCACTAAAACACGGTCCGTAGTAGATGTCACAGTTGTTCATCATCTTGTTGCTCGGCACATCCCATCGTATTTCCTGGATGGCCACCATATCTGTTCAAGGGACCTGACTAATCCTTCAAATTCCTAGACAACCTGTTGTCCGAATATGTCGAAGCAGCTTGTCTATGTTCGCCTGGACAGCAGGCCGGGTAATCATTCCGTGCCATTCTGACCTGGCTGTTTATAGTGTTTCTTTTTTTCGTCTTATTATCAACACTCGCGCTTATCGTTTAGCAAGTCAAATCCGGTTGAATGAGACCATTACCCGATGGTTACCACTTGGAGGTTAAAAATTAGCAATTGATGTGATGTGTAGTCAGAGTTACAAGCACTGGGCATTGCGAAGCTAAAGCCAATCAGAGTCTCCCCTCGTTCTACAACACCCAACCATCCGAAGATGGATCCTATATGCCTTAATAATGTGAACCAGTTTGAATACACTGACAACCTGATCTGCCTTTTCACTATACTTTTACCTCAGGAAATCCACAGCATGTTGCCATATTTAGAATATCTATATTATTACTACATGAACATTTTTATTAAAAACAACAAGTGGGAGATACCCTTCACTTTGGGTTTGGATAAAAATCAATTAATCCCTTGTAAAGTTATCAACAACATACATCCCGAAAATCAACGGAGTATCTACTTTGGTCTTCAATATCTGTTGGTGATTGACATTATCACCAACAAAAAAAAATTCTTATTCAGCACAAATAAAGGTGCTATAAAATGATGAATGCGTCCATTGCAAAATGACAGCTGAATATATAAACAAGAAATGTAACCTTTTTGACAGTCCGCCAAAATAGGATAATTTGCGCCAATAAAAATGAGAATCTAACTTATAACGTAAGACAAAGGTTGTGTTTTATTTTACATATTCTTTAACTTTTTCACAAAGACCGAAAAACATTGGTCCTTCGAGTTATCAGAATCAGTACCTTTGTGTTACATATCCGAGAGTGAAGTGGATTATATATTTCATCTGAAAGAAAAACAAAAGACATTTAAAAGTTTTGTGTAAATTGTGTTCGAGGGTTATATATACATATATACATAGTTTCCTTGATGCGCTAGATCAGGCTAAAAGTAGTTGTAAGGAAAGTCGCAAACAGAACCTGCTGCCACCACATCTGTAAGCTCGGAGATTAATCTCCCGAGTGTAAAATTGCCTGTTTTTTCAGGAAAGTACGAGACTTGGCGCTCGTTTCGCGACATGTTTGTGTCCATTATCCATAGCAACGTAGGTCTGTCATATATAAAAAAACTGCATTATTTAAAGACAAGTGTTTCTGGAGAAGCGGAAAAATTACTTGCTCACCTGTGTATAGATAATGGTAATTATTTCAAGGCGTGGGACATCTTAACAGATCGGTATGATCACGAGCGGTTTTTAGTTAACACCCAGTTGAAGTGTCTGTTCAACCAACCATCGGTAAGCCAAGAACGTGCTGATTCCATCAAGGAGCTGCTAGATACATCAAAGGAAGTCATACACAATTTGGATAATCTAAAAGTACCGGTACAACATTGGGACGCTGTGTTAATTTTTGTGCTGCTTCAAAAACTTCCCACCAAAACACAACAACTTTGGGAGGAGCGTTTAAGTACCCGAGATGACCCCAAGAAATTACCCAAATTTGATGATTTTACCCAGTTTTTAGAAACCAGATTTCGAACGCTAGAGGCAGTCAATCAACAACAGACCCGAAGTTCAACGGAGTTGGCAAGAACCGTAACCAATCGAAATTCTTTTCACGCACAAACCAATACAACTAAATTTTGCTGCAAGATTTGTAAAAAAGGACTTGTAAAAAAGGACATGTGCCAAGTTTATAAAAATGTCAATACCCGAACGCTGGCAAATTGTAGGTAGATTAGGCAAAAATTATCTGGCATATAGTCATTTGCTAGAGCAATGCCAAAGTGATCGTAGGTGTCACTACTGTCACCAATCACACCACTCCCTACTACATTCCAACCCAACCAACAGTACAAACGTAAGACAAAGCTTGTGTTTTATTTTACATGTTCTTTAACTTTTTCACAAAGACGGAAAAACATTGGTCCTTTCAGCCGGATGCCTTTTGTTTGTCCGGGAACCAAAAGAACATTTTTTAAAAACTAGTTCCCAGTTGAGTTAGCCTAATCAAACATAAGAATTGTATGTACGCGTCAACACAATACTTTATATACAAATAAAAATTAAACATTTTAATCAATATCAACAACACTTTAAACCTAATATTAACTTTTCCATATACCACCGACCGGTGGCAAATAGCTTTCACCAGTGGTGCCCGGTCGAATTGAATTGGACACCAAACCACTGTTTCCTAAACGATCAGCGAAAAGTTGTGTTTGTTCGGGTGGTGAAGCATAGTTTATGACTGGAGCAACGCCTTCATTTGAGGAATGTGTTGATCCACCCAAAGCATCGTATTGCTGCTGGATGGATTGTTGGGCATTGATGACATCCTGTGGAGTCCTGTAATTAATGAATCTAACCTCTGGCTTCTGCTTAACAGAGTTGTTGATCAGCTGAATTTGGTCAGCCAATTCTGATACGTCCGGTTGCTTGCTCAGAACATAGATGAGTGTCTTGTCTTCTGAACCTTGTTTGGCCAATTGAAGAGCAGCATTCTGGAGAGCGTTATTTTCTGGTGTCTTAATAAATACGACGCGAAGATTCTTTTTAATGGAAGCTGCAATTTGTTGAGTCGATTGGTCTTCATTGAAATCTTCCTCGGGAGCTGAGTAGGTGTAGTATTCCTTGTTAAGTCCGCCGTCGATGATTTGTCCACCTCCTTCTCCGGACAGCCCAAAAGAGTTTGATAGACCAAATGAACCGGATGAATGAATTGAACCATCACCAATACCGGAATCTAAATCAAGTGACGCTCCACTCGTACCACTGAAGCCAATCGATCCAATAGGGCCACCACCAATTCCTGAACTGAAGCCTGAATTGAATCCTGAACCATCAGACCTTATATCGACTCCCGATCGAACAAAGTCTGGCATTCTAATGGATCCTCCACCAATTCCTGAACTAAGCACCATCACTTCTGAGCTTATATCAACTCCTGGTCCACTACTACCACCAAAGCCAGTTGATCGGATGGAACCAACCCCAGATGCGGGTTGATAATTGTATCCCACTCGTATTGCAGATACAACTGCTATGAAACTCAGAACCTACATAAAAAATAAAATGTTATTAGCTGACAATATTTAAGGATTTTTTAATAAAGTCCTACCAAAAAAACCCTCATGTTGTGTTTGACTTTCTCGATTGGATACTACAACTTGTGTGTGAACATATCCCCAACATACAGAGTTTTATAATTATAAATCTTTTGAATTAATTTCAAATAAATTTAGTTGAAATGGCCGCCAAAGAAATTGCAATGGCTAGTTCGACCGTTTGAAGTCGTCGACCTTCCGCCAATTGCAGCTGATAAAAATTTATTCAAAATACCTTCGTCGCATTGTGGGTGCTGCTGTCGTTTGCAAGCTATGCGACATAAGTATGGAATTCGTTGTTTTCGATTTCAAGTAACCACTCAATAAACAATCATCGATGAACAAGGCTTATGTATTGTTTAACGTCAATTTACATAAATATGTTATGGCACGGCATGTAGAGGGGAAGCGATTGTAAACAACAGATTGATCGATAACTTTCATCAATCGATATCTAGTGAGAAATGTAAGCCGATTGAATAATCGGTATACAGTAGCCATAAAATCTACGTATTCGCTGATCAACAAACAAAAAATATATTTAAATTTAGTTAAGAAACAGTAGACAAGGCCGCTTTGATGTTCCATAAATCGGCTAATACAAATGATTAGGCATTAAGTAAGATATCATTTTTATTAATATACCTAATTAGGGTATGGTCGTATGGATGACATTTAAAAGCAGATATCTATAAAATAAGGAGAATAGAAAGTTATTGTTGCTTAATTGTGTATGTGTAATAATTTTATTAGGATGGGTTGTTAGGTCAAATAATCACTGCGTTCCATTTTATTGCATTACCTCTGTTTAAGCTGCGGGGTTTGACAGTTTGAATCTAAAAGGTTACCATCAAAATTTTGATTTAGGCTCAAGGTATCATTGAAATGCATCATTATAACAAACCAAATAGCAAAACTGAAATTTTACAATATAATATTTTTATAGCAATCATTACAAAATTCAGTCATAAAAATAAGTCATAAAATTCTGCACGTTTGTCACGTGTTAAAAAATACTATTGGTGTTATTTTCTACCTTCATTGGGATGCTGCAACACGTTGTTGTTGATGTTTTACAAAAAATAAGTCCAACTTCTTTTAAAAAAATTATCTGCTTTTCTTTGGTCTTCGTTTAGGATGAACAGTGGATGTTTAGCCGCCGTTGTTAATTAAAAAAAATAACTTTAATCTCACGAAGGCTGATTAAAGAATGAACTTCGCTTGCATGAACAAAAAAATAACGGAACAAATTTTGATGTTTGTGTGTTTTTTTCTATGATATATTATGTACAGTCCGTAACACTTGAATGGCCTCACACAAGAATTACTTTTAAATTAAATAAAACCTTTTTAGGACATTTTGTTGTGTTTACGATGATCTCACTTTGAGGTGTTACTGTCGAGTGCCTTAAATGCAAAAAAAACTCCAAATCCTATATTGTGCCCAAGCTCACTGTTTATACGGGAGAACTTCTCAAAATACTGCCTCGGAAAGCAATATTAAGCTTCACTTTATAATAACTGATCAGTAACGTCTTTAACCTGACCATCATTTTGGGTTAAGAAGTAAGCATTCGAGGGTAGACCAAGCACATCGAATTACAGACGTAATTGAGAAAGCTCTTGACACGGTGTGGCATAGAGTCCTTCAATTCAAATTAAGACTAGTTCTGCCTGAACAATTATATAAAATCCTCGTCGCGTATCTTGCACATAGACTCTTCCGTGTGAAACTAGGAAACGAATATTCTGAATTCAAAGAAATCATGGCGGGAGTACCCCAAGGAAGTGTCCTTGGACCACTCTTGTGCCTCCTATTCACTCGTGATATCCCCCAAACAAACGATACAAAAGTTGTCTCGTTTGCTGACGATACTGCTATGCTAGCAGTTGGCACAACAATAGAGGAAACAAATATGAAATTACATAATGCTCTCAACGGGGTTAATGAATGGACAAAATCAGGGCGGATTGTACTTAATGAGAGCGAATCACGTTGCTCGGAAAATATTCGAAGCTTAGCCCTGATAACAAGCTTCTATTATACAAGCAAGTGCTAACTTGACCTCATTTACGTCTAAACCCATTTTTGCCGCTTCCTTCTCTATACTAGCAAACGTGGCTATGATATCACGTTGGGTCCTACCAGTGATGTCAATATCGTCGGCGTGTAGTTGAATAGATTTTTTGGAAAATTGTGCTTCTGGTGTTGGCTCGTGAGTTTTGCACAATCCTCTCAAAAAAAACAGAAGGAAGAAGTCACATGACAGCGCATCGCCTTGCCTAAATCCTTTTTTGGTATCGAATGTACGGTGAGGTCGTTTTCGACCCTGATGGAGCAGCGAGAATTCTCCATCGTCATCCTAGACAAACGGACGAGTTTGGGCGGTATACCAAAACTAGACATGGCTCTGTATAGTTCGTCTCTATAAATGCTGTCATATTCCAGGATCTGCCGAAGTGTGAAGATTTGATCGGCTTTGGACTTTCCTGGCCTAAAACCACACTGATAAGGGCCTATCAGGATGTTGTTAAACTTATGCCTCTGTATTTGGCACAGTTGACAGGGTCTCCTTTTTTGTGAATCGGGCAAATTATGCTGAGGTTCCACTCTTCGGGCATACATTCTTCCGACCAGATTTGGCTTATGAGTTGGTGGATGTTACTTACCAAGTCATATCCGCCGGCTTTATAAAGCTCGACGAGAAGGCCATCATTTCAGCGCCTTATTAAGCTTTAGTTTAGACATTGCTATCCTCACTTCATCGTCATCGCCGTTTAACAGTCTGCAGAAGTGGTTCTTCTATATACTCAGCATCGACTGTGTCTCAACTACGATATTTTCTTGTTCATCTCGACAGGATTCTGTTCGAGCCTTGTATCCTTGGCTTTGACGTTTACACTTTGGTAAAACTTACGCGCTTTTTTTGCTCTTGTTTCTTCTTTCTGAAAAGCCGGTGTTCTTCCCTTCTTCTCTGCCTATAGAGCTCAACGGCAGCTCTCGTCTTCACCTGCAGCTTAGCCTTGTAGGCCTCGTTCTTGGTTGTGAGCATATGTCGGCATTCCTCTTCAAACCAGGGGTTTTTGCTGGTGGGCGTGAGAAGCCCAGCACATCAGTTGCGGCTGATCTAATGGCTTGTAGGCAAAGTTGCTATTGTACTTCGACATTCGATGCTGGTGGTGTGGTGATAATCGAGAGGTTTAGGGATACGCGTTGCTCGAAGGTCCTGGTGGTCTCTTGCGATTGCAGTCTTTCGACATTAAATTTTGTTCACAGTATTTCTGGATTGTTGTGGCGTGGTGGATATCCGCATTTTAACCTTGGCTGCAACAAGGTAGTGGTCCGAGTCGATGTTAGCTCCTCGGAATGTTCGGACTTCCAAAGTACTGGACGCGTGCCTCTTGTCTATCGCTATGTGATCAATTTGGTTGACTGTTTGTTGATTTGGAGACCGCCATACCCCTTATGGATATCGTGGTGAGGAAACCGTGTGCTGGCTGTAGTGGCATTTCGTTCCGTAGCAAAGTCAATAAGCCTAAGTCCATTACCAGACGTGATGTCGTGTAGGCTATGTTTTCCGACAATACTGCTAAAGATGTCTTCTCTTGTTACCTTTGCGTTAAAATCTCCCAGCACGATTTTAACATCGTACTTCGGTAGTCGCTCATAGGTTTTGTCAAGGAGCTCATAGAAGCATTCCTTAGCAATATCCTCTTTTTCCTCCGTTGGGGCGTGAGCGCATATAAGGCATATGTTGTTGAATTTGGCCTTGATGCGTGTTGTTACAATGCGTTCGATAATGTCTTGGAAACATAAGACTCTTTGCATAAGTCTGGCACTTATAGCAAATCCGCATCCGAATAGCCGCTGTTTCTGCTCACTATAACACGGTCCGTAGTAAATGTGAGAGTTTTTCATTCTCTTTTTGCCCGGCCCATCCCATCGTATGAGATGACATTAGTGCCATCCCATCCTAGATGGCAGTAACATCTGCTTTGTAGCAGTTTAGGGCTTCCGCTGGTTGTTCGCTTGCACCTCTCCTGTTTAATGTTCTAACATTCCAGGTGCAGATACAACGTCGTTGTCCTTTTTTCGTTTAGCCGTGTCATCAACAATAAAATCAGTCCTTTCCGAGGCTATTGGTTTCTTCGTAACATCTATTTTTTTTTCCATGGTTGGGTAGTTAACCCAAAGCACAATCCTTAACCTGGAGGGCCAGTTCCAATTTATTAGATACCCCTAGGACACGGGGCCATCAGTATCCACTACGGGATTGAGCGCTGAATGTTGCACAAAACATAAAAAAGGTTTATAAGGATAGATTCTTGACGAAACAAATTTGTTGCGGCGTCTTCAAAGAATTACACCCTTGGATTCAGCCCGTTAGTCACAAACCGCTCTATTCATTGCGGATAAAGCAGGAGCTCTCATTTATATACACTCGTCATAAAAAATTGCTAGATAATTCGCATACTTTTTTTGTGAGGCTTTAGTGAGTAAAAATTTCGCACTACTTTGGACACGTGCTCATCGTGTCTATGAAGATTTTCACCAGCCCCCGGGGAAAAAAAAAACAGTTTATGCGCCGTAATTCGTAAGCAAGCAAAACAAAGTATATATCAGAAGCCTTCAATCCGATGTGCGGATTGTTTTATACCTTATCCCATCCTATCCTTAAAATTAATATTCCCAAAAACATTGCATACTGATATGTTCGCCGGATGTAACTTGATAAACGATACGTTCGAGTGTTGATAAAAAGGCGAAAAACTGTGAACATTATAAACAGCCTGGTCAGACCGTAACGGAAAACCCGTCCTGTAATCCCAGGCGAACCTAGATGAGCTGCTTCAACATATTCGGACAACAGGTTATCTCAGAATCTCAAGGGTAGTTCAGGTCCATTGAACAGGGTAGCGGATGAACCAAAAGGCCGAAAGCAGCGCTCAATCCCGTAGAAGATACTGATGGCACCGTGTCCTATCTAATAAATTGGAACTGACCCTCCAGGTTGGGGGTTGTGCTTTGGGTTAACTACTCAACCATGGACAGAAAACATTAGTTACGAAGCAATCAATAGATTAAAAAAGAACTGCTTTTATTGTTGAAGACCCTGAACAACGAAAAAATGGATAACGACGTTCGTATCTGCACCTGGAATGTGAGAACAGTAAAGAGGAGAGAGAACAACTAGCGGAAGCCCTAAACTGCTACAAAGCAGTCATTACTGCCATTCAGGAAGTACGATGGGATGGGCCGGGCAAGAAGAGGATGAAAAACTGTAAAAATTACTACAGACTATGTTAAAGTGAACAGAAACATCGACTTTTGGATGCGGATTTGTTATAAGTGCCAGACATAGGCAAGAAGTCTTATACCTCCAACACATTGGCGAACGCATTGTAACAATTCGCATCAAGGCCAAAGTCGCCAACTTATTTTATATATGCGCTTACGGCTTGACGGCGGAAAAAATTGACAAATTGACAAAATCTATGAGCGACTACCGAAGTACGATGTTAAAATTGTGCTGGAGGATTTTAACGCGAACGAAATGCTCCGACGGTATCCTGATTGCTGAAATTAGAGAGTAGAAAGATAAGACTCAAGACTCAACTCCAAAGAAAGTAGTTTTGTGGGTAAATATTATCGACTTCTGGTCTGTTGGCTTAGCGTCAACGCCGGAGAAGGATTAAGCCTTCAGGATGTGTGTGTTAATAGGGTTTCCGACATCCCAGAGTTCATCGTCATAGGGTCGACCAAAGGGAGTTTAATGCAAGATTTTGTAGTGGGGAGTGTACGCGTGTAATTTCTATGTATTCCGACTTATCGTCGATGTCCGGTTGAGGTGGTTGCAGTTTGTCGCACCTATAGATGTTCAGAAGGTTGGAGCTGAACCTATAGCTAACCGGCACTTGCTAATGGAGCAAGGGATTCCTGGTTGACAGTTATGTTAACGTTTTTGGAATCTTCTTTAGCCTCTTTAACCATGCCGATTCGCCAGTTATGAGTTGGAAGAAGAGGATTGGTAAATCTAATTATGTAAAGAATATCCCTTGGGTGGGATGGTAAACTTCCCTAGCAATGAACACTGCTATCTTATACAGATCTTAGGACCTCTGCTCTGCGCAGGCAATGTTCCTGATATGTCTCTGATAGAGACCCCGGTCGCGGCGAGTGGGCGCATAGCTCGGATGGTCGCGAAGGATTTGGAGGAAGTTGCAGCCGAGCTTCACTTTCAAATTACTCCATTTTCCCGGTATTATACTTCTATCCGGTTCACTGCGGTCAATTACACCCCAGTTATTCTATCCTCCACTGGGCCTTCAGACATGAGATGAGTTCCAGTGACATACAGAGCATGCACGAGATGGATTATGTCGGCAGAATAAATTGTATAATCAAGATGGTTACCAATCGCGACATATGCAACGTGTACTTGCCAAGCCGATTACAATTAAGTCAGGCTTAAGTAGGTTAGAAGTCTTAATTAGTTTAAGTTTGTTTTAATCTATATTAAGCTTTTTATAAAAGAAAAAAAGAAAAAATTACATTATTCAAAGTTTTATTTTTTTTTAAATTAAAATAAAATATCTTCTACTTACTTACATACTTTTCGGGCTCCCGAGTATCTGCTTGAGACACTGCAGCCTTTCATCCTCTACGATCCCGAGCTCGCTGCTTCCAGTTATCTAGAGACCAAGCGCTCTGGTATCCGCGATGGCTTGGTCTTTGAAACGAAGGTTTGGTCTTCCTTGCCTTCTCGAACCTTGGGGCTAGGATTCGAAGATCCTCTTTGATGGTGATCGATCTGGCGTTCGATGTGACCGAACCAATGTAGTCGACGTGTTTTGACTTTTTGCACTACATCCACATCTTGGTACAGCTCATAGAGTTCGCGGTTGTATCTTCTCCTCCATTCGTCCTGCTCATACACATGACCAAAACTCCGCCGAAGTATTTTTCTCTCGAAGGAGCGCAGTATCAGCTCTCCCTTCTTGCTTATCATCCAGCACTCGGTGCCATAGAGCATAACTGGCAGAATAAGGGTTTTATAGACCATACATTTATTCCTTCGAGTTAGGAGCTTCGAACCCAGTTGTTTCTCCAAACCAAAGTAGCAACGGCTTAGAGTATTTCTTCGCCGGATCTCCATAAGTCTATCATTCGTGGAGTCTATGTTTACTCCGAGGTCGGTGAACTCCTTAACTACCTCGAAATTGCTGCTATCAATAGTGACGTTTTGTCCTAGGCGGTGGACAGATGCTCTCCTTGCCGAAATCTGGTGCATGTGCTACTTCCAAACTGCACGTTGTAGTGCGTGCATATACAAAGGCATATTGTATACAAAGGCAAATTGTATACATGAAATCCTAATCATTGTGTTAGTATTTCTATTGAAGTGGACAATTTCCTTGAGTACAAAATGCGTATGAGAGCCGAATTACATACAACTTTTTTTCAGACTCCAAACGATGAAAAAGCATTTGGGTGGGTTTTCCACCATGTTCTACCGCACAAACTCGCTTTAGTAGTTTCAACTATTTGTTAACATTTTATACCGCAAACTTCAGTTCCCGCTCAAACAAAACCGGTTTTATGCCAGTTGAACTCGTGTGCATAGGGCCATTCTATTACAAATATACCAACAACACGAGGTGTTCCCAAGCGATCTTAAGAGAATAGATTTTTTTATTTGCTTCATAAAATCCAATTCACAGCGTTCCAAAAGAAGTTTCACTTCAAAAATATGAAAATCTTCAAATTCTCGCATGCTTGGTATCTGACCTTACGGCCAACTAACTCACTGTGAATCCACCACTCGTTTCACATTACAGAAAGTACAGAAGTTTTTCTCCATTTTTGTCGTCATCATCGCTAATAAACGATTTTAAATTTCAGATGTTCAACTTGAATTTAATGGTTTAAATAATTTTCTGGAATCACAGCTATTATTTTGGGCTTATACAATATCTATATTCTCTAAAATATGTACGCCTGCTTCAAGCGCTTATGACCGTAATCAAATATATGTTTAAATTAACGTTTACTTCGTCATTCCTGCTTAAATCTGATAGCCAATGGCTGAAATAAGTATGTCAAAAGGCTACAATCCATTGTTCCAATTGCTTAGTAACATATTTTAACCTATCTTTTATTGAACCAAAGTGGGAGAAGACATTTTTCTAAAGACGTAATTCAGTAAATATTTTTTTAACATGTAGGTCAAACATTTCTTCAATTCGATTGTTAAAAATGGTAATAATAAGAAAAGTGGACATTCTCTCAACATGTTGGTTAAGGGTATTCTTAAAATGTACAAATGCAACAATTAAATCAGAATTATCAGAGGAATACGTTTTGCACTTATAATTAGAACCATTTCTGGCTTAATGGCAAATTTGACACATTTTGGTTGTGGGGAGACCGTTATCGACTTATGATAAAGGTCCTTTAGCTGCTTAAAATGTATACTCGAGATCTCGACTGCGCCAACAACCAAAAGACAAAAAGGCACTACATGTTACAGAGCTTTTTATTTGATTAATGTACCTAATGCTTTAGGCCGGTGAAAAGTAAATTTAAACGCCAACATGGAAAAACTGCCTAATTGAACCCAACCTTAACTACTCGGGTCATTAGCCAAACACCACTCGATTAGCCAAACACTTAAGATGGCGAAATTTTTGAAAAAAAGCGTACAAACATTTTACAGAAAAATATTTTAAAATGTACCAAATGAAATATCCAAGAGTTGAATTTGTTGCCTATAAGTCCTTAAGGCCAAAGTAATATGTACCTCAATGGAATAAAAACTCTTTATTCTGAAAACTGTTTACTATAGAAAATATATGTTCAAATGAACTTTTGCGGTTTATTTAACATCAACAAAAACTTAAGAACTATAAGTAATATAACACAATAGGAGGCAAATATGATCGCACTTTATCTCTAACGATCGATCCAATAGAACTCGTGTCTGGTCTGTATTCCGAGGCTGAAGCATAGCCCAAGACGAGGACAACAGCTTCATTTGATGTACGCGTTGATCCACCCAAAGTGTCGTATTTTTGTTTAATTGACTGCTGCGCATTTATAGCATCCTGAGGTGTCATGTATTTGATAAATCGAAACTCTGTCTGACAGAGTTATATCGTGTCACAATTAGGTCTTAGCTTCAGCTTGGTTAAGACCTTGGTTCTGGATTTCGTATCGGACATATCAAGCCGACCGATAAGTCATCATCGAAGTGATTAAGACGCTGCTAAAATAATATATGTATTAACATGAATATTAATCTACAAGGAATTTCAATCCAAAAAGTGTGCGCATTTATTTACATTAAATTAATTCCGTCTAAATTTAGTCAAAAATAAAACTACCTTGTTTAAATTAAACCGGCCTACAATTTATTTTAAAGTGGATTGAAGGAGCAACACTGAGGCACCTATCTTGCAATGAATTAATATTAATTAATGACAATCATTGTAGTAAAATCGGTCATCAATTTCATTCTGTAATAATGCACCTGTAAAATATAATATTGGCTTTTTTACTTTCCTCGCGTTTTACTATGGAATGTTTTCCTAAATGAGCCGAATAGCCGAAATAAGTATTTGATTATATAAAAAAGCTTTTACAAGTTTCATAACTGGTTGCGAAACTGGCCACTTTCGATAAAAACGAAATTTCTCTCACAAAAAGAAAGATATTGTGAAAATATTCGACATCGAGATTTTAATTGAGTCTGTCCGTAATGGCTTTTCCAGGCAGAGAAATAAATTCGATATATACACCTTAAAGTATATGGATACACTCAGAATCACTATCTGAGTCCCTGTTTTTGGCCCTCAATTGTTGCTAAAACTACGAAATAAGTTACACGTATTCTTTGTATTTAAATTCCGCAAGCTGCCACGCCCACTTTTCAATCGAAAGAATTTTGAAAAAGCTATCTGAACAAGAAATAAAGAGAATCTCAATGTCTAGATTTTGTTCACATACCATTTTTTTTTGGTTTTCGGTAAAATTTTAAGGAAATTGAAATCAATGCAAATACTTCAGTAAAATTAATATGAACATTTCTGTTGATCATTTAAACCTAAGCGCACTTTTTGGTGATATAAAATGATTTCATAACAAGTGTCATAGCTAATGACATAGATTTGTTTAGCCATTTTTCAGGAAGGCTTATATAAAGGATGAAATGGGATAGGGTATTCAACGATTCACATAGCCTTTATATAAGTTTATACCCTATCCCATAGGGGTATATTAGTTTTGATACATATGTAGCTTGTAACATTGTGATATAAATTTAAGTATATGGATCGACTCAGAATCGCTAGCTGAGTCGCACACTTTTTTCCACGCCCACTTTTTAGGGGCGTTTTCAGTAAGAAACCTTTTTCGGTAAAATTTTAAAAATTTCGGAAAAAAATTTGATGCAAATTAATTGGTTTTGGTATTGGTAACATTCCTTCCATATATCATTTTTACCCACGCCCACTTTTTAGGGACGTTTGTATTGACGAAATATATAAATTAGGATTGCTATATGTTGTTTAGACACTTTTTCAAGATTTCTAAAGGTTTGGCCAACAATTACGTTTTTCACAAAAGAGGGCGTGGCACCTGGTGGATTTCAAAAAATTGCACACTTCTTTTTTAGCATTGAATCGTCTAGCTTCCTGAACTCGTTCTAGATGTTTTATAGTGCACTGAGTAGAAGTTATTTTAAGTTTTTAGATGCTTTTCTTAGACTACAATAGCAACGCCGTTTGCGTAGTCAGTTACATAGAATCGCCTTTTCTCCAGCTGTCTACTGCTATGTGTCAAGATGTTCGGAGATTATCAAAGATTATTATTAGTCTGCTGACATATCTTGTGACTAAAGCAACGTCAAACAATAAAGTAACTTTTAAATAATATCAGCCATATTCATATACTCATTACATGTATAAAATTATCCATTCCTTAAAATTCTTAATCTAATTCTTCTTTACCTACAGACTCAACATTGTGAACGATGTTATTAAGCCAACATAAGTCAACAAATGTTATAAAATTGTAGAAAACAAAGTTGTCACCATGAGTTTCACAAAAAACAAAACAAATTATCCCTTGGTAATTCTGCCGAGTAGTGGAACAGCCAGTTGTAATAGATTTCCCTCTTTTTGGTACTATATTTCACACAAACTTTATAAATATCATGGGGAAATATTTTATGAATTAGAATTTTTACTCGAATATTTTTTGGCCAATTTCCTTGGTACTCTACCTATAGTGCGTGCACCGATTAGCTGATATATCGTGGAAACCGCAATTGTACTTATGTTCAGCTTTAGATATGAATGAATTTTCACAAATGAAAATATGATCTCAAATATGCATATGAAGATGAGATCATACCGTCAATGAAAACAAAATACTTGAATAGGGAAACACCCGCAACTTGAAATATTAAATATGCTCAAATCTGCATACCTATTTTGTCTTTGGTTTCGTTCGAAACCTAAGGCGCTTGTTTTCAAAGCCACTCTTTTTGGGTATTATTATGGAATTCTTAATTAAGTAGCGCAAGGCTAACACAAATCTTGTCAGCAAACGTCTGACAATGGAATTCAAAATATTCAACGATGAAGCTGTATGCATATATAGTCAAGATATTTAAGCTATTGCTATAGTTTACACTAAAGATTCAACCGGAAAAGAAGTAACAAAAAATATCATGCGAGCTTTTGTGGTGAGAAAACATTTAAAATAGCATTTGATATTTTACTAAGCTGGTCTTTAACTATAATCAATTTCAGATTCTTAGTTTCATAGCAGTTGCTTCTGCAGGACGAGTTGGATATAACTACCAACCAGGATTCAGTGGATCCGACTTTAATGCTGGTGGATCATTTGCTCCTTCAAGTGGAAGTGGATCCGGAAGCGGTATAAACTCAGGTGGCTCGGGATTAAATTCTCTTGGATTCGGTGGATCATCTGGATCAGGTGTGAATTCTGGTGAATTATTTGCTCCTGCAAGTGGTAGTGGATCAGGAATCGAAATTAGTTCAGGTGGCTTAGGATTCAACTCACTGGGATCCGGCTTCGGTATTGGAGGCAATTCAGGAATTGGTAGTGGATCTACTGGTATTGGCTCCGGTATTGGTTCGGTTGGATCATATGGATTAGGAGGTGGTTCAATCATTGATGGCGGATTCAACAAGGAATATTACACATACTCAGCACCTGAGGAAGATTTTGATGATGGACAAGGCTCACAACAGATTGCATCAGCTATTAAAAAAAATTTGCGAGTGGTATTTATTAAGGCACCAGAGAATAATGCAATCCAAAAAGCTGCTCTGCAATTGGCTAAAAAGGGATCAGAAGACAAAACCCTCATCTATGTATTGAGTAAGCAACCGGACGTATCAGAACTAACTAATCAAGTACAACAGATCAGCAACTCTGTGAGACAGAAGCCAGAGGTCCGATTCATCAAGTACAGGACTCCTCAGGATGCTATCACTGCCCAGCAGTCGATTCAACAGCAATATGATGCTTTGGGTGGGTCAACTCATGCTTCAAACGAAGGTGTGGCCCCTGTTCTAAACTATGCTTCACCTTCAGAATACAGGCCAAGTTCTGTTGGTAATGTTGTTGATTTGGGCAGCAGTGGATCCGCTTCCAGCTCAATTGGATCTATCACTAGAGGAAAAATGATATCCTATTTACCACCTATTGTGTATTAAATTGTATTAGTTCTAAAAATATTTGTTGATATTAATTAAACTGTTATGTACTTTTAATTTGAAATCTTGTTGTTTTCTATTGCGACGAAAAAGAAAGGTGGGTGCATAATTGAAGAACAAAAAATATAAGGAAATTGATAAGAGTAAACAAATTGCAATACCAAGTTTGACAAAAATTGGTTAAGCTGCTTAGGCTGAAGAGATATTACGGACAGAACAAGCCACGGACAAAATTTAAAAAAAAATAAATTTTTTGAGTTCCACTAGCATTGTAATATTAGAATCAATCAAAATCTCGAGAATTTTCACGAAAACAACATCTTTCTCTTTTTTAGAGGAAGTTAAAAACGAGAAAAGCATTTATTGGCAATTATCTCCTTCCCTTCTCGCTGACAACATTTATTTAGTTTTGCCCTTTTTACTTTCAATACAACTTTTGCCACTTTCATATTTATACTAGTTCGGGGTGATATCTTGGTGGGGTGTATACTAGTAGCTTAGGAGTTTCGCACAATCCATACAAGAACAATGCTTACGATTTAAAACTTTTTTTTTTTCGTATGTGGAATTTTTTGGTGCGTTCAGTGCTTAACTTAATAGAGCGAGAATCCGTGATACTGCTCTATCAGTGCTTTCTGATGTTTTTCTCTATAAATGCCGTCGTATGTGGCTCTAATATTAAACAATAGGACACAGACATTGACTTTGAAAGTATATTCAAGATCTGCTTAAGTATGTGTTATTTTTTTGATGCGTTGAAAGAGAGAAATACTTTTATAGCTTAAACTTAATAGACAAGTATTACATCACGTCTTTTTCAAGCTGGATTTTCTAGTCGCAGGACTTGCATTGTATTTGAAATTATACTCCCGCCGGTAGAAAATATTTCATAATATAAATGATACGATTTTTCGTGCTGTCATCGCACGGAAATGTACTTAACGTGCCTAAGCTGTACTCGTATGGTTACAACTACCACAAAAAGGGATATCTCTAATCCTATAGTTGACTCGGTAGCTTCCGTGGGCCCTTCGGAATTGTGTGAGATACAACGTTCAAGCAAATGGTCATTAATGACTGTGGTACTACTATTATGAGCAACAGTTTGCCGAGTATGCTTGTGTTAAAATGGATAAGTAAATTTTGTCAAAGAGCTCGTAGCAAAAAAACGTTCAGAAGGATATTAACATTTAAACAGAGCAATCTAAGATGTCCAAAAATGTAAAAATGTGATAATGTCAAATGTACTTTATTTATGCTTTATACAGTATGCCTCCTTCCTAACGTTATTTCTTCGGCTTTCTCAGCGCTGGGTTAAGTCTTTAAAAGAGATGACACATTAATGAGAAGTAGAAATAAAAACGATCGTACTGAAAATAAGACCGTTCGATCATGATTATACACATAATTAAAAAGGGTGGTACAAAGCAAAAATGAAACTCACTTAGCAATTTAATTAATTAACTAGGCTGATTGTATATTGCTGCACCATAACACGGTCAGCTGCAATGATTGAATATCTTGAAATGATGAAAAAAGTATAATATTATACAGAAACCATTTTGACTGATACCTTCAATTTTATTATAATCACTAGCTGAATTGGCAAACTTTGTTTTGCTTTCAAATTTCAAAATGCATTTTTGAGTGATCAATTGTACTTGTAGGCTTGTATAGGCTTACTTGTATGTAATTTGCAATTACATACAATCGATGGTAGATACTAAATATAAAACGAAAAGAAAAAAATGAAATTATAGAGATTTATAGAAACTCTAAAGTGTAATTAACTAATTATTCTCGATTCTTCGATTAAATATACTACACTTTCATTCTTAAATTGCCAAACCAACCTTATTATGCCCTATCCCAAAGGGGTATATTAGTTTTGACATTAAGTTTGTAATATAGATAAATAATTTTCTAGATATACTTCAAAGTATATTGATCGACTCAGAATCACTACCTGAGTCAATCAAGCAATTTCTGTCAGTCCGTCCGTCCATCCTCCAGTGTGTCACCGATTTTGGCCTTTTAAATTTAAGCTAGAGTTTTGAAATTTGGTATATAAACTCTGTATCTGAAGATGCAGAACAAATGTAAACATTATTGAAATCCCACTGCCACGCCCACTCTTAACAAAAATGCTTTCTTTTGGCAAAGCGGTCAGGAATTTTCAAAAAGTTGTGATATATATATAATATCTATATTTTATCTATAAACATTTTTTGCCATGCCTACTTTTTGGGGTGTATTCAATAAAAAAACGTTTTTATTGAAAACCTTTTTGATGCAAAATCATTGGTTATGATAATATCAACATTACATTTTTATATAATTTCAACCCACGCCTACTTTTCGAAGGCGTTGTTTTTTGTCGAACCATCCAAGATTTATGATTAACTGTCTGAAGCTGTCCGCCCACTGCCACGCTCACTTTTTAGAAAAACGTTGTTTTTTTTGCAAACGTTAGGGGATTTTGAAAAATTGCCTAAGAAATATATTTAGAAAATCTCAATATCTATATTTTCTTCATATAAAGTTTATTGACACGTCCTTTTGGGGCGTTTTCAGAGTTTTTCTGTAAAATTTTAAAGAATTTCGAAAAAAAATCGATAAAAACACTTCCATTATGTCAATATAAACATTTCGTCTTCACAGCATTGTAACCCACGCTCACTTTTTGGGGCCATTTTCTTACAATAAACAATTTGTCTTCATCACGCCATTGCTTATATCATAGAAAAACGCCGAATCAAAAAAGATCTAGATATTATCGTTCCCATTTAGTTTTAAGTCACGCCTAATTTTTGGGGATATTCATTTTAAGGATAAAATGGGATAGGATATTCAACGATCGGCACAGCGGATTGTAACCTTCTCATATATTTTGTTATTAGAAAGAAAAAGAGAGAAAGATAATCGTAAAATTTTATGAACTCGATCTAAGTTTATGATTATAGAGGAACCCAAAAAAGTTTTTTTTTTCAAATAATGTCCTACAAGAAAAATTTTTATTTTCTCGCAAACTATTTGTTCAAATTGAATAAAATTGAATAGCTAAGTTACTTTTATAGTTTGTAGCAATTACAAATCATTACTTTTAGCCCAAAACGTTGCTAACGCATTTTTAGTTTTAGTAAACAACGTAAGGTAATAATAATACACATGACCAATGATTTATTCAAATACCGGAATAAAATTCTTATAATCACAGTTCCACATCTCTAATAGAATTTTAACATCAATAACCAAGATCCAAAATGAATATGTGTGTTGTCTATAATTTGTCCAATCTATTAAAATCGTTTAATCCTCTTAAATTTATCTACTTCGCAGTAAAAGAGAAAGTTGCGGATTTTTCGTTTCATTATCCCGTTCTTTTGCACTTTTACATGAGCCGGAAAATTGCTGTCTTAATAATAATCAACTCTGAATGAATCTAAATCTAAATATATAAAATTCAAATAAAATAAATCCTTTTTTTCGATTGCTTTGCTTTGGTATAATTTCGTTCCTTGCAGTGCTTAATGATCCGACACGGGAACAGGCGAAATAAAATTGACCATGCGAGAAGCATGGATTTTCAAGGTTAAGGGTCCAGTTATAGCTATAATTGAACAACTCCATTAGAATACAAAACATGATAGAATTGACCATTTTCTTAATTAGCTGGTTATAGGAGTCATTGGAAAACTCTGTTTCATTTGGCTGAAATGAGAGACATTACTTCAGAATAATAAATAAATATAAATAAATATTTTATGATAATCTTGTTTTAAAATTCAAAAGCTTTGTTAAATCCGCAAGAAGTTTAAGAAAATTTCCAATGGGGTTTTTGAGTGATAGCTATAACTGGACCATAACGCCGCAAACTTGCAATTTGTTAATGCAAGCCGTACTAGAAACCGCAAGCGTTTAAAGGGCACTTCAATGCGAACCATTGGGATTCGTGGTATCAAAACGTCTTCTAATAATGTAATTCCCTTTAAATATTGGTGTTCGATAACATCGTTCATCAGCTTTTTAACCGCAAGATGAGTGCCATTACAAAGACGTGGTTGGCTTATATATCGTTACATTATGATTACCGATTCGTCTTTCAGTGAGTGATTTGGTAATTCGGATGGTTCCATTGAGTTTCCAAACTCGGTTAGATAGTTGATGATATCATCTTAGGAAGTAATGGGAACGCAATTCCCGAAAAAATTCACTTTGAATCTTAAAATTGAATTCGTCAATATACCACATTCGCAGCACCAATTATAATATTTGTAATTTTGTGCAAATTTTTGGAAGCACCTTTCGGACGAGTTATTATTTTGATTCGCTTAGCTGACATAAAGCGACGGGAAATGGCAAGCTTTGCGGAAAATTACCTACTGGAATCATCGCACCACCAAACCTTTTTTGATGGTTTCGTAAACCTTGCATCGTTTTGTGAAATGCCTTCAAAGAATTTTTATGTGCCATTGTACAATCATCCCAAACGATCAGTTTACTTTGCTGCAAAACTTTGGCCATCGCACTCTTCTTGGAAATTTTGGATGTTGGGTTTTCATTGATTTACATTCAATGGCAACTTGAGCGTTGAATGAGCAGTTTGACAGCCTTCCAACAATATAAATTCAATCCCTAATGAAACAAGTGCAATATCATTGTGCGAGCGTATCGTTGCCAAAATTAATTCGATCAAAAGACCCTCCAAATTCCCTCTCTCACAACTTTCATGAGAGTGTCGTACGCATGGCTATGTCAGATAATACCATGTCCGACATCAATCAATTAATATCAAAGTCTCGTTGTGAATTTCCTCGCTTAGTTGCAAATTGTGATATAATGCTGTAATATCTACGTATCTGATGCTAAATATCATCACACATGGCATCTTTGTTATTGCTTTACAGATCAGTCAGTTTGGATGGGAAGCATGGTGAGATAGTTACCGAAAACAATGTTTGTATTTGATGAGCACTCGAAGCACTCCCCGTTTCTTGTGGACTTTTTGGCGCAACAGGCTCGTAAGTACCCAGGGCTTTCTCAAAACCATTCATGTTTGCGTGTGTACTTCTTGCACGGTGGCGGGACCTCTTGTTTTATGCCAAATCCGAACGGTGAATTTGAGATAAACTTTTCTTTACAATTGATACTACTCGGATAATTTGTCAGATCCTCACGAGAATCATTTAGGTGTTGCTACGGCTGCGAGTCGAACCCAAACCTTCTGTGCGGCAAATCATCGCACTGACCATCGCATCACTGAGCCCGTCCTTTTAAAAAGATTTAAAAAATCAGTCAAATCGGTCAAAGAGTTCATCAATTTAAGATGTATTAAAAAAAAGACTGCGTAGGAAATCTTTCCGTAAACACCTATGTTAGGTTATGACGAACATATAAACATATATCCAAATTGGTGCAGCCATTCTTCGATTATTTATAAATCAACAAAAGTACGCATGGTCCATTTTTCTTTCTGTTAAAACATATGTTGGGCTATGACGAACATTTAAAAAAAAGAATTAGCCAAATCGGTTCGGCCGTTCTCAAGTGATGCAGTAATTTGTTTTAAGTGATTTTAGTATAACTATATAGAAGAATAGATAAATTAAACAAAACAAAAAAATCAGATTTCAAGTTTCAATTATGTAAAAATTTAATAAGAGTTGTATGTATGTATATGAATTGTTCTAACATATGAACCGCAAAATGTTTGTACATTTAATTATATAAACTGATACTCTTATAAATTTACTGCGCGGTTATAACGGGTGATTTTTAAGATTTAAGTTTTTCAGGTTGGCGGCACTGGTTAGTAATGGCGTCCAAACGTCATCTGTCAAAGATAAAAGTTTTCAGTATACTTTGCCATTTAATTATGAAAAGACTTACCAACGAGCAACGATTGCAAGTTATTGAAATTTATTATCAAAATTCGTGCTCTGTGAAAATTTGTACCGTTTGTTAAGACGATATTATGGTCGTTATAATCGACCTGGTGAACAAACAATTCGTGCTTTTATCACCAAATTCCGCACCAAATTAACTTTGTTGGACATTAAACCATAGACTCGTATGCATACGAAGTCCCGAAGAGAATAATGCAGAAATGTCAATTCGTCGCCGTTCTCAGCAATTGGGCATGTGTTACTCAACCACATGGAAAATGTTACGTGTCGGTTTGGGTTTGAAAGCCCATAAAATTCAACTTCTGCAAGAATTGAAGCCGAATGACCTACTAGAACGTCTAATTTTTTTTGGATGGACCTTAGAACTGCTCCATGAAAATCAGCTGTTTTATCGAAAATTGTGTTCAGCGATGAGGCTGATTTCTGACTTAACGCATCTAGAGTGATGGACAGCCATATGCCATACAAGGATTACCGATGCATCCCGAAAAAACGACAGTTTGGTGTGGTTTATGGGTTGGTGGAATCATCGGTCCATTTTCCTTCAAAGACGACCGTGGAAGAAACGTCACCGTCAACGGCGAACGATATCGAGCCAAGATATGCCCCAGTTGGCTGAGTTGAACTTGGTTGACATGTGGTTTCGTGCCACATGTCACACAGCTCGTGAAACAATTGAAATGTTGAAGGATGAATTTGGTGAGCAGCTTATCTCTCGAAATGGCCCTGTGAATTGGACGCCAAGATCATGGACGCCTCTTGATTATTTCTTCTGGAGTCATGTAAAGCCGTTTGTCTATGTGGACGAGCCGAATACGATTGAAGCCTTACAGAATAACATAACACGCGTAATTCGTGGAATACAGGGCGAAATGTTCGAAAAAGTGACGCAAAATTGGACTAAATGGAACATTCACATGAAGTTGTCTTTCAAACGTAAATGGCTAAGGCTATTTATCGATTACAATAAAATTTTTGAATATTTGATGCAAATTTGAGTGTCTTATTCGATTTTCAAAACAAAAAATACGCTTAAAAATCATCGATGATGAGAGAAGCTGCCCCTGATCGGCAATCAAGCTTTGCAAGAGTTGGCAGAGGATCCTATGTCTACTGAAGAAGATACTGATGATGTAGATGATGATTCTCCAGATAAACGGGATCAACTCAATGAAAGCTGTAAATACACTAATAGAATGAGCTTCAGAATATCCAATTTCTTACAGAGAACTACTTATGCTGAGAAAAATGCCTCAAATAGCTATTTAATTTGTTTTTTAGAAAAATTTCCAAACAAAAATATTCAAATTTTTTTAACTAAGTTTAGCTCAAACATTTTGTGCATTAGCAGGAATTATTTCATACTGAACATATTTCGAATATATGAACTTTTAGATTATATAAATCGGCCATATAAGTGAGTCTTCACTGTATATAAATAGATATGTATAATTAGTTTTTGTTTTTTTTTGTTTTAGTAGTGTTTTAAATGGTGTCGTGAAATAACGTCGAGCGAAATAATGCCAACTTTCAAAATACAGCGTTACTTCACTTTAAAATGAAGCCGAGTCGATTTTAGTTCACTTTGCACGTACGAGTGCATGTTTGAATATATATCTGTAGATACTTGATATTCAAACTTGCACTCGGGTGTGTGCAAAGTAGAATTCGGCTTTATTTTACAAGGAATGTTCGTCATTATTTCACTTTATCATTGTGAAATAACGCCGAATACTATAAAATTAACTATTGAATTATAATTATATCTACTATAAATTGAAACAAACGAATTAACTATTTCAAATACTATGCTGTTGCAATCGTAAAAACGTGAATAAGGTATATACCTGAGTTATGAAGTTAACCTCGCAATCTGTTTTATAATATTAATTCGTTATGATAATTTTAATAAGCATCGTATTTTCTTTGATAGTATTATTCGATTCAGAATTATGTCTTGTTGTGGCATCGATTTAAAGATGATATTTTAGTGATTTGTTCTATTAGTGTAACAGGATTTTTATGTTGGCGAATCCTAATTGATTTGACTTTCGATTAGGGACTATCGTAATAAAAGTTAGCTTTGCGATAGCCATGGTTGGCCATTATATCCTCTACTATAAGTTAATGTGCAAGAGTAATGCTTAGGAAACCGCCTCCACCTCAAAGTTCCTTAAAGTTTTCAAATTCAAGGTGAACATATATTAGCTTCCAGTGGCGTAGCTACCGTAGAGTTAGACAGGGCAGTGCCCCGGGGCCCCCAAGCTCAGGGGCCCCTCGAAATCACACTTACAAACTACAAAGTGAACTATTGAAAATGTATCCCACATTCGGAATATAAAACCAAATTCCAGGAGCGCGAGGATATCCATCCTATTGCGGAGTACGTACATTGGGACATTCATAATTTAAATATGATGGTAAATGATTCCGTTAGTAATTGTTTAAAAATTGCAGAATTATGTTGCAGCATTGCAAGATTTGTTTATTTTTTTCGGACTCATCAAAACCCTAGGATTTGCTGTCGAAATTCACTGGCGAATATGACACCACTCAGAAAAAATAAATCCGACTAAATTGTCCAATGAGATCAATACGATATCTGCAGTAAGACTTCGTTATTTCGATTATCATTATCAGAAATCATTCTCAAAAGTCCCAGTAAAGATGAGCGTAGTCAAGCAGAAAATATTAAAACAAAAATGCTAAATTACGAGTTCGTGTTCCTTTGTGAATTCATGCACTGAATATGGAATGATATCCATTATGCATTGGACGACGCGCGTAGAGCTTTTAAAGAAAAAATGCAAAGATGCAAATTCATGGAAATGACTTGGAATCATTTAAATACAAAGCCAGTGGATTTGTATTTAAATGATAAATGATAAAATATGACAAAGATTCCAATTTCAAAGAAAAAAGGCAAAAAAAAAAAAAAAAACATTTTGATGAATTATCTTCAGATTACAGATTTCAAAAACAGGGAGGAAATATTTCAAATTACTATTTTACATATTGTACTAGACAGGTTAATGGTTTGTGATGGTTGGGTATTGTAGAACGAGGGTAGACTCCGATTGGCTTTAACTTGGCAATGCCCAGTGTTGTAACTCTGACTACACATCAAGGGCTTATTTTTTACCTCCAAGTGGTAACCATCGGGTACTGGTCTCATCCAACCGGATTTGACTTGCTAAACAATAAGCGACCACTACCTTGTTGCAGCCAAGGTTAGAATGCGGATATCCACCACGCCACAACAATCCAGAAAAACTGTTAAAACATTTAATGTCGAAAGACTGCAATCGCAAAAGACCGCCAAGACCTTAGCGCAACGCGTATCCCTAAACCTCTCGATTAAAACCATACCACCGATCAGCATCGAATGTCGAAGAACTATGGCAACGATGCCAACAAGCCATTAGATCAGCCGCAACTGATGTGCTAGGCTTCTCGCGCCCACCAGCAAGAAACCATTGGTTTGATGAGGAATGCCGACAGATGCTCGCAGCCAAGAACGAGGCCTACAAGGCAAAGCTGCAGGTGAAGACGAGAGCTGCCGTTGAGCTCTATAGGCAGAGAAGAAGGGAAGAACACCGGATTTTCAGAAGAAGAAAAAAGAGCAAGAAAAGCGCGCGATCGAGGATATATAGAGGTGCCACTCCAGGAAAGATTTTCGCAAGTTTTACCAAAGTGTAAAACGTCAAAGCCAAGGATACAAGGCTCGAACAGACTCCTGTCGAGATGAACAAGGAAATATCGTAGTTGAGACACAGTCGATGCTGAGGATATGGAGGAACTACTTCTGTAGACTGTTAAACGGCGATGACGAAAAACATTCCGCTGTCAGGCAGAACGAACCATTCAGTATTGGCAACGACAGCGAAAGCTGCCAACCACCCGACCTGTGTGAAGTGAAGATAGCAATATCTAAACTGAAGCTCAATAAGGCTGCCGGAAATGACGGCCTTCCCGCCGAGCTTTATAAAGCCGGAGATGACTTGGTCGGAAGAAAGTATGCCTGAAGAATGGAACCTCAGCATCGTTTGCCCGATCCACAAAAAAGGAGACCCTCTAGGCTGCGCCAACTACAGAGGCATAAGTCTCCTCAACATCGCCTACAAAAACCGTTTACCAACAAACTGATCGGCCCTTATCAGTGTGGTTTTAGGCCAGGAAAGTCCACAACCGATCAAATCTTCACACTTCGGCAGATCCTGGAAAAAACCCAAGAAGTCCAAATCGATACCCACCACCTATTCATCGATTTTTCAAAGCCGCATACCATTCAGTATTGGCAACGCATTTATAGAGACGAACTATACAGAGCCATGTCTAGTTTTGGTATACCACCCAAACTCGTCCGTTTGTGTAGGATGACGATGGAGAACTCTCGCTGCTCCATCAGGGTCGGAAACGACCTCACTGACACATTCGATACCAAAAAAGGATTTAGGCAAGGCGATGCGCTGTCATGTGACTTCTTCAATTTGATTCTTGAGAGGATTGTGCAAAACTCACAAGCCAACACCAGAGGCACAATTTTCCAAAAATCTGTACTACTACTACTGTATGCTAGCAGTAGTAGTACACGATATTGACATCATTGGTAGGACCCAACGTGATGTCATAGCCACGTTTGTTAGTATAGAGAAGGAAGCGGCAAAAACGGGTTTAGCAGTAAATGAGGGCAAGACGAAGTATATGCTGTCAACACGAAAGGAGACACAACATCGTGTGTGTAGTACGGGACTTTATCTATCTCGGCTACGCTATTAACTCTGACAACAACATCTAGTCAGAAATTAAACGAAGAATTACTCTTTTCAACCGTTGTAGTAAAGCCCTCACTCGAACTACTAAGGAGATCTTATATATGACCCTGATCATCCCAGTCCTGCTCTACGGCGCTTAAGCATGGACCGTCTCAAAAGCGGATGAATAAATCCCTGGTCGATTTGAGAGGAAAATTCTTCGAAAAATCTTCGGTCCCGTTTGCGTTGATCTGCTATGGAGACGAAGATTCAACCAAAAACTGAACGAGCTGTACAGCGACATGCCCCTGGCCAAAAAAACTCCTTATTGGACGCTTAAGAAGGCTAAACTCCGGCTCGCAGAGTCTTCGATTCCCAGCCAGACTTCGGACGCAGTAGAGGAAGACCTCGCCTTAAGTGGCGCACACAAGTAGAAACCGACCTCAACCAACTTGGAGTGCGCATCTGGAGGCAGTTAGCTAAGGACCGGGCTAATTGGAGAGGCATGTTGCTTGAGTCCCAGGTTCATTTTGGACTGTAGCGCCACTTAAGTAAGTAGACAGTTAAATGCTTTCCTCAAATATCTTTTCAACTTTCTCGTACAAAGAGAAACCGGTTACTTTCAATCCCGGAATAAACGTTAGTATAGATAATCATATTTTAACATTATTTATACCATTTTTAGCATCATTAATCAAAATAAATTATATTATGTATTATGGCCAAATTGTGAAAAACGTCAAATTAACTCGCTGTGAAAGAGAAAGTAGCGTCGTGCACCCACCACTCGTTTAAACGGTAACAGGTATTCATTTTTTTTTTCTTTTTAGTTTTTGTTTGTTCATTAAATTAAGTTAAAATTTGTATTTGCTTTTTAATTTTATTACGGAGTCGACTGTATTGCGACAAATCTGTAGTACGTTATACCGAACAATCGAATTTTAAGTTAAAGCCCTAGTTTATTTTTTTGCCCCAGGGCCTTTGGTCAGCTAGATATTCTGAAAAAAGTGTTAAAAATATGCAACCACTATATAATATAAATATAAACCAATATGTTTGAAATTTGTTATACAATTACGTTCTTACCGCTTAGACCCACAGTGGAAGTAAAGTCATATGAAAAAGATCGACGAGTTTTATTTATCATCTTGTTGTTTATTTATAATCGATTTCCATATGCAGTGCAAAAACATCTTTATGTTGATTGTCGTTAATGGATACATAAGCTATGTTCGTCTAAGACTCATAATTAAGTAGTTGTGACGAATTGATGACACTGAATTTCAACTTTGTGACATAATTGGTATAAGCCAGCAGCACCCACTATGCCCGAAAACTGCCTTTGAATAAATTACTTTGAGGTTCCAGAAAAGTGGCAGATCGTTTTAACTGGTTTCAAGCTGAAAGTAGACGAATTCAATTGCTTAACCCATTGCAGTGTTTTCTGTGACCTCTTGACCGAAATTTATGGTAAATTTATTCGAAAGTATTAGTTTTGTTGGTCATCTGCGCCATCTGGGCTAGATGGGGAAAAACGTGTTCTGCTATACTTACTTTTTTTATTTTTTTTTTAAAAATAGAGGTCCACAAGTATCTTGAGGTTGCGTCAGAACTCCCTCAACCATGGTCACCTCGGCACTCATTATACATAATTGGGCCAAAACCAATTATGTGGAAAATAAAAGGAAACAAAAAAAAATATATGAGAAGGCTACAATCCCATCCTTAAAATAATAATATCCCTTAAATGTCGGCTTTATGGCAGAGAACTATTAAATAGACTTTGCCTACAAACGGACGGACGGACAGACAGATATGGCTTAATCGACTCAGCTAGATATTCTGAGATATTCTGTTACAAGCTACATATCAAAATTAATATACTTCTATGGGATAGGGTGCAAAAAGAAATAATAGACCCAGCGCGCGGTCCTAAAAAGTACCAAGGTTGCCGCAGGCGCAGCAAGCACAACCACGACCAAGTTAAGCACGTCGGCTAGCGCCGTAAAACAGGAACATCGGCATTATCCAGGAGCCATGGGTGAGAGACTCATCAATAAAAAAAACTCCAGGACAATCAATATAACCTGTTTTACAAACAGCAAGCCACTGGTAAGCCAAGAACATGCATACCCGCATAGAAGCATATTAAAGCTTGTCCCAATCTTATCTCAGACAACCTAAAAGTAGTCAAACTATAAGGTGCGGACAAAGCAACGTCCATGACCTCCACGTATATGGCTCATGATGGACCAGCACCGCCACCGGAGGTACAGCCCATCAGCTTACAGACTACAGGTGTATCCTCCATGACCTGTGTCTTGAGGTCGAGAACAGTAAACCATTAAGAAATCCCAAGAGAGTTGATTCGACCAAGTTTGGCCAAGTCCTTAGGACAAAAGTCAAAACCACAAAAGAAACAAACGTCCTTGCAATCGAAGAACTGGAAGAAAAAGTGCAGAATTTTGAGAATATGTTGAACATCGCATATAAGGTATCGTGCAAAGTTAAGCAAAGCAAAAAAAACACTTCCCCAGTGTTGGAATGAAGATCTCTCCAATCTCAGACAGCTGACCAGATCGATCTTCAACATCTGCACAAACACAACTTCTGGCAGTCTTATAAAGACTGTTTCTGTGTGTTTGAGAAAGCCATAAAAACATCTAGAAGTGAGGTCTGGGTGAATTACTGCCATTCTATTGAAACCCTCAAGGACTTCGCTAGGCTAAGCAAAATTCTGTCTAAGGAACACTCCAACCCTTCTTTTCTGAGAAGGTCAGATGGAGGGTGGACAGATTCATCCGCGGAGATTATGAAACTCTTGTTAGACACACTGTTCCGTATTGAGGCGAATAGGAAATATGTATGATGGTTTGGGAAAGTTGTTCCACAAACAAAAATAAAATTCAGTTTAGATGAACTGAACTGAACAGTTTAGATGAACTGAATTTCATTCACATCGATCTGACGTCATCAAACAAAATTTTGTATGCTGCAACTGCTTAGGTTATGACCATCATGCATCAGGTTTGCTGTTGCAACAGGTGTCAAAAATGTGTTCACAAGCATCACACAATGCTTCACACTGATGCACGGAATGGTCACATTTCGACGAATGCAACTCATCAAAAACCCGGACGTATCAGGTTGCAACAGCAGCAACAGGTGTCAAAAATGTGTTCACAAGCATCACACATTGCTTCACATTGATGCACAGAATGGTCACAATTCGACGAATGCAACTCACCAAAAACCCCATGCTCATTATCAATCGAATCCTCGATTTCAATCCCAAACCATACACATTATAATGCCCAACACCATTAAGTCCAAAATACAAACAAGTTCCTTCCATTTGACGATAACCAACCGTCAACATCACACCAAGTTAATACGCATTTCAACCAAATGCGTTCAAAAGCCTTATTAGCTACAGCTTTGATAAAAGTTTTTTCTTCCAATGGAACTCAGTGCACTCTTAGGGCCTTGATATATCCTGGTTCTGAGGCCACATTCATTACTGAAAACGCCACGCAACTCCTTAATCTGACAAGGAATAAAATATCAGCCAATGTTACTGGTTTAGGACAAACGTCAACTGGGATCGCTAGTTACCAAGTCGACCTCACAATGTTTTCATTCGCAAATTACTCATTCTCGCTGGACATCAAGGCGTTTGTATTTCCGCAGCAAACTTCAATGTTGCTAACTCTTCCGTTGCAAGAAAATATGTGGCTTCACCTGTCGGAACTCCAGTTAGCGGATCCTGCATATCATGTTCTACGGAAGATTGACCTCTTGGTTGGGGCTGATGTCTATTGTTCCATCATTCTGGAAGGTGCCGGAATGACTCAAACCACTGTAAACACCAAAGGTTTTACTGTCCAAAACCATTTTATTTCCTTGGATGCACAACTTAAGCGTTTCTGGGAAATTGAAGAGGACAAACAGAATCAGCCTCACGTATCCAAGTTACTCACTGAAGGATTTTATGTTGACGACTTCATTTATGGGTCTCACAACGAAAGGGATGCTATATTGCTACAGAAAGACGTCATTACAACTCTCAAATCCGCTGGATTCCCTTCACGAAAATTGGTGAGTAACACCACAAGAATTTTGGAAGAAATTCATGAAAATGATAGGGAAATGAATCTTCCGCTCAACTTCAATTCACCAGATACCTTCAAAACTCTGGGAATTCAATGGCATCCAGCGAAGGATACCTTTAGGTTCAACATTAACTTACATGAAATCCAAAAGTTCACAAAACGATCCATTTTGCAAGACATAGCTCGTCTGTTTGATCCGCTAGGATGGATCGCACCTTGCGTCATCAAGGCCATGTTGATACTGCAACAACTATGGATCAAGGAACTATCTTGGGACTCACCAATTTCCCAAGACACCGAAACGTTGTGGATAGAGTTGCGGAACGGACTGGCAGCACTAAATAATATCGAAATTCCTCGCTGGATTCACTACACAGACTCGTCGCAAGTACAAATTCATGGATACAGCGACGCTTCTGAGAAGGCGTATGCGGCCGTTATCTACGTTCGCATAGTAAGTGATGGCATCGAACATATTCACTTACTTGCAGCTAAAACAAGAGTCGCACCTACAGCGATGAAAGTTGTATCGCTACCGCGCTTGGAGCACTGTGCAGCACTGCTGCTAGCGATACTCCTCCATCGGGTGTCAAGGGCAATGCAATTTGAAGCTGCAAAAACATTTGCATGGTCCGACTCCATGATAACACTAGCCTGGATAAAAGGAAATCCAACAACGCGAACAACATTCGTGGCATCGCATAAGCGAAATTAAAACGCTCACAAATACAAACATTTGGCGACATGTGGGAACAAAAGAAAACCCCGCAGATATGGGCTCACGATGATTGTCACCGGGAGAACTCTGAAAAGTGATATGTGGTGGCATGCGCCATCATTCTTAAAAAACTTTTGTTTGAGTAATCTTCCAGCAACACAATTTGCTGAAACTAACCTGGAAACAAAAAAGGAGCCTAAGAGATCTGAAACGCCATCATTTTACAAGGATAATTTGACAAAATCCACATAAATTTTGTTTAAATAGTGAGTCAGTGTGCAATAATAAGAGGTAATTATTGGGGCAACTTCTCAAACCTTAAGCGCCTTATACGATTCACTGCCATTTGGCGGCGCTACTTCGACTATCTCAAACACATAGGGAGGCGAAGAACATTCGACAATTACAACAGATGAATTGAACTCCGCACAAAATCAACTCATCAGACTAGCCCAAGGTGAAACCCATCCTAATGAGATAAAGGAAATTAGGGAAATTAAAAGCTATCTAGGAACAGTCAAATACTTAATTTAAATCCCTTCCTAGACTCCGACGAAATTTTAAGGGTAGGGGGTCGTCTTACGAACTCTACAATGCCCTGTACTCAAAAATATCCAATTATTTTAAGGGACACACACCACTTTAAAAAATTGGTGGTGACTGATATGCATCAACGCACTCTTCATGGCGGCCAATAGCTGATGATGGCTGAAATTCGAACGAAATATTGGATCACCAACCTAAGACGTATCGTGAAATCAACCATCCAGAATTGCGTCAGATGTCATCGCTTCAAAGCAAAAATGCAACAGCAGCTCATGGGAAACCTTCCATTAGAAAGGGTGATAATTTCAAGGCCATTTACAAATACTGGCGTGGATTATGCAGAACCTGTAGAGATAAAGCAGTGGAAAGGAAGATGCAACCAAATATCGAAAGGACATATCACCGTTTTCCTTTGCCTTTCAACAAAGGCAATTCACATTGGATTGCTCAGCGATCTAAAGTCAGATGCATTTATAGCATTTCGGAGATTTATTGCTAGACGTGGAATATGTACGAACATGTTCAGTGATTGTGGTACATTGTCTCTCCTCACACAACGTAAAATGGCATTTCAACCCACCTTCATCCACCGCATTCTGGGGGGCTATGCGAGGCTGGTGTGTCCAGACTCACATTTGAAGAAAATAGTAAACTTCTCACTCAAATTGAAGCATGTCTTAATTCGAGAGCATTATGCCCGATGACTTCCGATCACAATGATCTGGAAGTACTAACGCCTGAAAATGTTCTCATCGGAGCTCCGCTCGTCGCATACTCAGATAGAAACCTAATGGAAAAGAAGATAACCAATCTCGAAAGATGGAAGTACATTCAACGCTTGGCTTGACACAGGAATTTTGGAAACAATGGAGTACCACCTACATACACCACTTCCAACAACGTCCAAAATGGCTTAAACAGCAGCCAAACATCAACGTTGGAGACATAGTTCTGGTCAAGGAGGACAATCTTCCCCAATAATTTCAAGGCCATTTACAAATACTGGCGTGGATTATGCAGTACCTGTAGAGATAAAGCAGTGGGAAGGAAGATGCAACCAAATATCGAAAGGACATATCACCGTTTTCCTTTGCCTTTCAACAAAGGCAATTCACATTGGATTGCTCAGCGATCTGAAGTCAGATGCATTTATGGCATTTCGGAGATTTATTGCTAGACGTGGAATATGTACGAACATGTTCAGTGATTGTGGTACAAACTTCAAGGGAGCGAACACGGAACCGAATAAAGAAAGTCGTTTCATTTCAACTGAGTGGTCAGCCGAAGTTTCACATTGTCTCTCCTCACACAACGTAAAATGGCATTTCAACCCACCTTCATCCACCGCAATCTGGGGGGCTATGCGAGGCTGGTGTGAAGTCTATGAAACACCACCTGAAGAGAACCATCGGTGTGTCTAGACTCACATTTGAAGAAAATAGTAAACTTCTCACTCAAATTGAAGCATGTCTTAATTCGAGAGCATTATGCCCGATGACTTCCGATCACAATGATCTGGAAGTACTAACGCCTGAAAATTTTCTCATCGGAGCTCCGCTCGTCGCATACTCAGATAGAAACCTAATGGAAAAGAAGATAACCAATCTCGAAAGATGGAAGTACATTCAACGCTTGGCTTGACACAGGAATTTTGGAAACAATGGAGTACCACCTACATACACCACTTCCAACAACGTCCAAAATGGCTTAAACAGGAGCCAAACATCAACGTTGGAAACATAGTTCTGGTCAAGAAGGACAATCTTCCCCGATCATCATGGTTATTTGCGCGCGTACTCGAACTGCATCCCGGTTCAGATGGTCTAACGCGCGTGGTGACCATAAAACAGAGAAAAATGTGACCGAACGCTAAATTGTCCCCATTGCCGATATCAAATCAGTCGAACGACGCGTAAAAATACCAAAAACATATACCCTTTTAACAAATAATTTAATAAATAATCAAAAAAAAAAATAAAGACTATCAGTGTTTTACTAAAACCTACCCACAAAAATCACCAACATGAACACCAATGAAATGTCAACATAATCTGGCTTAAAGTGCTCAGATCAAAACAGATATTTATGAAATTTTATTTTTTTATTTTATTTATTTTTTATAATAAACACTAATTGAATTATTTATCTTTTCCGGAATTCAGTTTCATACAATACGAATGAGATATTGATCACATCCAAACGACACAAACCTGGGATCAAATTGTAGTTCAACAACAACAAAACCTGGGACCAACAAAGTACATCACAACAATCAACACACCGATAACCTCAAAAAAAAGCAACACCAGAGAAAAGCATGAGACACATTGGTCAATCATGTCCATGGCGGTTGAGCATGTTGTGTATCCAACAATATGACGCACTGAAGAGTTGGTGAAACCCGCATGTCTGAAGAATTGCCTGGTTGCTTGAACGAATTCAAAAGCCATTATTATCAGCAAACCAGACTCATTACACAAACTGCGGAACGTGAGATGCACTCAAAATCACGCATTTATAAAAAACGCATGAAAACCTATAACCGACAACCCACAACCACCAACCGACAACCGACGAAGTTAAATGTGAACTGTCGAAATAGTCGAGTTGTCATCACGATTTGGTCGTTGCACTCGTTGCTCACATTAGTTTAAACCATTAAATTAAGTAGGATGCGCTCTTCTAGTGCAATCAAACTAGACATAACCGAAATTGTAATAGTTTTATGTGTCCAAGAAAGTATCGGTGTTCTCGCTCTAGCAGCAAGGGCAAAGATAAAATTGTTTAGAATCAAGAGAGCAAATTAATGTTGTGTGTATGTATTTTCGTTAACTTTTAACTAACATTAATGTAAAATGTTAACACAAAAAAACTGTGTCGGTCAACGACCCAAATTTTAAACAGCTGTTCAATGTAAGCCAGAAGATTTCTTTGTAGGCAAATGAACAAAGTTTAATCACTCTGCGATCATCTTTGTAAGCAAAAAGATCAATTAAAACCTTTTTATTTTTTACCTTATTTAATACCTTACCAAATATCATTTTTTAAGGGGAATCAGTTCATCTTAACTGAATTTTGTTTTTGTTTGTGGAACAACTTTCCCAAACCATCATACATATTTCCTATTCGCCTCAATACGGAACACACAGTACGAAACCGGGGAGATCTCGGCGAGTGCAAACTGCACCACACAGTAATATTAATTTAATAATTTCAGAAGAAAATATTTTCTGAGCTATTAACAGCTTCTCTCCGCTTAGGAAGGCTCACAGCAAGCCACGTCAAAATCGACAGAGTCCTACCATGTTTTTTATGATGAATCTGGAAGTAAATATTGTTTTACTGAAAACAAGGCACGTAAGCCCATTTGTTTACTTTGCTTTACTACAGTGGCAGTTGCAAAAAAAATATTTAGAAAGCCTTTAAGGTGTAATCAATATTATTTTGAAAATCGGTAAAGACACGGCGAGCTTGAATCCATGATTAAAACGTCTTATGAGATTTCTTTGCTTTTGGCGGATGAAACCTTTTTCTGATGGAGAAATTGTTAAAGAAGCTTTAACAATATTTGCACTGTTACAAGAAGGGTGGAGGGATATGGCATTTGATATCAGCGGTCAGAACCAAGAAATCGTAACAAAGTGCAAATATTTTTCATTGGCGTTAGACGAAACTTGCGTTTTAAAAATTAAATCCAATTGGCTATTTTTGTGGGGTTGATTAAAAATAACATATGGAAACTACAACCCAAGGAAAAGACTTTTTTTTTTAAATTAAAGAATGCATTGAAAAAAATGGTCAATGGTTCTAGTTTTGCGAGGTTGTAGCCTTTACTCAATGCGGTCCACCATACTAGTGAGCCGTATTTGAGAATTGGACGTAACACTGCTGTGTACATCCACAAGCATGATACCCTAATATCTAGCGCTGAAAGATAGTGTGAGTGGTTAGCCACTAAGACGACGGAGCGTGAAGTCGGGTATTTTGGTTTTGGCCAGGCAACAACTTGCAGCCAAGGTGCTAACCTTGTCTAAAGTAGCCCCTTGATTTCACTTACCACGGAGGGAAATTTTAATGACAATAGTATCACCCCGTCATTCGCATACGCGACAACATTGACCCGTTCTTCGTCCAATTTAACTACAATTTTGTTCATAACCATAAACCAGAGTAGAGGAGAGAAGACGCCACCCTGTGGCGTTCCTCTATGGGTAAATTTGGTAAAGTGGCTATTTCCCAGTGTTGTATTTATTGATTGTCCGCACTACCTCGTTGAGAGCTGTTTCCGTTGATCTGGCCTTTAGTTAGGCGTGCTGTGATATGGATAGCGAAGATTCTTTTTTGAAGACGCCAGTGTTGCCGGTATCATTCTTGTTCCGAGCACAAAGACTATCCATTGGCTAATAGATTTCCCTATGCCTAGCTCGATCAGAGGTTCAAGAATAGCTCCAGTGAATACGTTTTTGAAAGCTCCCTTTATATCTGAGACGTAGGCTAGAGTTTATTCCTTATAGTGTAAGATTTTTTTGATCGTCAGCACTACCTCGTGGACTCTTTTTTGAAGACGCCGGAATAATTTTTGTTTCGTTGTTTTATTGTGTCCCAATAAACGTATTTTATGTTGGCTGGCTTTAGCACTTGCATGTATAATAGCAGCTTGTTATCAAGCTTAATCTTCGAATATTTTCCTAGTAACCATTACAGTTATCGACTCCCATTTTAATTTTACATCGAGTGTCACTCGAACCGTATTGAGAAATACTGGCAAATTGTCCGTTTATACAAAAATTTACATGAATCGATTTGCTCTCGATAAGTGCAACCCGCCAGGATTTTGTACATTCATTAACCTCGTTAAGAGCGTTTTGTAATTCTATATTTGTTTCCTCTTTGTTTTGCCAACTGCAAGTATAGCAGTTTGTGGGATATCACGTGTAAATAGGAGGCACAGGAGTGGTGCAAGGACGCTTCCTTAGGGTACTCCTGCCAATATTTCTTTGAACTCTGAATATTCGTTTCCAAGATTCATACGGAAGAGTCTATGCTCAAGATACAAGCTGAGAAAATTTCCTTTTTCTTTTTCAATTACATCAGTAATTCGATAAACTTGGTCCACAATTGAATGTTTACTTCTAAACCCAAGTTGATGGTCAGGTAAAAGGAGTTTCAGATCAATAATGGGGTGTAAGCGACCGAGTAATACCCTTTCAAAATTTTTTTAATTTATTGGAAGAAGTGAAATATGTCTGTAACATTTTATTTCATTTCGTGATTTTCCTGGTTTGAGAACCATAATCACTTACGCGACTTTCCACTGTCTTGGTATTCTAATCTAATTTCTGCATTTACAATGTAGAGAGGTTTAGTTAATGCTTTTCGGGGCAACATTTTAAGAAGTTCTCTGTAATAAGGTCATAGCCCGGAGCTTTTTTAGGCTTTAATTTCTGTATTTCCTATTTAAGCTCGGCAATACTTGCATATCTAACTAGATAAGTATCGGTTGTAGTCTCGAAAAAATTAATGCTTTCTGGATCATCAAATGGTTTAAATATTTCCTCAAGATGTGCAGCAAAAACGTCTGCTTTTTCCTTATCGCTTTTTGCTTAAACGCCTTGAGTTACCCTAATTGGTGGCACAGCGTTCTTTGGCCATTTTATGACTTTAATTGCTTTCCAAAGTGAATAATTCGATTCTTTTTTTAGCGGTTAGGCTTTGCAGATACGTTTCTACTGCATGGTTATACCCTACCCCTTGGGGGTAAATTCGTTTTGATTCTTAGTTTGTAACATAGTGAAATAATTTTGCTAAGTATACCTCAAAGTATATGGATCGACTCAGAATCGCTAGCTGAGTAAATTAAGCCATGTCTGTCTGTCCGTCTGTAGGTAACCGGTTTTTGGGCCTTAAATTTTGAGCTAGGATAATGAAATTCGGTACATATGATCCTTGTACGTGCTGTTCGAACAAGTGTAAAGATTTTTGAAATCCGCCCACTGCCACGCTCTCGCTCTCATTTTAGTAAAACCTAATTTTAGGCCAAACCGTTCAAAATTTTGAAAAAATGTCTGAACAAGGTAAAATTTTAAAAATTTTGAAAAAAATTTGATGCAAAATAATTGGGTTTGATAATGTAAACATTTCTTCCATATACCATTTTTACCACGCAGACGTTTTCATACAAAAATCATTTGTATACCCTACGCCATACCATATGCAGGGAAAAACGTTGTTTTTGGTCGAACCATACGAGTTTTTGATAAACTGTTTGAACAATATGTTGCTAAAATTTCGATTTTAATATTTATTTGCCATAAAACCCACATTTAACGATCCACACAGTGGATTGTAGCCTTCTCATATGTTTTTTTTACATCAGTTTTTAATCGAATTTGATAGAAAGTTTCATCTTGTGGGGCACGAGTTTGGTGCCATCTTTTTTGAGCTTTCCTTTTTGCATTTTGCATCCGATGACAAAACGCTGTCAAAGAGAATTAAGCAAGTTTCCAAAGTCAATTTTCTCAATCGTGCATCGCGGTGGGCAGTAAATAGAAGATATCTCCAGAAAGTATTGTCTGCTTCTCGCTTGTAAGATCAATCGAATGTTCGATATACTCTTTTATATATAATGAAGCTCCACCGCTAGCCTTATTAAATATACTCTTTGCGTGAGCTTCGGTTATTTAACAGATGTCGACATCTTTTTCTTCCATATACAGTTCAAGTTCTCCAAGTTTTTGCCAAAGGCCATTGGCATTCCACGTAAGAATTCTAGGAAATCTATTCATGTCGAAGGTGGGGTGGGGTACGTTTGTTGCGAATACTATTTTCGAGCTTAGCTAGCCCGTCAAAAATAAGTTTATTCGTTTTTCTTTGTTCCTCAAGTTTTGAAAGAATAGCTAATCGAAAATACGTTTTTAACTGGGTCAGGTGAGATATTTTTTTGATCTTTATCGGATACTATAACTTGGGCATACGTGTGTTCATTTGGTTTTGGATGTACAGGATTCGAACGGATTTCTGATGAACGCGTAATTTGTGAAAATTTGGGTATTTAAATTATAGCCTGCTTTGCCTTCGACACATTTTTAATTGGAGTTTTTGGCATTTGCTTTTTTAAATTCAATTTCTGTGATTTAAAACTCATAAATTTCTTTTTTTTTGCAACTCCTTAACTCCTTAGCAACAGATAGGAGGAGTTTTCATATCTGACCAACAATCTACTGTCATATGATTTCCGGCACATTTAACACAAATCGGTTCTTTTTTACAATAGGTTTGCGTAAAGCTCTTTCAGATCTATTTTCAAATGAATGCCATCCAATTTTATCGGTATTTAGCTTATATGATAGTAGACGGTAGCTTTCCGGGTCTTTTACGCAGACTTAACATGTATTTTTTCTGAGCGAAGTTACTTGGTAGCCCGACAATGGCAACGATTTTATCAAAGTATGTATAGTGCGTACCAAAACAGTTGGCCATTCTACTGCGCAGGTCTCTTAAAATGTGTTTTACAATCTCTTCAAATTGCAAAAACAAGCATAAAGAGACTAAAATGGGCGGAGCCATAATAAAAAACGACGTATACCCTGCCTTGTGTTCAAGATCGCTGTCGCGATCTCACTGAGGGTGGTTTCGTCATTTTCCTTCTTTTATACTGAAATTAGGAGCGGAGGAAAAATATAGACCATTATATGTCAACTTTACTTGGAGGAAAATATATTGTTTCGTTTTTTGTCTTCTCGGTTCTCTGTAGGAGTATGATGTGATCACGGTCGGATAGATAGGGCAAAACATTGAACATGAATTGATTGTGTGACTGTGTCTGTATGAAGGTGTACGGTTTTAGATTTAAACCCTATTTGCTCATTATGCTTTCGTTGATCATTATTAATTGTGTCGTGCATATTGATCATGTAGGTACTGATATTGGCACGCAAAGTAAAGTAAATTGCAGTGTCACACCAAATTTTTTTTGTTTATATCATTGAATTTGGGCGAGGTAGGTAAATTTAATAAAAAAATTACAATTTGGGAATTTTTTGGAAACGTAAACGATTTTATACCCAATAACAATAGGCACGATTTTCTGTCACAAAAAAGAGGATGGGGTATTAAACGGTTCGTTAAAGACAAAATGGTGAACGTTCTTGATTCTTCAATAATTTTTGTTTTAAGAAATGCAGTTTTTAAAACTTATTGAACTACCCACCACTTTTAAATTTGTAACCTTGATTAAAAGTGTAAATTATAGCGAGATAAAATTGACGATGAATTGCAAATATAAAACAGATTTACAGCGAGCAGCAAAACAAAACACCAGTATACCAAATGGGTGGTTCGGTTTGGTTTGAATTAAGAAGTAAAAATACACACGTTTTAGTACTAAGATAAAAATATTTATTGATTTTGCTACCTATATATGAAATAGTTAATATTAATGTATATTAAATTGAATTCGAAGAAAATCAAACATCATAAAATTAATGCTAACCAAGCACACCACCCATACAGGTACCTAGCGCTAAACCACGAAATGTTCAACCATAAAAAGGGTTGGGAACCCTTTCAAATACAATCGGACTTCTAGGTAGAAATGTATAAAAGTCGACCTCATAATAAAAAATTAAGTTTATTTAGATATTCAACAGCATTTTAGTTCTAAGCACTGTAAAGTTGGGTTACGCATTGTAAATTACAGGCAAAAACGCTTAGTGATTAAATCTCTTTCGCGTCATTTTTGTTCTCTTAAATCCTCTCTCTGCGCAATCGACCGTTGGCCAACTGTTTTGGTACGGGCTATAACATGTTAAAGTCGTCAATACCGATCACAATAATTAGCGGTTTGGGAAGTTGTTTCATCTGTTTCGCTTTTTTAAGAATCTCTTAGTATCGGTTTATAATTTCAGGAGATGCTACAGCTTTTTTTTTAACTGGTCTTTTCTTTAGAGTCCAGTCGGTTTCGCGACTGAGTTCTTTTTTATCCGTATGGTATACGGAATTCACCTGACAATTTGCACATGGTATTGGCTCATTAGGTGTTTTCACCTGTCGAGCTCCTTGAGACACATATATTATTAATATCTAGATGTTGGTGACCTCGTTACCCTTTATCTTTTCCCGAAAGGGTTACATAATTGCAATAATTAGCTATTAAAATGGTGTACCAATTTATTAATAGGAAATCATTATTATGGCATGAAAACAAAATAATAATTCATAAAACTATTTTTCAAGCAATTTTACTGTATGGCAGTCAGGTTTGGGGAAGTTGTGCAAAATGCCACATTAAAAATTACAATTAGCACAAAACAAATTAGTTAAAATGATGCTGAATCTTCCATGGCATTATTCCACCCAAGATCTGCATATAATGGCTAATGGTGATTTGGTCTCCTTCAGAATATGAAAACTTAGTACCACTTTTATGATCAGATGCGATATTCCTGAAAATCCATTAATAAACGAGTTATACTTACATTAACACTTTGGAACCTGATGATATTAATTTTCTTACCTTTATATTTATTTATTTGTTATTTATCTATTATTCGTTATTTGTTTTTTTCTCTGATTTTGTCGTTTATTATTTATTAATTGCTGTTTTTATATAAATATTTTTAATTTATTATCTATTATTTTTGGCATTTGTTATTGACAATAATTATTGTTATTTATTTATTATTAACTTAGTATTTATTTACTATTTATTATTTATTATATCGGGGTTTTCAACAGGGACGCTACAAAAGTTGAGCGACAGGGACAGCAAACTACACCATATTTCTTGTCGCTCTTTTGACATTTCTCTTCAGTAAGTTTTGGCATTTCATGATGGAAAGATATACGATCCAACAACGAGTCGAAATTATTAAAATCTACAACCGAAATTCGGAGTCAGTGGCCTCAACGTTAAGAGCGCTACGTCCAATTTATGGTCATCGTAATCATCCTAGCAGATTAACAATTGAGCGTCTAGTGGCATAGTACAAAATTTTCCCGTGCCAGTGAGCCAAAGAAGTGCCCGTAGTGTCGAGAATATTGCTGCCGCTGAGGCTTCAGTTGAAGAAAGCCCAAATGTGTCTCTCACACGTCGTTCTCAAGCGTTGGGCATGTCTGTGACGTCGTTGTGGCGAATTTTGCGAAAAGATCTTGGACTACAGCCGCTTGACCACCAGAAGCGTCGTATGTTCTTGAATTGGGCTGAGCAACAACTTGAAAATGATTTGGATTTTCATTGAAAAATCATCTTCAGCGATGAGGCTCATTTCTGGCTGAATGGCTTCGTCAATAAACAAAATATGCGGTATTTTTACGGTTTGGTGTGGTTTATGGGCCGGCGGCGTCATAGGGCCGTACTTCTTCCGTGATGATAAAAACCGGCACGTTGCTGTGATTGGGAATCGCTACCGTTCAATGATTTTTTTTTCTCGTGTGCGCCTGGAGGTGAGTAATCCTCATAGGATACCAGTGGTCCGTACCATTGGTTATGCTCGACTCATATATTTTCGGGCCCGACAATTTCAATAATGTCAGTCAATATATGCCTACGGGCTAAACCTCACCCCTCAGAAAGGCACTATGAGAACCGGCTGCGCGTGCTCATAGTAGTATGGAATTTATTCCTCTCATTTTTTCATTTTTTTTTGTGGTGACTACGACTAAGTATCCTTAACAAGTAGTTTACGCTTCTGTGTTAATCGCGTTTGGTAGGTAGCATTCCAGTGAACGCACCTACTAATACCGTCATTACATGCGGTTTTTCCTTATGGCGCTAGGTCGAACGGTCTTGTTCTGAGTACAGATTATTTCGTTATTACAATGAACATATATACGAGTACGAAGTTTGCCAGCAAAGTTTGTTGCTTTGTTACTCCCGGTAGCAATTCCTAAATCTCTATGAATATCCCTATTCCTAATATAACATGGAGCATTCACTATTGCTCTTAGGGTTTTGTTTTGGAATGTTTGCAGTATAGCAATATTGCTTGGTTTGGTACAACCCCAAAGCTGTATACCGTATGTCCAACAAGGTTTTAGCACTTGCTTATATAGAAGCAGTTTGTTGTATATGCTTAGCTTCGAGTACCTTCCAAGTAGCCAATACATTTCTTTGAGTCTGATTGCGAGCTCGTCCCGCTTTTTTTAACGTGTGGCTTCCACTTAAGCTTTGCGTCTGGAGTCATTCCTAGATATTTTGCCTCATTTGCGTATGGTATTTGTGCAGAGTTAATGAAAACAGGTAAGTTGTTTATCTTTTTGTACGTAAAATTGACATGCGTTGACTTGGTCTCGTTAAGTGTAATACGCCAGGTTTTTGTCCACTCACATACTTTGTTAAGAGCCCGTTGGAGTTTTCCCGTTGATGATCCGACTGACTCATCCATTGCGAGGATAGCTGTATCGTCTGCGAACGTTGCTACGATGGTCCCTTCATCTTGTGGTATATCTCTTGTGTAGAGCAAGAATAGGATTGGTCCGAGAACACTTCCCTGCGGAACACCGGCGTGGACTTCTTTGAATTCTGAGTATTCAGTCTCATGTCTAACACGAAACAGTCTGTTTTCAAGGTAGGATTCCAGTATTTTGTATAATTTTGTCGGTAGGGTTGTCCTTAATTTATACCTTAGACCTTCGTGCCATATCTTGCAGAGCAAATCTTTTTCCATTCTAGAGTATTTTCAATTTTATTCGTTATTCGATAAACCTGATCGATTGTGGAATTTTTGACCCGGAAGCCGAATTGATGATCTGGGATCAAGCGTCTTTCTTCAACTACTGGTTGTAATCGTTTTAGCATCATTTTCTCGAAAACCTTAGATATTATCGGCTGGAGCGAAATGGGTCTATACGATTTCTTATCGTTTGGACTTTTCCCCGGTTTCGGAACCATAATGACTTCGGCGACTTTCCATTGCCTTGGTACATATAAAAGTCTCAGAGAAGCATTTATAATGTAGAGCAACTTAACTAATGTTTTTTTCGGTAGCTCTTTCATGATTTCGCCGGTGATTAAATCATATCCTGGAGCTTTGTTATTTTTCAACTTGCTTATTGTCATTCGAAGCTCGGACAGGGATACGGCTTTTAATTTATAGTTGTCGGCTGCCGTATTGGCATTCGGTTCTTCGTTCAAAGGTTGTCCATCGAACGGCTTGAACGTTTCCTCTAGATGCTCGGCAAATAAATCCGCTTTCTCTTTGTCTCCTTTTGCCCATTAGTGCATTTTGGGTTTCCCTATGGACTTCAAGGAATTCCATAGTGAGTAGTTTGAAGTCTTGTCAGCAGTCAACCCCTCGAGGTATGTAGAAGTCTCGCGATTTCTTAAATCCTGTAGCTCATTCTTGAGTTTGTTACAGAGATAGTTCAGATATGTTTTATCAGGGGGTGCGCGGGATTGTTGCCATCTCTTGCGCGCTCTCCTCTTTTCTCGAATGAGGTCTTCGATGTCAGGCTAGTAGTTGACTTTTTTGTTGCGTGTTGCTGTCTTCCGGAAGGGAGTGTTTTTCCACGCTGCGCTCTGAATGGCTTCCACGAGCTTGTCAATTTCGCCTTCTATTTCGAGCGGTGTGTTTAGTGGCACATTTAAAACCACATTTTCCTTGCAGTCTTTTCTGAAAAGATCCCAGTTAGTTTTTTTATTAGTTAACCTAGGAGGTCCTTCTTTTTTTGCTAGACTTCCGTCCATTTTCAGAGTGACTGCTGAGTGGTCTGAGCATAGATCATAGCATTCTTCGACTTCCGTCTGATTTTTAGTTAGCCCTTTTGCGATAAAAAAGTCGACTAGGTCAGGGATTTTATTTCTGTCAGTTGGCCAATACGTTGGCTTTCCTGTCGAATAAAAGTCCACCCCACGCTTCATACAGGCTTTGTATAGTAGTCTGCCTTTCGTTGAATTTCATCTTGAACCCCAGAAAGTGTGTTTCGCATTAAAGTCCCCACCGATGATAAAATAGACTCTATTGAGTCAAAGAATCGATCGAGGTCGTCGTCTACCAGTCTTTATCCCGGGGGGAAGTAACTTGATCCAATGAAATAGTCTAAATGGTTTATTTTTACAGACACTGAAATTATTTGCATAGAATCAAGTTCTATTTTTATGTTTTCAGAGTGCTTCATACATTCATTGATGTAAAGAGAGGATCCTCCTCTCGCATTTTCCGAAGGATGATGAGCGTGATAACCACTGTACCCATTTATTTTGGGTCCAGAACCCATTTTTAAGTGGGTTTCCGATATCAAGCATATATCAATATTGTTTTTCCGTAGAAAAACTTCTAGTTCGTCAATCTTGTTTGTGAGACCATTTGCGTTCCATGTTAGCATCTTCAGAAGCTGTGTCATATTCATGTCTTATTGTTTGGTTTTCGAGGTTTAAATGATAACCGAATATTTTTGGCCCCAATTGGATGATATGGACTTGGAGGACATGTGGTTCCAACAGGACGGCGCCACAAGCCAAACAGCGAATGCCACAATCAATTTATTGAAGAACGTGTTATCTTACGAAATGGTCCAGTCGCTTGGCCGCCTCGGTCGTGCGATTTGACGCCGTTAGACTATTTCCAGTGGGGCTACGTCAAGTCTATGCCAACAAGCCAGCGACGATTGATGAACTTCGTACGAATATCGAACGTGAAATTGCAGCGATACTTTTGTAGCGCTCTTATTCAAAACCCCTTTATATTTATTTATATATTACAAAAAAGTACCTTATTTAATATTAGTTTTTTTTATACAATATGTGTATATATTTTTTTTTTATTATTATTTGACGTTTTTTATCGTTGTTTCCTCAATATAGTTTTTTTTTTTTGTAATATTTCTATGATATAACTATGAATATATATCAAATCTCTGTATACCAAATTATTGTAAAATGTGCGATAACACATTGTATATTATAAACGAAATAAATATTATTATTAAATTAAAAATAGCTGGAAAAGTAATTAAAATATTAACCATCAGTGGCCCACCAAAAGTCTGAGCAGCCTTGTTATAGGGTACAAAAAGCAGCGCACCGAATTCTGTGGTTGATCAATAACGAGAAATGTGTTTCTGCGTTCAAGCTTTGGGGACCTGTTTAGTTAGAAGGTGAGAAGGTGATGACCTTGTAGAGCATATGAAAATGAGTGCTTCGCACCAGTTATATTAATTACTTTAAACTTAATTAATAAAACATGTAAAAGATGTAATGATAACTTAGAATTAAGCATTTTGTCTAGTAGTTAATATTTTTAAATGACAATAAAAATTGATTTAAAAGTAACAAGGTGTGAATTTGATTCTTAGCATTAGCATCACCTCAATGTTAATTCACTTACAGTCCACTGGCGATGATCTGATCAGATATCCGACTGGTATCGATCCCCCCATAAATCGGGGCAACTATTATATGACCGCCGGTATATGACATCATTGGTCGGACTCAACGTGAAAAATGGGTTTAAAAGTAAGTGATGGTAAATCAAGTATATGCTATCAACATGAAAGCACACGAAACATCGAATAGAACATTGAACAGAACGTCATTCTTTCATTTTCTATTTCGGCTCCGCTATTAACTCTAACAACAACATTTTACAAAATTAACACGAAGAATAACCTTTCTAACTGGTTTTTCTTTAGGATATAAAGTCAATTTATAAGTAAATCCACACTCGAATTAATAAGCAGATCCTTTATAAGAGCCGCATCATCCCAGTTCAGCTAAACGGCGCTAAAGCATGAACTGTGTCAAAAGCGGATGAAGAAATCCTTGATCTATTTGAGCAACATAGACAACAAAACTTTGGCTTGGAGAGTCTTTCATTTCTTGCCAGGCAATGGATGAAAGACCTTACCTTAGGGAACTCGTACCAATAGAAAAAGCTATCTCATTTCAGCTTCAGAAAGGCCCGCCATTATGCAAAAGATTCACATTTACTTGTGAATGGTTATTAGAAAAACCTAGGCACTGGATACTTATGAGCCTGTGTGCCAAAATTTTGTATTTTTTTAGTTATACAATGGGCATAATCTAGTTTAAATGTGCTGTCGAATGGCTAGCAAAAACTCGTATCTTCTCTGACATGATTTAAATATGTAGGGCTTTGTTGTTGTTAATTTCCCCCTTAGTTAAAAGTAGACCCCTTTGAAGTCTGCTGTATATAAATGGTGTTGTAAAAATATGGACTAGAACTTCATAATTTAATTGTTATGAAAATTCGTAATCAGAGCATATATATATATAATAAAGTCTAATAGATCATTGACAAAATACTTTTTAAATATTAAAAATGTTTTTAATGGATTCTTAAATACTTATGAATATGACATAGACACAACCAGTTGTGCTTAAATTTGAGCAGATGGCAAATATAGTTTGCTGGGTCCACCAACGAATTGTTCACCACTGATTGTTTTGATGCTGCCAGGTCCACTAATAGATCCCGATTGCCCGCCGTTTATGATGGTGCTGCTGCTGCTTGGCCCCAATGATCCAATAACTGAGGTAATTGGAGCGAATCCTTCATCGGAAATATTAGTAGTTCCGCCAAGAGCATCGTATTGAGCCTGAATTTGTTGCTGAGCCCTTTTTGCCTCTTCGTTTGTTTTATACTTGATGAAGAACACTTCTGGCTTGCGATTAACCGTCTGAGTGCCTTGCACCTCAGCGATCTGTCGTTGTAAATCTGAAATGTCAGCCTTCTTTGAGAGCACATAAATAACAGTACGTTCCTCATTAATAGCTTGAGCCTGCTTCAGTGCCTCAGCTGCAACGCGGATGTTTTGTGATGGTGCCTTGATGAAAATGATGCGATAATTCTTGCGGATAGGAATCGACTCGAGTTGTCTCTTAAATTCAATGTCATCCTCAGCTTCTTGTGGTGCGGTGTGGACATAAATATCCTTAGTGATGATTGTCTTTCGCTGAGGCTGGCCAATTTGATGATTAAAATTGCCCGACTGCGAAGCAAATGTTTGAGTTTGTTGATTAAAAGCGGGTGCAGCTGAGACCGACTGTATAAAGTTTTGTTTTTGTAACGGAAGTTGCGAAACATCGTTAACCGATTGTTGGTTGGATGAAAAAGTATTTTGAATGTGCTGATTGTTTTGTTGTTGTAGGGGTAGCTGAGAAATATCCTTAAAGCTTTGTTGTCCTGATGATATTGATGGAATGTAGGATTGTGCCAAAGGTTGCGACCTTACGATTTGCATGTGTCCATTTGGAAAGTTTCCATTTTGAAGATGGCCACCTAATGATGAAGAGCCAACGATTCCTGTATTCAAGCTTGGAATGCTAGAACCACTGTATCCAACATTGTAGTTATATTGCGGCCGACATAAAGATGAAGTAATCATTAGACAGAACTAAAATCAAGACGAACATTAATTTAGTTTAACAATGGGTAAATTTTTATAAAAACTATATACCACTAATCCTGCGAATGTTGTGTATGACTTCATTTTCTCGAATAATGAGTGCAGTTGTCTCTCCAAGTTCCCAGCTAAAACTGATATATATCCCTGCTCTGCCAACAGTTTTTATATTCATTAGACAAAAAAGTTACGTAAATGTCTTTGAAAGCACTAGTTGACAAATCCAATCAAAATGCATCCTATTCCGTTATACAAGAACTAGCGTAATCAGAGTGGCTTGCAAAATATTTCCACAATAGATGCGGTCAAAATCCCCGAAATGACCGATTTAGATTCGTTTCTGATTCAACGCTAACCAGCAAAGCAATGTTATATCAGCTGTGTTTGAATATTTTGGGCATATTTTGTTTAACAGTTTTCATATGCGCATATTGATTAGGCATTTTTGTGAGAAACCCAAAAAACGACAATAGTCAATGGGTTATAGCATCATTTATAGCCATTTGTCATATTATGAATATTCAACTTTGTGCTCTGAAATTTTTAGCAATGCACCCACATGAACATTTTGAAAAAAAAAAGATTTGGATGAAATATGGAAAAGAATGCTGTTTCTGATAAACATTCATAATATCGCAGCCGTAAGTGCTTTAATCTACGCCGCGGCGCGCCGTTCATTGGAAATGGAAGTCTCGTAGACCACATTGCGGCGACCATTTTTTGTCAAAATTGTATGGTGGCACATGCCTTACAGCTGATCATTTGATAAATAGTTCATGCTTCTACCACAAGTGTATATATTATTTTAAATCCAGCCGCTGCCATGCCCGTCTTCACAAGCAACCTACGGTTTTGGTCAATCCTTCAATATTCTATCAATATTAAGGCTTTTTCAAGCCAACATTTTTTTTAAAAGCTTGAGTTTGAACAATCGCTACCATCTAACATCGACAAGGTTTTGGTAAAGGAAGGACATCAAGACCCTGGGGATGGTAGTTTTATTTATCTATTAAGTAAAATGGTAATGCCTAAGCTCTTTAATATAATAATATAGCTTTCGCTGTAGCCGCCAATATTAAATGGTTTGTTTTGCGGGATAGGTGGAAATCCTTTGCACAATAAAATGGGAATCAAAATCAATTTTTGTTTTTTGCTAAAATTTGCGACAATCATTTCTGGAATGGCAACTCCCCATATCATCAGTTGCGCAAATTTCTTATTTTTTTGAAAAAAACGTGTTGTTCCTATCTTTTTATCATTTTATGGTCAATGAGAACTTTTATAGTAGGTCTCGTCATCACCTGCAGCGTGATGATATACCGTAAGGCAACATTACGGTATAAGATAACATTAAGAAAGGGTGCCTTGCAATTTAGTCCATCAGTCGACCATTCGGTCTTTCGAGCTCTCAATGGACATATGAGTTATTCTAACAATGCCTCATAATTTATTCTTGCCTAAACGTCTTTTAACAGAAAAACACTGTTTTCTGCCGCATAAATGCCTTGAGTAATATGAATCCTTTAGTAAATAAAAAAAGAGCTATATCCATCAAAGTGGATCGCGCATGTATGTTGGTAGACAACGCTGTTATCTTTCAGAATCTTTTGTTTCCTTTTGAATAAAAAGGTGGCTTTTATTCTTTATTTATCTGCAGCTGACGTCTAATGAGAGATGAAGAGGTGGGCGGGAAACATTTCCCACCTCGATTTCATCTGTGCCCAAGATTTTACTATAATCTACGCTCAAGGTATAGTGCCTGAAACAAAATAAGACAGGACCAAGCCTGTCGGGTCAGCTAGTATGTAGGTATATAAAAAGCTGTTGACTATATGCCATATAGAGATGTTGATGCAAAAAATGTCCAATATTAGTGATTTAGAATAGTTAGGATCCATAACTAAAAACATATGATAAGGCTTCAATACCCTATCTTATCCATTCCTTAAAATGAATATCCGCAGAATTTGGGCTTTATGGCGATGTCATTGTCACAACATATTGCGCAGACGGTTTATCAAAATCTTTTAAGGCTCTACAATAATTTTGCACAAACATTTTTTTTCGAATATCTTAGAATTTAACTGAAAAATTATTTTCACTGTATACGCCCTAAAAAAGTGGGCGTGACAAAAAACGTTGTGTAGACGAAATAGAGACATTAGAATTGTCTAGAAATGTTCGTCGCCCTAGTGACACAAAAAAGTATGTCGATATTTAACATTTTCGATTTTCTTTTTTGATTTTATGTTTTTTTTACCATTTTTCATTTCTATGAACTTTACTTAGTGGAACAATTTTTTGTCACAATATAGAAATTCTATAGGTATTTTAAGTAAGGTGGCATCCCCAGCCAAAAATCTTAAAAAACTAGTGGTGGGTGCACGACTGGGTCGTACGCAACTTTCTCTTTCACAGTGAGTTAATTTGACGTTTCGTATAATTTGACCTACACAATAATATTAAATTTTGATTAATGATGCTTAAAATGATATAAATAATGTCGAAATGTGATTATACGAACGTTTATTCCGTCATTGAAAGTAATCGGTGTCAGTGTGAATAATAATGATTTTCCGTTACTGGCCAACACTGAAAAAATTTGTTTAGGTATAACTAGCTAAATTGATTCTCTATGTTAAAGTTTGACGTTAATTCTCTTAATCTGGAGTCAACTAAACACAAATAGAAAAATTAAGCCCTCATGAGGCCCTATGGGTACCCGGTTTGGTTCAACGTTTCCCCATCTCAAATGGAAAAGATACGGGTGTTTGAGAGGCAGTGTTTGAGGAGCTGCTTTGGACTTCACAGAACACGAGTATCTGATTACACTAAATACTTTTCCAACCAGATCCTATACAACGGAGCCAACATAAACAGACTACACAATTTTCTGGTGAAACGCAGCAAAAGCGATGGCTTCGAACAATAGTCTCATCTTTGGGGCCTTCTAACCCAATGCTGAATGTTTTGAGAGTACGCGTTTAAGCGACTTTATTCCGCCCAAAGCTTTCCTATATTTGGATAGTCGAGGACTGATACAGGATAGATCGGCGGTTCCGTTTATCTACCACGTCTTCCGACGAACTGTGGATAGACGGCTCCTTTACGGCCGAGACGTCGTCGCTCAGGGCGGAGGAGAGCGTCTGCGGTTCAGCAGGAGTGTGTCCGCCTGCGTTCAACCATATTGTACGCCAATATGGTGCACAAGCCCCGCCCAGACCTTGTTTCTAATTTTAAAATCTTATCTATGGAGTTGGACTAAAAGTCCGCAAAGTCCTGAGGAAGTGCAGAATCACCTTCCTCATTCGAGAACCGATGCTTTTTTTTAAACTTTCAAATTCACTTTTTGTTTACTTAAAATATTAACTTACTACTAGACAAAAATGCTTAAACCTAACTTATCAATAAATGGTTTACTTAATCTAACTTATCGGCCCTTAGTGGGCGCTGTAAGCTTATATTCAGCTGTTTATTTTGCCTTTAGGCTTAAATTTGTCGGTTTTTTGGTTTTATATTTAATTTTTAATTACAAGAAAAAATAGAAAACTTTGTATACGAGAACCGATGCGTTCAGCGTAGTATGGTCGTTGGCGAAAATCTGACTAATAATCAATATTGGACACCGCGAAGAAGGTTTGTTTTTATAATATCTACTAAAACATAAAGCATGCAGGGTCACTTTTCCCACTATGTTCAGGGTGCCGGAGCAGGTTACAAAAGGCGAACCTGTTTATATGGTTAAATTAGTTAAAGGTAGTTTACTTACAATTGTAATTGAATTACATAGTTTTAAATTTTCAGTTTTAGGTGAGAAACAGTGAAACAGAAAAAAAAAAATTTAATTGAAATTGTCGCAACATATTGTTCAGACTGTTTATCAAAATCTTGGTTCGACCATAAACAACGTTTTTCTCTAGCATATGGATGGTATGGCGTAAGGTATACAAATGGTTTTTGTATGAAAACGCCTCCATAAAGTGGGCGTGGGTTAAAATAATGTGTAGGAAGACACCATAATCAATGATTCTGCATCAACATTTTTTTCGAAATGTTTAAAACATTGCCGAAAAACGTTTTTTACTGAAAAATATAGATATTCAGTTTGACTGCATATGATGTTCAGGTAATTTTTAAAAATTCGCCACTGTTTGTCCAAAAATATTGTTTTGCTAAAAAGTGGGGGTGGCAAAAGGCGTATTTTGAAAATCTTCACACTTGTTCGAACAGCACGTACAAGGATCACATGTACCAAATTTCATTGTCTTAGCTCAAAATTAAAAGCCCTAAAACTGGTTTCCTACAGACGGGCGAACGGACAGACAGACATGACTTAATCGACTCATCTAGTGATTCTAAGTCGATCCATAAAATTAGGTTTATCTAGAAAATTTATTTTTCTCTACTAATATACCCCTGTGGGATAGGGTATTAAAAATTTAATGCTTAGTAATGTTTAACCCCTAAAGTAGACTACACTTTTACTTGATACACAAATAACTACAGTGAAAACTTTAAATAAATTTCTAGTCATTGAATTAACACCTAATGTCCTAATGTCGGTAAATGTCCAATATGTTAACTTTAAGTTAGTCGTACGCTTGTAAAGTTTGAAGTTAATTCTGTTAATCTGGAGTCAACTTAACACAAATAGAAAAATTGAGCTTTAACTCGTATTGTGCTACAGGGGTATGGTCGTAGTTTTTTTTGCAGTTCTATTGGTATATCCCAGAACTCTAACTAGACCTTTCAAAGTAGTTCAATGGGAATCAAAGGTGCCGTGTACAAGGCCCATATGTATTAACACCATAATAGTGTTTATTCACTTTCATATGGGAATTAACCACATAATCCACTTATTCACATTGAAAAGAGAACTAAAACCATATGGTTTAGTGTTGTTGAACGAGGATAGACTCTGATTGGCTTTAACTTGCCAATTCCCAGTAGACAAGCTGCTTCGACATAGTAAGTCAAGCCCCTCGAACAGAGGTGGTGGCGGATGAAGCGAAAGGTCAACGACAGCACTCAATCCCGTAGCGGATATTGATGGCCCCGTGTCTAAGGGGTATCTAAAAAATTGGAAATGGCCCTCCGGGTTGGGGGTTATGATTTGTTAAGACTGCCAGACTTAGGCAAGAAATCTTATGTTTCCAAGAAATAAGCGAACGCATTGTAACAATCCGCATCAAGGCTAAACTCGCCAACACAAACCTGATATGCGCTCATGCCCCAACGGAAGAAAAATATGATATAGCTAAGGATTGCTTCTACGAGCTCTTTGACAAAACCCATGAGCGACTACCGAAGAACGATGGTAAAATCGTGCTGCAAGATTTGAACGCAAAGGCAGAAAGAGAAGACATCTTTAGCAGCATTGTCGGAAAACATAGCCTTAACGACAACACGTCTGGTAACGGACTTATGCTAATTGACTTCGCTACGGAACGAAGTCAGCACATAGCCAGCACAAGCGCGCGATATAGGATATAGAGAGGTGCCACTCTAGGAGCGATGCTTATCAAAGTATAAAACTTCAAAGCCAAGGATACTAGGCTCGAGCAGAAACATGTCGAGATGAACAAGGAAATATCTTAGTTGAAACACAGTCAATGCTGAGGATATGGAAGAATCACTTCTGCAGACTGTTAAATGGGGTTGACGAACAACATTCCGCTGACAGGCAGAACGAACCATTCACTATTGGCCACAACAGCGAAAACTGCCAACCACACGACCTGAATGAAGTGAGGATAGCAACACCTAAGCTCAAGCTTTATAAGGCTGCCGGAAATGACGGCCTCCCGGTGGAGATGACCTTTAAAGTAACATCCACAAACTAATCAGTCAAATCTGGTAGGAAGAAAATATGCCTGAAAAATGGAACCTCAGCATCGTTTGCCCGATCCATAAAAAAATGAGACCCTCTAAACTGCTCCAACTAAAGAGGTATAACTCTCGTAGATTCCCAGCCAGACGTCGGATGCAGTAGAGGACGACCTAAAGTGGAGCGCAGAAGTAGAAACCGACCTCAACCAACTTGGAGTGCGCAACAGGAGGCAGTTAGCTAAGGACCGGGCTAATTAGAGAGGCATGTTGATTCAGGTCCAGGTTCATTCCGAATGTAGAGTTACTTTAGTAAGTAGGTAAGTAGTTACTTTTTCAAACAGCGGTTGAATTAAGTAGATTAAGATTCAGAAACATAGTTTCAGTGCGACATAGACGTGGTTTGAATTCAACGCATTAGGATATTTAGATGACTCGGTCAGACGTGTGAGCACCAATGCCTTGGCCCGCAGTATAGGAAAAACTGGCTTTTATTGTCGATCACCTGACAACTTAAAGTGCGCAACAAGCCGAGTTAACTGCCGGCCCGCGGTTGGATATTAATTGAGTTCCCGGTTAATTATTGACTGCATTGATAATTAGGTAGGTTAATTTGGTTGTAAATTTGTAAATATACATTAAGTGATGCGATTACTTTAAACGCGTAATCAATAGGTATGCCAAGACTTTCTCTGTCAATCGGCACTAAGATTAAGTAACTTTCGTTGACACAAGCATGTTTGTACAAACATCAATACAATAAACATTATTATGTGGTTAGTTTTAATTATAAAATGCATAAAACCGACACCTTCATAAGACAATGTGCATATGAATCGCACCATATATCATCTTCATCAACCGCAAAACTTTGACCTTGACCCAGAGTTAATTAAATGCTAATGAATTCTAAAGAGGAAACAAACAAAAACCAAGCAAACACATATGAGAAGATTACAATCCAAATGTTATACAGAAATATACATAATAGGAACGTTCAGTTGCTGATCTAGTCAAACTTGGAAAGCAATTCAGGTGCAAAATATGACAACACCTTAGATTACCTTAGATAACAACATCTTCTACAAATGTCGTTACAACTGGGGTATACTACCCTTAGCCTGGATTTGTGCTTACAAACGAATTTGTTGCAATTGATATTGAAAACGGTCATCGGCAATGCTTAAATGAATGCATGCATATAAAATCAATGTTTCGTAAACTGATTTGATGTAATAATATATATAATTTTAGTTAAGTTTTTTTTTTTCGTTGGCTGGTGGAAATCTCGAAAGACACGATGAGCACGTGCCCAAAGTATTGTGAGACTTTAACCCACTAAAACCACCACCCGTTTTGTGTTTGTATTGCAACTAAGTATGCAATACTTATCACGTATAATGAATGTTTGGCAGATAACTTTCCTGTGAGAATTCGTGCTTTTTCCGCAATTTATAGCACGGTTTGTAATTATCGGGCGAAATCTAAGTGCTTAGTTCTTTGAAGACGCCACAATAAATTTGTTTCGTCACCGTTGTGTTAACGTGTCCCAATAAACGTTTTTTATGTTTGCATGAACAATTTTTCGTTTCATCTTTAACTTTCCTTATATACCACGGCGCATTGACGAATGATCTCAACATTTTGTTTTAAAAAGTTTGTAAAATATTTAGATTCGTTTCACTGGTAGAACCCCATAGTTGTATACCATATGTCCAGACCGGCTTTAGCACTTGATTGTATAATAGCAGCTTGTTATCAAGGTTAAGCCTTGAATATTTTCCGAGTAAAAAGTACAGTTCTCTGTATTTATTTTTAAGTTCTTCACATTTCTTTTTTACATGCGACTTCTATTTTAATTTTGCATCGAGTAAAAGGGACACGAACCGTATTGAGAAACACTGGCAAGTTGTTTATCCGTTTATACGAAAAATCTACATGAATCGATTTGCCCTCGTTAAGTGCAAACCGCCAGGACTTTGTCCATTCATTAACCTCGTTAAGAACTTTTTTTAATTTCATATTTGTTTCATTAATTATTATGCCAATTGCTAGTATTGCTGTATCGTCAGCAAATGTGGCAACTATTGTATCGTTTGTTTGTGGGATAACACGTGTAAATAGGAGGTATGAGAGTGGGCCAAGGACACTTCCTTGGGGTACTCCTGCCAATATTTCTTTCAAATCCGAATTTTCGTTTCCAAGTTTCACACGAAAGAGTCTATGCTCAAGATATGACACGAGGATTCTATATAATTTTTCAGGCAGAACTTGTCTTAGCTTGCATTGAAGGCCTCTAAGCCAAACTTTGTCAAAAGCTTGCGACACGTCAAGAAATACGGCTGAGCAAATTGTCTTTTATTCGAAGGCTTTCTCAATTACATCAGTAATTCGATGAACTGCGTCCACAGTCGAAAGTTTACTTCTAAACCCAAATTGATGGTCAGGTAAAAGGCGTTTCTGATCAATAATGGGGAGTAAGCGACCGAGTTATATCCTTTCACAAACTTTTGAAATTATTGAAAGAAGTGAAATAGGTCTGTATGATTTTATTTCATTCGGTGATTTTTCTAGTTTGAGAACCATAATCACTGCGACTTTCCACTGTCTTGGTATGTATTCTAATATTTAGTTTATGCTTTTACGGGCGACATTTTAAGAAGTTCTCTTGTAATTAGGTCATAACCCGGAGCTTTTTTAGGCTTCAATTCCTGTATTTCCCGTTTAAGCTCGGCAATATTTGCATATCTAACTGGATTACTATCGGTTGTAGTCTGCAACAAATTAATGTTTTCTGGACCATCAAATGGTTTAAATATTTCCTCAAGATGAGCGGCAAAATCGTCTGCTTTTTCTTAATCGTTTTTTGCCCAAACGTCTTGAGTTACCCTTATTGGTGGCACAGCGTTTTTTGGCCGTTTTATGACTTACATTGCTTTCCAAAGTGAAAATTTCGATTCTTTTCTAGCGGTTAGGTTTTGCAGATAATTTTCTACATTATGGTTTTTAAAGTTTTTAATCGAATTTGATAGCATTTTCATTGAAATTGGTGCCATCTTGTTCGAGCTTTTCTTTTTTGTCTAACCAAATCCCATAGGTTTTTAATGTTACTATAGCTCTCTATTTTGTGTTGATTAGGAGTATTATTCCATGCTTTTTGGATGGTATTGATAAAGGAGTCAACCGCGACTTCAAGTTCCAATGGAGATCTAAGCAATACAAACAGTCGAATACTATTTTCAATGTCGTTTTTAAAGCCCTCCCAGATGGTTTTCCCGTTTGTTAGTCTGGATGGGTTTTCATTTCTTATTATTGACTCTCTCGTTGTTATAATGACCGAAGAATTATCAGAGAAAAGATCAAAGCATTCGTCAACTTTGATGCGATTGGACGGCACACCTTTTACCATAAAAAAATCGATTATATCTGGTATTTTTGTAACATGATTGGGCCAATAAGTTGGTTTACCCGTAGAATGAAATTCGGTATTGTACTTTTTACATACTTCATAAATCATAAATCATCTTACCTTTCTGTGATCTAGATCCCCAGAATGTATGTTTTGCATTAAAGTCCCCACCGATGACAAAACGCTGTCCAAGGGAATTAGCATGCTTTCAAAGTCAATTTTCTCAATCTTGCGTCGCGGTTGGCAGTAAACAGAAGATATCTTCAGAAACGATTTTCTGCTTCTGACTTGTATGGAGCTAACTTGTATTGTTTCGATTTCTAATTTAAGATCAATCGAATGCTCGATACACTCTTTTGTATATAGTGAGGCTCCACCTCAAGCCTTATTCGATGGATGCAGAGCATGTTAACCATGATAACATGATACGTTTGTTGCGATTACTATTTTCGAGCTTAACTAACCTGTCAAAAATAAGTTTATTCGTTTTACTTTGTTCCTCAAGTTTTGAAAGAATAATCAAAAATACGTTTTTAACCGGGTCAGGTGAGATATTTTTTTGATTTTTGTCGGATACTATAGCTTGGGCATACGTTTGTACATTTAGTTTTGGATGTACAGGATACGTAGGGATTTCTGATGGCCGCGTTTGTGAAAATGTAGGTTTTTTAATTGTAGCCTGCTTTGGCTTCGAGACATTTTTAATCGGATTTTTAGGCATTTTTTTTTTTAAATTAAATTTCTTTGAATTAATACTTATAAATTTCGCCCGTCTTTTTTGCAGCTCCTTAGCTATTTCACAGCCGCGATAATTTGCAGGATGATTGCTTTTACAGTTGATGCAAAGAGGGTGAGTTTTCTTAGCTGACCTACAATCTACTGTCATATGATTTCCAGCACATTTTACACACCTCGGTTCTTTTTGACAATAGGTTTGTGATCTAATCCTTGGCAGCGCTTGCACTGAGGAACTAATTTGGAATCCTTACGCATGGGTTCAATTTTAACAACTTTTAGTTAAGTAATCATAATTTAACAACAGTAAAATTAGTGCAGTAGAGGATAAAATATAAACAAAATCAGAATCCAAATATATAAGAAGGCTTCAATCTGCTGTTTAAGTCATTTAATACCCTATCCCTTTCGGTGCCGTGACATAAGGCCAAGCGTCATAAGGCTTATAAAATTGGTCTTAAAACGCTTTTTTAAAGTTACATAAGGCCAACCTCCAGCGTTTGGTATTAAGTTACTTTTCTGAAAAGTCAAAATGCTAATTCGGCTTTAGAAACTTTCGAATGCATATTATATTTGCTTCCCTGATATGCGTACATATAGTTTAATTTGAGCTTCATTTACTTTATGCTACTTTTCTCATTTGACTCTAATGTCGGTTTTTCGACGGGTCATAATGCCAAATGCTAGAATTTGGTCTTATGCCACTTTCAAAAGTACCGTAAGGCCAAATTTATAAATCCCATTCATCCTAATAAATATGATCTATAAAAAGTGGATGTGTCTAAAATCTTATGGGATGGGAAATAACATTGTTACAATATATTGCAAAGACAGTTAATACAAATTTTTTATGGCTCGACAAAAAAACAACAACAATTTTTTATTGCATATGCTATTGCGTCGGGTATACAAATCGTTATTTTTTAGGAAAATGCTCCAAAAACGCGTGCGTGGGTTAACATAATTTATAGACTAAATGTTTTTTCTAAGTTTCTTAAACTTTTTCATAATTTTTTTCATTAAACGTCCCAAAAAACTTTAAAAGTAACGAACCCTATGGTTATAGGGCACACAAAACAAATAAAACAGCAAAATGAAAATGATGTGTCAAAATGCCCCCAAAAACTGGACTTTGGATAAAATGATCTACAAAAGAAAGCTATATTATCGAAGTATTTTCTTCGAAGGTATTTTTTCAAATTGCCTTAAAAAACATTAGTATACAACAATAAAAGAAAAAATAGAAACCGTCTTCCAAAATTGTTGCAGCTGTATGAATTGTCAGATATCTTGTTCAGAGAATTTTTTAAAGTTTTATATTGCCCTTTTTATACTTGTCTTATCAAGTTGCCATAACATTGGTTGGATTTTAAAAATGTTTAGATAGCTACACTTGTTCTGCTGGGAGAAATATTGATTATCATGTACTAAATTGATGCTTAAATAAAAACACATATTCTTATGCATTACTCAAAAAATATATTATGACAATAAAACAAGTTGTAACAAAAATTAAAAATAAAACAGAATCTTTTTGGCTAAAAAAGCATTAGTTGATGAAATAAATATATACAATAGTGTGCGTGAGAATAGAGTAACAAGTTTACAAATCACAGTTCTTCTTTATTTTGCAATTCAAGGGATTCAATTGCCTGGTGGCAAATATCCTTGTCCGCCATTGCCTTGTTGAACTCCAGGAAGTGTAATTTGTTGCTGATTTTGCAATGCACCGATGACGGAGGTAACTGGAGCAATACCTTCATCCGACACATCTGATGTACCACCGAGGGAATCAAATTGAGCTGAAAATAAAAATATTCATTGTAACAAACTTATGTGTAAATAAATAAAATAAACATAAAAGAGGCTACAATCCACTGTGCGTATCGTTTTGTACCCTATCCCTTCAAATCTTTAAAACTTATATCCCCGATAATTTGGCGAGGCCAAAAACTTGATGTGGATCAAATATAGAAAATGGCATGGTCACAACATATTGCTTAGACAGTTTATCAGAATCTTTTGTGGGTCAACCAAAAATCAACGTTTCCATTACAAATGACTTAAAAGGCCTGAAAATCGTTGACATTCAGACGGACGGACAGGCAGACAGCTCGCCTCAGCTAGCGATTCTGAGTCGATCAATATTCTTTGAAATATGTCTACCTAAATTATTTTTCTATTCTACAAACTATGTATATAAATAACATATCTTGAGATAAAAAAAACATGCTTAACTTTTTACATTTTCAAATGACTTTGTTACATAGACCGGTAAAACAAAGCAATTATACAACACTCAAACAGTTTTACTTCAAAATAAACAAATTAATGCAATCAATTGAAAAAATCATTCCGGAAATGAAAAAAAAAACATAAATATTTATAAAAATCAATGTTGTCGCCCAATTTTTATCGAAATTTGCCTTCTCTTTTTCCCACATTAAATATTTACCATCAAATTACAATGGACTTCAATTTGAATACTCTGGAATTTCCAATTTATGATTATGCGGACATAGATTTCATTAATACAAATGCAAATATGTATCAAGGTTGATAAACATGATGACTTGCATTTATCAGAAACGACATTGACCTTTTATTAATAGTTTTGATTTTCAAATCAATCATAGATACCAGAGGTGTCCTATTTTAAAACCCTATCCCGCAGGGGTATGTCTTGTTTTGAAACACAGTTTGTAACATAGAAAACTAATTTAGCTAGATATAACTCAATCGCTTGCCGATTCGATTAAGCAATGTTTCTCTGTCCATCTGTCCGTTTGTAGGTCACCGGTATATAATATAATATAACAAGTTTTGAGCTATGATAATGAAATTTGGTTTAGGCTTGTACACAAGTGTACCTACACATTTTTAAACTCCATTTACTACCACGGCCACTTTTTAGAAAAACGTTATTTTCGGTGAATTGGTTAAGAATTTTGAAAAAAGTGCTTAAACGAGATATTTAGACAATAACAGTATTTATATTTTATCAATAAATATTTTTTTGCCACGCCCACATTTTGCGATCGATTTTTGTAAAAAAAACGCCTTTCGGTCGAGTTTTAAAGAATTCGAAATAAAAACGTTTTGGTGTTGATGAAGATTCAGATAATGTTTGTGAAGATCACATTACACAGGCTCCGTGGCGCGATGGTCAATGCGTTGAACTGTCTTGCAGAAGGTCTGCAATCGATTTCTCCTCTCATGATGATCTGACAAATCATCTGAGTTGAACCAATTACCAATAAAAGATTAAATTGTTTGCCTAAAGGGCTAGGAAGCCTATTTTACGTGTTACTGCATATTTACCTTATAGTTGAATTGTTTGTTCAAGGCCAGAACCAAATATTTGGTTGATTCTACGAATTCGAGAGTGATACCTTTTAGCGTTGGAAAGTCAGCGTGCGGGAATTCGTATTGTCTGCTTAAAAAGCATTAAAGAACATCACCGAAATTGATTTTTTTCATATTAGCTAATATTTTAAAAGCAGAATTAATTCAAATTTTATTCAAATTTTGATGGGACATGCAATTTAGTAAATCACCGTCTCAACTGACTTCCCTTTACAATGTGCGTGTATAATTCTAACGTTTTTAATACAAAGGAGGATGGGATGTTGAATAAAAAAAACTTATTCAAATGTAACAATAAGAACATTTGATTATTCCCTATTATGAACACAACCCAAATCTGGTAGCCTGCCGACGAAGACGATAGATCAAATAACATTTAGTAAAATACTAACAGGTGTATTAACCAACTGACATAACATTTTGTCTTCAAATAATATAGAATTTGAACGGCAGGAAAGCCCACAGAACCTGGTTATATTCCCTATTGTTCTTAGTAAATGTGCAGCCGAACTAGGACCTCTTCTTGGTATGTTATTTTGGATGTTCAACAAGAACTCCTATTTTTTGAATGCCGCACATCCTATTGATTCAAAAAAAGACGGAAGAATACGGTTTAAAATTCAAGGCTTACGGTAAAATAAATCAACTTAAGCTGAGGTAGTTTGCATGCGCAATTATTGCGCATGTAGGATGTGTGGTGTGTGGACTCTTCATGCATGCATTCATTTATTTCTTTTACAAATATGTAAACAATCGTTATAAGGAATGAAAGACCGGAACGGAATTTTATTTACACGCAGATGGAAATATCTAAATGGAATCGTAGTCCAGTGGATGCTGAGAATCTGATCGTATCAGTTCGGCAGCTCTTAAAGTGGTTGAAAGGCTACAAACAGCTTAACATTAAATTTAAAGGGCTTTTTTACGTGATGACCCCCGTACTCAATTTACTTAGAACTTTACGTAATTGCTTCTATTGTATATTAAATCATCGCACTTTTTTGTTTAATCAAATGCATGCCTAATGAATGGAGCTTGAGAATCGATTTACCGATTTGAAGAAAGAGATTACTCCTAAAAAGGAGTAATCGTTTTTTCCCCAAATAACCTATAACTGACAATAATCTATTTGCGTGTATGGGCCAAAGAATATACAAGGGTAAAACAAAGTAATACATTCGAAAAATGTAACCTCAATGATAAGCTATGATTACCTGACCATCAACGAAACGAAAATTCTTGAACGCAAACATAAACAACTTTTATTGGGACACGTTAACGGTCCTCCATATTCTTGACGAATTAAATTTATTGCGGCTTCTTCAAATAACTAAGCCCTTAGATTTGGCCCGATAATAACAAACCGCGCCACAAATTGAGAAAAAAGCAGGAACTCTCAAAGGAAAGTTACCTGCCAAACATTCGTTACTCGTGATAAGAAAAATGCTAGATAAATTGCATACTTAGTTGCAATACAAATACAGAAAGGGTTGTGGTTTAAGTGGGTTAAAGTCTCACACTACTTTGAGCATGTGCTCATCGTGTCTTTTGAGATTTCCATTAGCCAACGGAAAAAAAAAAATTGTTTATGGGCCAAAAAATATACAAGGGTAAGACCGAGTAATACTTTCGAAAAAAAGAACCTCAGTGATAAGCTACGATTGATGGTTATGTGTATCTCTTCAGCCAAGTTTGTAGGAGAAGATTCTATAACTAACATTACAGCCTATATAAATAAATCGACAAGAATATGTATGGTGAATGTATTCATTGGTGAAAAGAAATACCTAATAATAGTACCTAGGTTTTTCCATATTATTAATTCTGGGTTTAGATTAAACACGTGCCAAGCACAGGTGCACAGGATTACTGACGAAATCGACAAATCATTCAAAAAAAAAAAAAATAATATGTTCAAGCGCATTTCTGGACGTCTCGCAATAAGGTTTGACTGAGAATGTAAATTACGACAAGTTCTCCCGAATGCATATATCCTAGAATCAATCTTCCGTGTTAAAAATGGATACGAATACTCAGAGCTTAAGGAAAACTCAACCAGTCTACTACATGCAAGTGTTCTTGGGTCACTTTCCACCTGTTATATACTTAAGATATACCGAAATAGGACGGCACATGTTAGTAGTAGTAGGTAAAAAGATCGAACAAATGACTGCAAAAACTGGCGAATCGCACTCAAGAAAAATAAGTTTGTTCACCTGAATTTAAAAAAAAGCACGATGGCGGGACCTCCTGTTTATGCCTAATCCGAACTGCTAAGTTGAGATAAGGTTTTCATGGCAATTGATACAACTCGAATGATTTGTCAGATCATCACGAGAGGGGGGCCAGTGAAAAATCATGTAGGTGTTGCTAGGGTTGGGAATCGAACCCAGACCTTCTGCGCGGCAGTTCATCGCACTGAGCCCGTCGCATGAATTTTACCTACACGAAAACTAGGGATTTCCCAATTTTCCTAAACTCGGTCCGAATACATTTGAATGTCATACCTTTTGCAATGACACTCGACCCAAAGTTGAAATGAAATTCGCATTTAAAAATGAAACGTTCAATACAATGAATGAAACCTTTGGACTTGGCGAGATAAGGAATAACCGCTGCCAAATAAGGTAACATTCGATCTCTTAATGGAAAGTTTCACAGTAAAAGTCTTAAGTTCATGGATGAAAAATTGCTTGTTATTATTTATCTTAGTTGCAGTAACTAACAATTTATAACGAAGGAAGGTGTTTTTAGACAGTAATAATCTGATAATACTATGACGTTTCTCTGATAGAGTCTATGAAAGTTTTTCACCTACCCTCGGGAAAAGAGAAATACCTTGCCGATAGCTAACAACCAAACCAACTAGAGAAAAGTTGGTAGAAAATTGAGTTGACCTCGTACTTTATAAAAGAGCAGGGCTTAACATTTCTGTAGCAATCACTACTAGATTCTGTTAGACGTAACAAGACTGAAATTACGCATGTATTCAGTGAATGCAATCTTTTGTAATATATCATATATGCATGTGTGCATACGTAATTCATACAAAAGACCCTAATTGAGTTATTGTTGAGCTTGAAATTAACCGAAGTTGAAAGCAAAACCTAACAAGCTTAGGACAAGACAAGAGTCTGAATAGATTAGCCGACTATTGTCAATTAATATTATGACAATCTCACATTCATCAATTGTCACCTTTTTTCTGATGCAAGAGATGTGAAATGGTGAAAGTTAATCTTAGTTCGATAAGTAAGACAGTTACAGATACTATCTAATTGATGACACATTTTGATCCGGTAAAATATTATTTATCACCTCTGCAACGCGTAACATACCTTGAATTGTGCGTTGGGCATGAACCGCCTCCTCCTGAGTCTTGTACTTGATGAAGTAAACTTCGGGCTTGCTTTGCGGTTTTGGTGTGGCATCCTGGAAGACAGTCTGTAGGTCCAAAGGTTCGGGTTTCTTGCTCAACACATAGATAATAGTCTTCTCTTCGATAGGGGCTTGAGTCAACCTAAGGTTAACTGGGCTGACACGTTGCGTTGGTGCCTTGATAAATACAATACGGTAGTGTTTTCTTGGGGGCAAAGGAGCTTGTGGTGGAGCAACATATTGCTCCTCAGGTTCCTCGGGGGCGGCATGTACGTAGATATCCTTTGTAACTACTGGTGCTAGTGATGCAGTCTGATAGTTGAACTGTTGTTGTTGTGATCCTTGATGCACATACTGAACTTGAGGAACGTACTGCTGTTTCAAGACAACTCCATTGATTGGATGCTGTTCACGGAATGGAATCTGTTGTTGTATGCTGAACTGTTGATTTGCATTTGGAAAAGGGGCAAGAAGGGCCTGTTGGACTTTTTGATTTTGTAAAGCATCCTGTAGTAAACTCTGTCGGTCTGGAACTCCAGCAGTTGGGATGTTGACATTTTGTTGCGCTTGATAGTTGTACTGAGGCGCCGCTGAGACCACAGCAAACAAAACACTGATCTAGAATTAGAATTGTCAATAAAATTGCACTCTCAAAAGACAAACTTTGACTCACAATAAACACACGCATCTTTCAACTTGACTACCAAACTTCACTAGTCGACACGTAAATTCAAACTAAATACCTAATGGTAGACGAACTTAACTTTTATATCGAGATACGAGATATCTTAATGATGTAGTATCTCAACACAAGCCCACTGAAGTACCATCGCAATGATACCCCATCCAAATCATATGAACTCGATTAGAAGAAGAGGTGCGGATAAATCGGGGTTCAAAGAAGAAGACAAAATCTCGCAAAAGTCAAAACATCATCAACTCGCTCTTGATATATATAAAGTAAAAACAACTATCGGATACATGTGTCAACGTTTTTTTCGGCGAACTTGTTATCCGCGATGGTAAACTGAGGTTGCTCTTGGAAAGACGCAATCCAACAGAGATTCGATTGCGCAACACATCTTAGCCAGCGGTGTACAAAAGTGGTCCGTCGGTCGTCTTAACACTTAAGAAAGTCGCGTAACAAAAGATAGTATATAAATCTCCAGGTTCGCCAAATCATGAGTCGTGACGTAGGGAAATTCCAAAAATCCCCAGCACCTACTCAAACCTTGATAGTCAATCTAGTCTGAGAAACGATTTTTATATTTGGTTTGTTTTTTTTTGTGGAAATGAAAATGAATTTCGCTTTCATTTCAAAACAGTCTTCAATTAGTAGATCAATCTTATGATGAGCTAATTTTACGTTCCGTTCGTTTTTTTCGTTTTCTTGTTGTTGTTGGTGGTAATTATTTTATTACAGACGATTATTTTACACATTTCATAGTTTTGTTTAGGGTCATTTTGGATGGGTTTTGAGCTGGCCTTTCTAATGCGCTATAGTGATGTGTAGTTCACTTCATTAGAGCTATTATAATGAAGGATTGAGTAATTCTCTCGGAACGATGATGACGAGTGCAAATATTGAAAGATAACAATTCAAGATATATTATGAAAATCCAAAGATTTGGACAGTATTAATGATTTTATGAAAGGTGAACATATATTTCAACCACGTAATAAGATTGGTATGATCATGATCATGACTTGAACGTCAACATTACTGAAATACATTTAATTTAATCCACATAGAGTAATGACTATGAACTAGCCGCAGTTGAATAGAATAAATTCAGGGCGAAATAGATATTTATATTATATATATTTGATATAATGCTATAAGAAGCTTACATCTAAATGTAAATACATAAAGCTTTTAAGCAAAAACAAAACAAATGAGAAGGCTACAATCGCTATGTGAATCGTTTAATATCCTATCCAATATCCCTATCCCGTTTTAAAAACAATTTCCGCAACAAGTAGGTGTGAATAAGAACTGAATGGGAATGAAAAATAGAAAATGACATTGTCATAGTTCATCTAAATTAACCAAAAGCAATGTTTTTCTATTGTTTATGCTCTTGTACCCGCTTTTTACACGTGATATCCCACAAACAAACGATACAATAGTTGCCCCGTTTGCTGACGGTACAGCTCTTATAGCAGTTGGCACAACAATATGAAATTACAAAACGCTCTTAACGAGGTTAATGAATGGACAACGAGAGCAAATCGATTCATGTAGATTTTTAGTATAAACGGGCAAACAATTAGTCTGTATTTCTCAATACGGTTCGAGTCCCTTTTGCAAATGAAGCTAAATATCTCGGAATGGCACTCGATGCAAAATTAAAATGGAAGTCGCATGTAAAAAAGAAATGCGAAGAACTTTAAAATAAATACAGAGAACTGTACTGGTTACTCGGAAAATATTCGAAGCTTAACCTTGATAACAAGCTGCTATTATACAAGCAAGTGCTAAAGCCGGTCTGGACATATGATATACAACTATGGGTTTGTATCAGTGAAACGAATCTAAATATTTTACAAACTTTTGAAAACAAAAAGATCATTCGTCAATGCGCCGTGGTATAAAATGAATGAAGATCTACGCAGAGATCTGAGTATTCCCGCGGTTAATGATGAAACGAACAATTTTGCTCGCGGACATAAAAAACGTTTGTAGGGACACTTTAGCACAATGATCATCCAAGTCTTCAAGGAACTAAGCCCATAGATTTGGCCTTATAATAACAAAACGCGCTATAAATTGAGGAAAAAGCAGGAATTCTCAAAGAGTTACCTGCCAAACATTCATTATTCATGATAAAAAAATTTCTAGATGAGTCGCATACTTAGCTGCAATACAAATACAAAAAGGGTGGTGGTTTTAGTGCGTTAAAGTCCCACACTACTTGGGGCACGGGCTCATCGTGTCTTTTGGGATTTCCAACAGCCCACGAAAAAAAAAAACAATTTTTGGGCTTTAAATTTTTCTTCAGACAAGTATAAACATTTTTAGAATCCGCCTACTGCCACGCTTACTTTTCAGAAAAACGTTGTTTTTGGCCAAACTATAGAAAATTTAAAAAAAAAAGTGTCCCAACAGCTTATTTAGACCATCCCAATACCTATATTTTGTATACTAAAAGTTGTTTGCCACTCCTTTTAGTTAAAAAAAAACAATTTTCAGTCAAATTTGAAAATATTCGAGAAAAATTTTGATACAAAAACATTGGTAATTATAACATAAATATTTTGTCCATAGATCAATTTAGTCTACGTCTCCTTTTTGGGACCGTTTTCTTAACAAAACCATTATTATTCCTAAAATCTGCCCACTTACTGGGATCTTTTTAGTTTTTCGAGTTAAGGCTTAACGACTCAATTTGCTTCTTTCCGAAGGATACAGCTATATTTCCTTGTCCGAAATCTGACGATGCTAACTTCGCCAGTATGTATTGAAAGCGGGAGAGAAATCCCTTTTAACATCAAACATCAGTCGTTTGTGTTATTGACAGCATTGAATTGGTCATGACCTAGTATGCATGCTTAACCAATTTTTTGCGGCTTCCTTCTCTATATTGATGTCTGTGTCTTTGGCATGAGCTAGAAATATATTTATTGGAATTATGCCCCCGGTTGTTTTTTTTTTCGGAACCGCATATTCATATAAATGGAATAGGTATTGGGTATCGGTTTGAATTTCTTGAGTACCTTTAAAATCTGCCAATACGTGAAGGTTTTTACAATTGTGGGTTGCTGACTTAATGTGCTTCCGACTCGTTGTGAATCTTTGGGGTCATTGATTCCAGTCTTGTCGTGGTGGTTTTTTATTTCAGTAAACCATTTCATATACCGTCAAACAAGCGTTTTTTTTTCATTTGCAAAAGCTTATCCTTTACCTATAAAGAGTTGACCTGCATATTATATCGTTTTTGCTTGCAGCGTTGGCCTGTATCTTTCGGCATTTTTCGCCAAACCTCATAGTCCATTGACAATGTCTTTAACAAAATATTCAGGCGATTGTCATCTAAAGTAAATATTAAAATATCACTTAAGCATATGAGAAGGCTACAATCCGCTGTGGGAAACGTTTAATACCCTATCCGATTCCATACTAAAAATACCTAAATGTCTCAAAAAAGTGACATTGTCTCTAAATTTTGTTCAGATAATTTATCTAAATCTTTTATGGTTCTTGTTCAGATATGGACGGAAAGATATGTCTATATCGGCTCAGCTAGCGATTCTGAGGATATATAATTCGCATTGTAGCATCAAGCATCAATGTCGAAGGTCAAGACAAAGGCGCATATGAAGACGAGAGCTGTCAATAACTTTATAGGAAAATATTAATAATAAGCATCCACAGGCTCATCATTTAGTGCGTTTGTAAGTGGGACGTAACAGAACAGAACAATATCAATAAACGATGCAATTACAATTATGCTGTGCATATTCTCAAATCAAAGACAATTTTACATGCACTTATTATGTCACTTACATGCACTTATTACAATTTCGCAGTGTTTTTTAAACAAAGTTTAGGTACTAACATGCGGTTCAACTAGATCGTTATTTGCGTTATCATGCGTACCATAGTAATATATGTAGTAGATTAAATCTACGTAGGTTGTACGAACCTCCTTAAAACCAATAGCACTTCGAAGATCATGGGCATCAATTTGTCCTGATAATAATTGGTGCAAGAAAACCATGTCGATGTTAAGTATACCTTGAGATAAAGGAAACAGGTGTAGATAGTAGTTTGATTCGACAACTATACGAAGGCAACAGCCAGGTCAGAATGGCACGGAATGAATACCCGGCCTGCTGTCCCAGGCGCACCTAGATGAGCTGCTTCAACATATTCGGACAACAGGATGTCTAAGAATTTCGTATCTGGACCTGGAATGTAAATGTGACAACTAGCGGAAGCTACAAAGCAGACATAACTGCCATCTAGGAAATACGAAAAGAGGATGAAAAACTGTAACATCTTCTACGGAACGTGTTATAGTGGGCACAAACAGCGACTATTCGGATGTGGATTTGTTATAAGTGTCAGACTTAGGCAAGATTCATGAACGGTCAACCAAATTGAACACATTGTGATATACAAGAGGCACGCATCAGTATTTTCGATGTCCGAACATTTCGAGTTAAGAGTTAACATCGACTCGGATCATTACCTTATTGCAACCAAGATAAGAATGCGGATATCCACCACGCCACAACAATCCAGAAATACTGTAAATAAATTTAATGTCGAAAGGCCGCGGTCGTGGTGGTCGCAAGTGGAAAATAAAGCTTAATGCCGAAAAGATTCAAGCAATCTTTCTTACACGAAAAAGAAAACCTTGTTGCATTCCGGCTAACCAGCTAATTATTAATGGACACCCTATTAAATGGGAGCTTTCTGTTAAATATCTCGGAATACATCTTGACACAAAACTGACTTTTAAAGAACATAACACGAGGACACTTAAAAAAACGAATATTGCTACCAAAATGTTATATCCATTTATAAATAGAAATTCACTACTTTCAAACGAAAATAAGATAATAATTTTCGAAATCATCTTTCAATCAATTCTCTTGTAGTTGCTAGGTGTGGGGTTGCTAGGTGTGGGGTAAATGTTGAATGCCATATAAAAAAAATTACAAATTTGTCAAAACAAAGTACTACAAATTATGCTTAATCTGCCCTGGAACCATTTTACCTCAGATCTGCATATTAGAACAAATGTAGAGTTGATCTCCAATAGAATAAGAAAGCTCAATAACTCCTTTAGGGTCAGATGCAACATCTCTTACAATCCTCTTACTAATCAATTAAATACAGAATAGCTTAGTAACCATGGCAATGCCAAATCCATTTACCATTTAACTGTTAATTGCTAATCTTAATTTATTATCTGTTAATTGTTATTCTTAAATGTTTTTCTGTTAATTTATGTATGTATGTATTTATTTATTTATTTAATAATAATATATGTATGTATGTATTTATTTATTTATATATTTATTTATTTATTTATTTATTTATTTATTTATTTATTGATTTATTTATTGATTGATTTATTGATTTATTAATTTATATGTTTCTTTGTTGATTTATTTATCAATTTATTTATTTAAATAATAATTTATTGTATTTTTTTTTAATCTAGTCATTTTAGTTATTTATGTAATTTTATTTACTTTATGTAATACTATTATCCTAGTCATACCTGCTATATAATACAAAACTATACACTATACACAATTATATATATATACTTTTTTTTCATCGTTCATTCAAATTGAGGTTTTTTTCGTTGTTTTATGTTGTAAATGTATTGTATCACAAACAAATATGTACATTTTTTTTAGTAGAATGATATACATTTGTAAATCATATCTCTGTGCGAATAAAGTAAATTGTGCGATAGCAAACTGTACTTTATTAACGAAATAAATATATCTATATCTGTAAAAACAAAAAGACCGCAGTCGCAAGAGACCGCCAAGATCTTCGCGCAACCCGTATCCCTAAACCTCTCGATTAACACCGTACCACCAGCATCGAATGTGGAAGACTAATGGCAACGATGTCAACACGCCATCAGATCAGCCGCAACTGATGTGCTAGGTTCTTTTGCGCCCACCAGCAAGAATCCACTGGTTTGATGAGGAATGCCGACCGATGCTCGCAGCCAAGAACGAGGCCTACAAGGCTAAGCTGCTAAGTGAAGGGAGAATGGCAATATCTAAACCAAAGCTTAATAAGGCTGCCGGAAATGACGGCCTTCCCACTGAGCCTTATAAGGCCGGCGGAGGTGACTTGGTAGGAAACATTCACCAACTCATAAGCCAAACCTGATCGGAAGAAAGTGTGCATGAAGAATGGAACCTCAGCATCGTTTGTCCTATCCACAAAATAGGAGACCCTGTCAACTGCGCCAAATACAGAGGCATATATCTTCTCAACATCGCCTACAAAATCCTATCTGCCGTAATATGTGAATACCTGAAACCGTTTACCAACAACCTGATCGGCCCTTATCAGTGTGGTTTTAGGCCAGGAAAGTCCACAACCGATCAAATCTTCACACTTCGGCAGATTCTGGAAAAATTCAAGAAGTCCAAATTGATACCCACCACCCCTTTTCATCGATTTCAAAGCCGCATACGACAGCATTTATAGAGACGAACTATACAGAGCCATGTCTAGTTTTGGTATACCGCCCAAACTCGTCCGTTTGTGTAGGATGAAGATAAGAATTCTCGCTGCTCCATCAGGGTCGGAAACGACCTCACCGACACATTCGATACCACAAAAGGATTTAGGCAAGGCGATGCGCTATCATGTGATTTCTTCAATTTGATTCTTGAGAGCACTGTACAAAACTCAAGAGCCAACATCAGAGGCACAATTTTCCAAAAATCGGTACAACTACTAGCATACACCGACGATGTTGACATCATTGGTTGGACCCAACGTAATGTCATAGCCACGTTTGCTAGTATAGAGAAGGAAGCGTCAAAAATGGGTTCAGCAGTAAATGAGGGCAAGACGAAGTATATGCTGTCAACAAGAAAGGACACACAACATCGACGAATTGGACAGAACCTCACCATTGACAGGTAGTACGGGACTTTGTCTATCTCGGCTCCGCTATTAACTCTGACAACAAACTCTCGTTAGAATTTAAACGAAGAATTACTCTTGCCAACCGCTGTTTCTTCGGCCTAAGAAGGCAATTTAGTAGTAAAGCGCTCACTCGAACCACTAAGGAGATCCTATATAAGACTCTGATCATCCAAGTCCTGCTCTACGGCGCTGAAGCATGGACCGTCTCAAAAGCAGATGAAAAAATCCTTAGTCTATTTGATTGGAAAATTCTTCGAAAAATCTTCGGTCCCGTTTGCGTTGAGGGGCTATGGAGACGAAGATTCAACCAAGAACTATATGAGTTGTACAGCGACATGCCCCTGATCAAAAAAACTCTGAATTGGACTTTTAAGATGTCTAGGACATGTAGAACGAATAGACCCCAATACTCCGGCTCGCAGAGTCTTCAATTCCCAGCCAGGCGTCGGACGCAGTAGAGGAAGACCTCGCCTTAAGTCATTAAGTGGCGCGCAACCTGATCGGCCCTTATCAGTGTGGTTTTAGGCCAGGAAAGTCCACAACCGATCAAATCTTCACACTTCGGCAGATTCTGGAAAAATTCAAGAAGTCCAAATTGATACCCACCACCCCTTTTCATCGATTTCAAAGCCGCATACGACAGCATTTATAGAGACGAACTATACAGAGCCATGTCCAGTATTGGTATACCGCCCAAACTCGTCCGTTTGTGTAGGATGAAGATAAGAATTCTCGCTGCTCCATCAGGGTCGGAAACGACCTCACCGACACATTCGATACCACAAAAGGATTTAGGCAAGGCGATGCGCTATCATGTGATTTCTTCAATTTGATTCTTGAGAGCACTGTACAAAACTCAAGAGCCAACATCAGAGGCGCAATTTTCCAAAAATCGGTACAACTACTAGCATACACCGACGATGTTGACATCATTGGTTGGACCCAACGTAATGTCATAGCCACGTTTGCTAGTATAGAGAAGGAAGCGTCAAAAATGGGTTCAGCAGTAAATGAGGGCAAGACGAAGTATATGCTGTCAACAAGAAAGGACACACAACATCGACGAATTGGACAGAACCTCACCATTGACAGGTAGTACGGGACTTTGTCTATCTCGGCTCCGCTATTAACTCTGACAACAAACTCTCGTTAGAATTTAAACGAAGAATTACTCTTGCCAACCGCTGTTTCTTCGGCCTAAGAAGGCAATTTAGTAGTAAAGCGCTCACTCGAACCACTAAGGAGATCCTATATAAGACTCTGATCATCCAAGTCCTGCTCTACGGCGCTGAAGCATGGACCGTCTCAAAAGCAGATGAAAAAATCCTTAGTCTATTTGATTGGAAAATTCTTCGAAAAATCTTCGGTCCCGTTTGCGTTGAGGGGCTATGGAGACGAAGATTCAACCAAGAACTATATGAGTTGTACAGCGACATGCCCCTGATCAAAAAAACTCTGAATTGGACTTTTAAGATGTCTAGGACATGTAGAACGAATAGACCCCAATACTCCGGCTCGCAGAGTCTTCAATTCCCAGCCAGGCGTCGGACGCAGTAGAGGAAGACCTCGCCTTAAGTCATTAAGTGGCGCGCAACCTGATCGGCCCTTATCAGTGTGGTTTTAGGCCAGGAAAGTCCACAACCGATCAAATCTTCACACTTCGGCAGATTCTGGAAAAATTCAAGAAGTCCAAATTGATACCCACCACCCCTTTTCATCGATTTCAAAGCCGCATACGACAGCATTTATAGAGACGAACTATACAGAGCCATGTCCAGTATTGGTATACCGCCCAAACTCGTCCGTTTGTGTAGGATGAAGATAAGAATTCTCGCTGCTCCATCAGGGTCGGAAACGACCTCACCGACACATTCGATACCACAAAAGGATTTAGGCAAGGCGATGCGCTATCATGTGATTTCTTCAATTTGATTCTTGAGAGCACTGTACAAAACTCAAGAGCCAACATCAGAGGCGCAATTTTCCAAAAATCGGTACAACTACTAGCATACACCGACGATGTTGACATCATTGGTTGGACCCAACGTAATGTCATAGCCACGTTTGCTAGTATAGAGAAGGAAGCGTCAAAAATGGGTTCAGCAGTAAATGAGGGCAAGACGAAGTATATGCTGTCAACAAGAAAGGACACACAACATCGACGAATTGGACAGAACCTCACCATTGACAGGTAGTACGGGACTTTGTCTATCTCGGCTCCGCTATTAACTCTGACAACAAACTCTCGTTAGAATTTAAACGAAGAATTACTCTTGCCAACCGCTGTTTCTTCGGCCTAAGAAGGCAATTTAGTAGTAAAGCGCTCACTCGAACCACTAAGGAGATCCTATATAAGACTCTGATCATCCAAGTCCTGCTCTACGGCGCTGAAGCATGGACCGTCTCAAAAGCAGATGAAAAAATCCTTAGTCTATTTGATTGGAAAATTCTTCGAAAAATCTTCGGTCCCGTTTGCGTTGAGGGGCTATGGAGACGAAGATTCAACCAAGAACTATATGAGTTGTACAGCGACATGCCCCTGATCAAAAAAACTCTGAATTGGACTTTTAAGATGTCTAGGACATGTAGAACGAATAGAACCCAATACTCCGGCTCGCAGAGTCTTCAATTCCCAGCCAGGCGTCGGACGCAGTAGAGGAAGACCTCGCCTTAAGTCATTAAGTGGCGCGCAAAAGTAGAAACCGACCTCAACCAACTTGGAGTGCGCAACTGGAGGCAGTTAGCTAAGGACCGGGTTATTTGGAGAGTCATGTTGGTTGAGGCCCAGGTTCATTCCTGACTCTAGCACCACTTAAGAAAGTAAGAAAGTATACGGAGGCAAATTGTGTAGATTATCCTACGATAGTCCTCTTCAGATCTTTCAAACTTTTCACACGACAGAGAGTGTGTGTGACAGAGATATGATTGAACCCAATTTATGAGATGATCAAAATGAGATCGTAGTCGAGGCACAGTCGATGCTGAAGATATTGAAGAACAACTTTTGCAGACTGATAACCAGCGATGACGAACATTCTCAGAATCAGCATCGTTTGATCGTCCATGTTCATGAAAATGTTCGCTGCTCCATCAGAATTGAGAGGATTGTGCAAAACTCTCGAGCCAACACCAGATGCATAATCATCCATAAACACGTGCAACATGATGTATAGGCCATCCCAGAGCAAAAGAAACATCCCAACATGCGCAGTAGCAATTTATTTAAGGGATATATTCTCCTTTAATGTATTTTTGATCGCATGAGCTTGTTAATGCTTTTCTCTACTTTATCTGCATTCGTGTGAAGACCTGCGTGTCCATGCACCAAGTATAACGGAAATGCCATTTTTACCCTTTTTAATAGTTACTCAAAACTCTGACTTTCATTACTAAACAAATATTTGAGAAGTGCAACACCAAACAAATTTCTCTTTTCTTTGGGGTGGGTAAATGTGTATCTGTTGCATGCGCCAACGACGGTTTTGTGTGGACAATCAGTCATGTCCATTGCCTCGGTCGTCGATCGAGAGATATGTTTTCGTATGTTTGTTGAAATGTGCACACATTTTTTAGCTGTAGTTCTGGTTGGAAAAGTAGTTTTGTTGTCCTTAAGAGAATAAAATCCCTGATTTGAAGAGACTTGCACAAGAAATTTTCACTTAAGCTGGGATGGGCTATAATAGCCACGTTGGCTAGTGTAGGGAAGGAAGCGGCAAAAAGGGTTTATCAGTAAATAATGCTAAGAACAAACATAAGCTGTTAAGAAAACATATGAGAAGGCTACAATCCGGTGTGCGGATCGTTTAGTACCCTATCCCATCCCAACCTTAAAATAAATATCACAAAATGTCGCTTTATGGCGATGAAATATAGAAAATGTCATTGTCACAACATTTTGTTCAGACAGTTTATCAAAATCTTTTATGGTTATGCTATGAGGTAGCATAACCAAAAAGTGGGCGTGGTAAGGATTTAGGATTCAAAATCTCTAACGGTTTGGCCTAAAACAACGTTGTTCTGAAAAGAGGGCGTGGCAGTGGCCGGATTCTAAAAATGTTTACACTTGTTCTGCTGGGAGCAACAACAAACACCTATACCAAATTTCATCATTCTAGCTCAAAATTAAAGGCCCAAAAACGAATGACGTGCGGACGTACGGACGGACGGACGGACATACAGACATGTCTAAATGGACTCAGCTATCGATTCTGAGTCGATACATTTCGATTTTAGGGCACAGTTTTGAAGTTTGGTGTATAGACTCTCTGTCCGAGGAAGCAGAATATGCATAAAAATGTTTGATATCCGCCCACTGCCACACCCGATTTAAGAAAAAAACATTTTTTTGACGCATCTACCGAATCAATATACTTTGAGGTATATCTACCTAATTTATTTCTCTATGTTAAAGAAAATAGGGTGTAAAAACATATGAGAAGGCTACATTCCGCTGTGCTTATCGTTTACTACCATATCCTATCCCATCCCTAACATTAATCCCAAAACTTGGCCTATTATACTGCAATAAAATTTAGAACATGAGATTGCCACAACATATTGTTCAAACAGTTCATCAAAATCTTGTGTGCCTTGATAAAAACAGTTGTTATATATTGCAAGTGCATTGGTATGGGGTTTACAAATGGTTTTTGTAGAAAAACGACGCCAAAAAGTTTACGTGGCTAAAAACTTTATATTGAGATTGTCTCAATATGATATTCAGACACTTTTTCAAAGTTCTTATCCGCTTAGCCAAAAAGTATCGCACAACGATACTATATACCAAATTTCATTATCCTAGCTCAAAATTTAAGGCCTAAAAATCGAGTTTTGAAAATGTTAACACTTGCTCTGTAGCCTTGGATACGGATCATGATAAACAAATTTAATTATTCTTGCTCAAAATTTAAGGCCAAAAATAGCGGTGACATACGGATGGATGAGCGGACAGACAGACATGGCTCAATCGACTCAGCTGAGTCGATAGATATACTTTGAGGTATATCTACCTTTTTGTTTTTTCTATGTTACAGACTATGTATTAAAACTAATATTCCCCTTTGGGATAGGGTATAAATACATATTTTTGGCGCAACAGGCTCATTTGTACCACGTCCCAAGTTTCTAAGAACCATTGATGTGCGTGATTCTTGCACGATGGCGAGACCTACTTTTATGCCGACTCCAAACGGCGAAATTAAGAAAAGCTATTTATTGACTTCAGTAAGGCTTTTGAGTGACATGAGAGAATACAAAATTATTTGGACGGCATCGGAGAGCCAGAATATTGACCACATCTTCATAACAACATTTAAAAACATATGAGAAGGATACTATCCGCTGTACGCATCGTTTAATACTACCCCAATTCCATCCTTAAAATTCATATCATATAACAAACTTTTTCAAAATTCCAATAAAAACGTTTTTCTTAAAAATTGGCGTGGCAGTGGGCGTATTTGAAAAATGTTTACCCTTGCTCGGCTTTGTCGGATGGGGAGTCTATACATGAAATTTCAACTTTCTAGCTCAAAATTTAAGACTCAGAATTCGGTAACACACAGACGGACAGACGGACAGACAGACATGGCTAGATCGACTTAGCTGGCGATTCTGGGTAGGTTCATATACTTTGAGCTATATCTAGCGAAATTATTTCTCCATATTATAAACTTAATGCCAAAACTAATACACACCTATGGGATAGGGTAGAAGTCTACACTTCACTGTGCGGATCTTTTTATACACTATCCCATCCTTAATATTAATATCCCTAAAATGTGGGCTCTATGGCTAAGAAATATTAAAATTGACATTGTAACAACATATTGTTCAAAATTTTCTATGGTTCGACAAAAAACAACGTTTTTTTCCTGTATAGAAATTGTTTTTGTAGGAAAACGCCTCCAAAAAGTGGGCGTGGGTATTTAAAGATGTATGGAGGAATTATTTGTTTTATCAAACTCAATGATTAAGCATCGAAAGTTTTCTCGAATAATTTAAAATTTTATCGAAAAACTTTTTTACTGAAAACGCCCTCAAAAAGTAAGTGCGGCAAAAAAATTTATGCGGACAAAATTGTTCAGTCACTTTTTCGAAATTCCTACTGTTTGGCCAAAAATAACGTATTTCTAAAAAGTGGCCGTGGCAGTAAGCGGATTTATAAAATGTTAGCACTTGTTCGAACAGCACGTACAAGGATTACATGTACCGAATTTCATTATCCTAGCTCATTATTTAAGGCCTAAAAACCGGTGACCTGCAGACGGACGGACAGACAGACGTGGCCAAATCGAATCTGCTAGCGATTCGGAGTCACTCCATATACTTTGAGGTATATCTATCGAAATTATTTCTCTATATTACAAACTTTTTATCAAAACTAATATACGCCTATGGAATAGGGTATAAAAAGGACACATAAAATCGACATATTGGTCATAACGTCATCCTTGCCAGATATAGCTTTGAGAAAGTACCAGACTTTTTCCAACTGCTGTTTTTTTCCGGACTAAATAGGCAATTAGTAGTGAAGTTGTCAAGATCTCATTCAAACTACTAAGTGGTAATTGGGGAAGCATGTTTGTTGAGGCCCATATTCATTCTGGAATGTAGCGCCACTTATTTATGTATCTCTTAATACTCATACTACCCTGCTAATATACTCAGAAATGATCAAAAAACGGACTTGTGCAACTTTGCTCGCATTAGTCTCACAATTCTCTCGTTTTTATGGAGCATGCACATAAAAGTGCCGTCTACGTCATACCATATGGAATTCCTTATATCGTTAAAGAAATTATTAAAGGTACAAGGTACAAGGCTGCATGCTTGGACGGTAAATACTTCTGGAGTCGCAACGTGTTATTTTTCACAAGACAATCTGAAAGATTAGTGATGAAAACAGTAATGATAATTATTGTCGGAAAAAATACCTTAAGCCTTCCGTTCCCCTCTTTGACTTTTTGGCTATGACGCATTATTATTGGAGCGTTAAGCTGTTGAGACAATGTCATTATGCCTGGTGTCTGTATCTGTTTGATCTTCCGTCTAAACTTTTACTTTTATTCTCTTGGGGTTTGTGTGTGGTTGATGGACATTTAAATTAATTTGTTAATAATTTTCTATGGTGCGATTGGTCAATGAAGACACATTGTGTCTTCGCTGCTTTATTAGTAGATCTTTATCATCAAGGGAAATTAAATGTTTTGAATGGAAGATTGCATGTGATTTATTTTTAATTTGACAAAAAGTATTATTTTGAATGGAGAATGTATGAGGGCGTTGCTGTTGCAGAGGCGGAGGTTTTTATTTAAGAATTATGTTAAATATTTGTAAGGCTTGAGATGCCAATGCATATACATATTGATGTCAATTTTGAAAATGTATTTTTTAATCCTCAGTAAAGATTGTTATTTGAAAATTAGTTCGATTGTTTGCTATGGATAGCTTATTTTCAACCATTAAGTTTCATTGTTTGAGACAAACATCCACAATTTAAAGATGAAGAATCTTAGATTATTCAACCTGTGAATTCCTAATCGGATTGAATTAGAAATCCAAGTCATTTTAATTAGCTTATTGGTCATATTATTAAATCCACCATAATTAAATACCCATATCTCCATTGGTATATATCTCCTAACCTTTTTAGACATCCAATGCGGAGCTATTACTTACTTACTTACTTAAGTGGCGCTACAGTCCGGAATGAACCTGGGCCTCAACCAACATGCACTCCAAGTTGGTTGAGGTCGGTTTCTACTTGTGCGCGCCACTTAATGACTTAAGGCGAGGTCTTCCTCTAGTGCGTCCGACGTCTGGCTGGGAATCGAAGACTCTGCGAGCCGGAGTATTGATGTCCATTCGTTCTCATGTCCTAGCCATCTTAAACGTCCAATGCAGAGTTTTTTGACCAGGGGCATGTCGCTGTACAGCTCGCATAGTTCTTGGTTGAATCTTCGTCTCCATAGCCCGTCAACGCAAACGGGACCAAAGATTTTTCGAAGAATTTTCCTCTCAAATCGACCAAGGATTTCTTCATCTGCTTTTGAGACGGTCCATGCTTCAGCGTCGTAGAGCAGGGCTGGGATTATCAGCGTCTTATATAAGATCTCGTTAGTAGTTCGAGTGAGGGCCTTACTACTGAATTGCCTTCTTAGCCCGAAGAAACAGCGGTTGGCAAGAGTAATTCTTTGTTTAATTTCTGACGAGATGTTGTTGTCAGAGTTAATAGCGGAGCCGAGATAGATAAAGTCCCGTACTACCTCAAAGTTGTATCTGTCAATGGTGACGTTCTGTCCAATTCGTCGATGTTGTGTGTCCTTTCGTGTTGACAGCATATACTTCGTCTTGCCCTCATTTACTGCTAAACCCATTTTTGCCGCTTCCTTCTCTATACTAGCAAACGTGGCTATGACATCACGTTGGGTCAAACCAATGATGTCAATAATTGCCTCTGGTGTTGGCTCGTGAGTTTTGCACAATCCTCTCAATAATCAAATTGAAGAAGACAGAGCATCGCCTTGCCTTAATCCTTTTTTCGTATCGAATGTGTCAGTGAGGTCGTGACCCTGCGGGAGCAGCAAGAATTCTCCATCGTCATCCTACACAAACGGACGAGTTTGGGCGGTATACCAAAACTAGACATGGCTCTGTATAGTTCGTCTCTATAAATGAATTCGTATGCGGCTTTGGAATCGATAAATAGGTGGTGGGTATCGATTTGGACTTCTTGGATTTTTTCCAGGATCTGCCGAAATGTAAAGATTTGGTCGGTTGTGGACTTTCCTGGCCTAAAACCACACTGATAAGGACCGATCAGGTTGCTGGTAAACGGTTTCAGGCGTTCACATATTACGGCAGATAGAATTTTGTAGGCGATGTTGAGGAGACTTATGCCTCTGTAGTTGGCGCAGTTTAGAGGGTCTCCTTTTTTGTGGATTTGGCAAACGATGCTTAGGTTCCATTCTTCAGGCATACTTTCTTCCGACCAGATTCGGCTTATGAGTTGGTGGATGCTACTAAAAAGTCATCTCCGCCGGCTTTATTAAGTTCGGCGGGAAAGCCGTCATTTCCGGCAGCCTTATTAAGCTTCAGCTTAGATATTGCTATCCTCACTTCACTCAGGTCGGGTGGCTGGCAGCTTTCGCTGTCGTTGCCAATATTGAATAGTTCGTTCTGCCTGACAGCGGAATGTTGTTCGTCATCGCCGTTTAACAGTCTGCAGAAGTGGTTCTTCCATATCCTCAGCATCGACTGTGTCTCAACTACGATATTTCCATGTTCATCTCGACAGGATTCTGTTCGATCCTTGTATCCTTGGCATTGACGTTTTACACTTAGGTAAAACTTGCGAACATCTTTCCTGGAGTGGCACGACGCCAAAAAGTTTACGTGGCTAAAAACTTTATATTGAGATTGTCTCAATATGATATTCAGACACTTTTTCAAAGTTCTTATCCGCTTAGCCAAAAAGTATCGCACAACGATACTATATACCAAATTTCATTATCCTAGCTCAAAATTTAAGGCCTAAAAATCGAGTTTTGAAAATGTTAACACTTGCTCTGTAGCCTTGGATACGGATCATGATAAACAAATTTAATTATTCTTGCTCAAAATTTAAGGCCAAAAATAGCGGTGACATACGGATGGATGAGCGGACAGACAGACATGGCTCAATCGACTCAGCTGAGTCGATAGATATACTTTGAGGTATATCTACCTTTTTGTTTTTTCTATGTTACAGACTATGTATTAAAACTAATATTCCCCTTTGGGATAGGGTATAAATACATATTTTTGGCGCAACAGGCTCATTTGTACCACGTCCCAAGTTTCTAAGAACCATTGATGTGCGTGATTCTTGCACGATGGCGAGACCTACTTTTATGCCGACTCCAAACGGCGAAATTAAGAAAAGCTATTTATTGACTTCAGTAAGGCTTTTGAGTGACATGATAGAATACAAAATTATTTGGACGGCATCGGAGAGCCAGAATATTGACCACATCTTCATAACAACATTTAAAAACATATGAGAAGGATACTATCCGCTGTACGCATCGTTTAATACTACCCCAATTCCATCCTTAAAATTCATATCATATAACAAACTTTTTCAAAATTCCAATAAAAACGTTTTTCTTAAAAATTGGCGTGGCAGTGGGCGTATTTGAAAAATGTTTACCCTTGCTCGGCTTTGTCGGATGGGGAGTCTATACATGAAATTTCAACTTTCTAGCTCAAAATTTAAGACTCAGAATTCGGTAACACACAGACGGACAGACGGACAGACAGACATGGCTAGATCGACTTAGCTGGCGATTCTGGGTAGGTTCATATACTTTGAGCTATATCTAGCGAAATTATTTCTCCATATTATAAACTTAATGCCAAAACTAATACACACCTATGGGATAGGGTAGAAGTCTACACTTCACTGTGCGGATCTTTTTATACACTATCCCATCCTTAATATTAATATCCCTAAAATGTGGGCTCTATGGCTAAGAAATATTAAAATTGACATTGTAACAACATATTGTTCAAAATTTTCTATGGTTCGACAAAAAACAACGTTTTTTTCCTGTATAGAAATTGTTTTTGTAGGAAAACGCCTCCAAAAAGTGGGCGTGGGTATTTAAAGATGTATGGAGGAATTATTTGTTTTATCAAACTCAATGACTAAGCATCGAAAGTTTTCTCGAATAATTTAAAATTTTACCGAAAAACTTTTTTACTGAAAACGCCCTCAAAAAGTAAGTGCGGCAAAAAAAATTATGTGGACAAAATTGTTCAGTCACTTTTTCGAAATTCCTACTGTTTGGCCAAAAATAACGTATTTCTAAAAAGTGGCCGTGGCAGTAAGCGGATTTATAAAATGTTAGCACTTGTTCGAACAGCACGTACAAGGATTACATGTATTGAATTTCATTATCCTAGCTCATTATTTAAGGCCTAAAAACCGGTGACCTGCAGACGGACGGACAGACAGACGTGGCCAAATCGAATCTGCTAGCGATTCGGAGTCACTCCATATACTTTGAGGTATATCTATCGAAATTATTTCTCTATATTACAAACTTTTTATCAAAACTAATATACGCCTATGGAATAGGGTATAAAAAGGACACATAAAATCGACATATTGGTCATAACGTCATCCTTGCCAGATATAGCTTTGAGAAAGTACCAGACTTTTTCCAACTGCTGTTTTTTTCCGGACTAAATAGGCAATTAGTAGTGAAGTTGTCAAGATCTCATTCAAACTACTAAGTGGTAATTGGGGAAGCATGTTTGTTGAGGCCCATATTCATTCTGGAATGTAGCGCCACTTATTTATGTATCTCTTAATACTCATACTACCCTGCTAATATACTCAGAAATGATCAAAAAACGGACTTGTGCAACTTTGCTCGCATTAGTCTCACAATTCTCTCGTTTTTATGGAGCATGCACATAAAAGTGCCGTCTACGTCATACCATATGGAATTCCTTATATCGTTAAAGAAATTATTAAAGGTACAAGGTACAAGGCTGCATGCTTGGACGGTAAATACTTCTGGAGTCGCAACGTGTTATTTTTCACAAGACAATCTGAAAGATTAGTGATGAAAACAGTAATGATAATTATTGTCGGAAAAAATACCTTAAGCCTTCCGTTCCCCTCTTTGACTTTTTGGCTATGACGCATTATTATTGGAGCGTTAAGCTGTTGAGACAATGTCATTATGCCTGGTGTCTGTATCTGTTTGATCTTCCGTCTAAACTTTTACTTTTATTCTCTTGGGGTTTGTGTGTGGTTGATGGACATTTAAATTAATTTGTTAATAATTTTCTATGGTGCGATTGGTCAATGAAGACACATTGTGTCTTCGCTGCTTTATTAGTAGATCTTTATCATCAAGGGAAATTAAATGTTTTGAATGGAAGATTGCATGTGATTTATTTTTAATTTGACAAAAAGTATTATTTTGAATGGAGAATGTATGAGGGCGTTGCTGTTGCAGAGGCGGAGGTTTTTATTTAAGAATTATGTTAAATATTTGTAAGGCTTGAGATGCCAATGCATATACATATTGATGTCAATTTTGAAAATGTATTTTTTAATCCTCAGTAAAGATTGTTATTTGAAAATTAGTTCGATTGTTTGCTATGGATAGCTTATTTTCAACCATTAAGTTTCATTGTTTGAGACAAACATCCACAATTTAAAGATGAAGAATCTTAGATTATTCAACCTGTGAATTCCTAATCGGATTGAATTAGAAATCCAAGTCATTTTAATTAGCTTATTGGTCATATTATTAAATCCACCATAATTAAATACCCATATCTCCATTGGTATATATCTCCTAACCTTTTTAGACATCCAATGCGGAGCTATTACTTACTTACTTACTTAAGTGGCGCTACAGTCCGGAATGAACCTGGGCCTCAACCAACATGCACTCCAAGTTGGTTGAGGTCGGTTTCTACTTGTGCGCGCCACTTAATGACTTAAGGCGAGGTCTTCCTCTAGTGCGTCCGACGTCTGGCTGGGAATCGAAGACTCTGCGAGCCGGAGTATTGATGTCCATTCGTTCTCATGTCCTAGCCATCTTAAACGTCCAATGCAGAGTTTTTTGACCAGGGGCATGTCGCTGTACAGCTCGCATAGTTCTTGGTTGAATCTTCGTCTCCATAGCCCGTCAACGCAAACGGGACCAAAGATTTTTCGAAGAATTTTCCTCTCAAATCGACCAAGGATTTCTTCATCTGCTTTTGAGACGGTCCATGCTTCAGCGTCGTAGAGCAGGGCTGGGATTATCAGCGTCTTATATAAGATCTCGTTAGTAGTTCGAGTGAGGGCCTTACTACTGAATTGCCTTCTTAGCCCGAAGAAACAGCGGTTGGCAAGAGTAATTCTTTGTTTAATTTCTGACGAGATGTTGTTGTCAGAGTTAATAGCGGAGCCGAGATAGATAAAGTCCCGTACTACCTCAAAGTTGTATCTGTCAATGGTGACGTTCTGTCCAATTCGTCGATGTTGTGTGTCCTTTCGTGTTGACAGCATATACTTCGTCTTGCCCTCATTTACTGCTAAACCCATTTTTGCCGCTTCCTTCTCTATACTAGCAAACGTGGCTATGACATCACGTTGGGTCAAACCAATGATGTCAATAATTGCCTCTGGTGTTGGCTCGTGAGTTTTGCACAATCCTCTCAATAATCAAATTGAAGAAGACAGAGCATCGCCTTGCCTTAATCCTTTTTTCGTATCGAATGTGTCAGTGAGGTCGTGACCCTGCGGGAGCAGCAAGAATTCTCCATCGTCATCCTACACAAACGGACGAGTTTGGGCGGTATACCAAAACTAGACATGGCTCTGTATAGTTCGTCTCTATAAATGAATTCGTATGCGGCTTTGGAATCGATAAATAGGTGGTGGGTATCGATTTGGACTTCTTGGATTTTTTCCAGGATCTGCCGAAATGTAAAGATTTGGTCGGTTGTGGACTTTCCTGGCCTAAAACCACACTGATAAGGACCGATCAGGTTGCTGGTAAACGGTTTCAGGCGTTCACATATTACGGCAGATAGAATTTTGTAGGCGATGTTGAGGAGACTTATGCCTCTGTAGTTGGCGCAGTTTAGAGGGTCTCCTTTTTTGTGGATTTGGCAAACGATGCTTAGGTTCCATTCTTCAGGCATACTTTCTTCCGACCAGATTCGGCTTATGAGTTGGTGGATGCTACTAAAAAGTCATCTCCGCCGGCTTTATTAAGTTCGGCGGGAAAGCCGTCATTTCCGGCAGCCTTATTAAGCTTCAGCTTAGATATTGCTATCCTCACTTCACTCAGGTCGGGTGGCTGGCAGCTTTCGCTGTCGTTGCCAATATTGAATAGTTCGTTCTGCCTGACAGCGGAATGTTGTTCGTCATCGCCGTTTAACAGTCTGCAGAAGTGGTTCTTCCATATCCTCAGCATCGACTGTGTCTCAACTACGATATTTCCATGTTCATCTCGACAGGATTCTGTTCGATCCTTGTATCCTTGGCATTGACGTTTTACACTTAGGTAAAACTTGCGAACATCTTTCCTGGAGTGGCACCTCTCTATATCCTCGATCGCTCGCTTTTCTTGCTCTTTTTTCTTCTTTCTAAAAAGCCGGTGTTCTTCCCTTCTTCTCTGCCTATAGAGCTCAACGACAGCTCTCGTCTTCACCTGCAGCTTAGCCTTGTAGGCTTGTAGTAATGTGAGAACATTAAACAGGAGAATCGCAAGCGAACAACTATCGGAAGCCCTAAACTGCTACAAAACATACATTACTGCCATCCAGGAAACAAGATGGGATGGGCCGGGCAAAAAGAGGATGAACACTGTGACATCTACTACGGACCGTGTTATATATTCCGAGGAGCTAACATCGACTCGGACCACTACCTTGTTGCAGGCAAGGTTAGAAACCTTACGATTAACACCATACCACCAGCATCGAATGTCGAAGAACTATGGCAACGATGCCAACAAGCCATTAGATAAGCCGCAACTGATGTGCTAGATTTCTCGCGCCCACCAGCAAGAGTGGGTGGCCGAGTTGTAGTGGTAATGTGTTCGTCTGTTGAGTGGAAGGTTGCGCGTTCAATCCCAACCAAAATCCATGTCACTTTTATTTAAGAGAAATAAAAGGTCGGTGTAATACCTTAAAGTATGCACACCATCTTGAATTTCTTCAAATTTAACGAACACAAGAAAAAGTGACTCCCCGAAGCTAGTTCGGACACCACCCATGGAGTTTAAGTCTCCTCTACATCCAAAATCTTTCCTATCCTTTCTTTCTTCACCTTCTCTAACGCTCGTACTATGGTAACATATAAAAGGGTATTCATAACCCCTTGAGTACGTGTAAATTATAAAAAAAAAAAAAAGAAACCCTGGTTTGATGAGGAATGCCGACAGATGCTCGCAGCCAAGAACAAGGCCTACAAGGCTAAGCTGCAGGTGAAGACGAGAGCTGTCGTTGAGCTCTATAGGCAGAGAAGAAGGGAAGAACACCGGCTTTTTAGAAAGAAGAAAAAAGAGCAAGAAAAGCGAGCAACATCTCGTCAGAAATTAAAAGGAGAATTCAGTAGTAAAGCCCTCACTCGAACTACCAAGGAGATTCTTTATAAGCCTGTGATCATCCCAGTCCTGCCTTACGGTGCTAAAAACATGGACCGTTTTAAAAGCGGATGAAGAAATCCTTGGTCGATTCAAGAGGAAAATTCTTCGAAAATCTTCGGACCCGTTTCCGTTGTCGGGCTATGAAGACGAAGATTCAACCAAGAACTATACGAGCTGTACTAGGACATGTAAAACGAATGGACACAAATGCTCCGGCTGGCAGAGTCTTTAATACCCATCGAGACGTCGGACGCAGTAGAGGAAGACCTCGCCTTAAATGGCGCGCACAAGTAGAAAACGACCTCAACACACTTGGAGTGCGCAACTGGAGGCAGTTAGCTATGGACCGGGCTAATTGGAGAGGCATGTTGGTTGAGGCCCAGGTTCATTCCGGACTGTAGCGCCACTTAAGTAAGTAAGTAAGTAAACCATATATCATTCTAACCCACGCCCAAAAAGTGGGCGTGGGTTAGAATGATATACTAGAATACAAAAACCATTTGTATACAATACCTCATAGCATAAACAGACAAAAAATGTTGTTTTTGTCGAACCAGAAAAGATTTTGATAAACTGTCTGAACAAAATGTTGTGACAATGGCATTTTCTATATTTCATCGCCAAAAATGTATTAAACGATCCTCACAGCGGATTGTAGCCTTCTCATGTTTTTTTTCAGGATTTGATTTTATTTTAAACTATTTCCCATCCTACAACATTTAAAGAGTGCCCGGAGATGATGCTTGCAGATTAATATTAACTCTGCTCTTGAATTCCAGTCGCTCTCCAACTCTCGTAGTGGTCAGTCGGCTAGTTAAGTGCGGAAGTACATTTCCAAAGTGAAGTAGTGAATAAGTGCAAGTAAGCCAAGTGAATTTTATCGTCCACGTGGAGTAGTGGTGCTTTCACCTGACTCAGGAGTGGGAGTCGTGGGTTCGAGTCCAACCAGACCCCAGTACTTTTAAATTTTTTCCAATTCATCCGGTGGAGAAAACAACCAAAGAAGAGTGTTTTGGCCGAATTACCGGCTATGGAAACCGGTGCGGTGAATGAAGTCCCGCCATCCCGCCATCAACAGCAACAACATCATCGGCATCTGCGACGGCAGGTATGCCAACAAAGCTGGTACCAGCGACAACGAAAGAGGCGGCACCAACAACAACTGCAGCAACAGAAAGTGCAACGGCAACAACCAAAATGGGGAGGCGGAGGAAGCTTAATCCCGTACCTAATCTCAACGTGCGGCGATGTATGCAGGTAGCGGAAAATGCTCCGCTGCCAACAACAATGGAAGAAGAGGAGGAGTGCAACTCTGACCTCGATGAATCCGAGTTTGATGAAGGGGAACCCCGCTACGTTGGCGTGGGAAACCCATACAAAGAGCTCGCAGAGGTTGACGAAGCGCAGCCTGCTGTGAATGATGAGGAGGCCAAGTTGAGCATCCTCATCGCAGAGTTAACGGCTAAACTCGAAAAAATGCGAGAGGCCAGACAAAAAGAGGCCCTCGTGGAAAAAGAAAGGAGGAAATCGAAGCCAATGCTTCAGCAGAATAAACTGCAACCAATGCAGCAACGACAACAACAGCCGCAACAACACAAGCAGCAAGGACAACAGAAGCAGCAGATGCAATCCCCAAAGGAAAAGAGGGAAGAAGTACCCCCCCTCAACGCAAGTTACCTTAGTACTAGTGATAGCATAAAATTGTGTAAGAGATACATTAAGGATTTCGCGGTCAAGCATATCTCGGCCCAAAAACGTAAGATTATATGTTACAGTATTGAGGACTACAAAAAAGCCCGCAAAGCACTGGAGGGGGTTAAGGCAGAGTACTTCACGTACACGCCCAAAACCGAAAAATTAAAAACGATGATTCTTAAGGGAATCGATCCCGCCGCTGTTGATGCGGAGGAGCTCTTAAACGAGCTCAAGTGTTTTGATAGCGACGACCTTAAGTTCGTCGGTGTAAAGCCGTTACAACTAACCCCCAATAGCAAAATCGATAGTCTACGCAGAATCAATCGCGTATACTATCATGCTGTAAAATGGGATAAATTAAAAAGGACAGATCGCATATTGCAATGTATGCGCTGTCAGAGGTTCGGGCATGCCGCTTCTAACTGCAACATGCAGATTAGATGTGTTAAGTGCGACGAGAACCACATTTTAAGCGAATGTCCTCTAGGTAGCGATAGAGTAGAAGATATGAGCAAGCTCATATGTGTTCTTTGCGGGAATGTGGGGCACCCTGCTAACTATAAGGGATGTCCTGTATTCCAACAGAAAAAGAAGAGTATGCTAGCTCGGAAACAGGCTTTAGAAGAAGAAAGGCGGCTTAAAAGTCGCTCTTTCACAAATAGGGTTGAGCCCAACATGTCCTATGCCCAAATGGCAGCTGGAACGGGTAGCTCCCAGACATTAAACAGGCCTAAGGTTGCTGAAAAAGCAACTGAAGCCGATTTGGTTATGAAAAAGTTCTTGCTGTCATTAGATAGCAAGATCGATCAGTTCCAAAAACAACTAAACGAGCAAGCAGCTAGAATAGATCATATCTATTCGATGTTTGCCGTGTCTAGCGCGCCATGAATGTGATGAGTACGCTGGATGAGGTAAACTTTAGGATCCTAGCTGTGAATGTTAATTCATTAGTCAGGGTCGAGAGAAGAACCGTCCATACAAACCTGTTGAAAAACCAACTCCCGGATGTAGCTTTGGTCAGCGAAACTAAGCTAAACCAGAAACACAAATTGGGATACAGCAACTACCATGTAGTGAGAAGAGACCGACCCCACTCCTCCCAAGGGGGTGGGGTCGCTGTCTTATTACGCAAAGGCTTACGCCATAACATTATATATAGCGGGAATGTACGTAGGTTCCAGGTGTTGGAAGCATGCATCGTATGCATTCCTCTCCATAGTCGGAGGAGAATGTATGTGGTGTCGCTTTATGCACCTGAAGCAACTCAACAAACTCAATTTATAGCAGAGCTCGAAACACTTTTTCGTTGCCTACAGCTTCAATCGGCTGATAATTATTACTTTTTGGCCGGTGATCTTAACGCTAAGCACGCGGCTTGGGGAAATGCAATCTAGAACACTAAAGGTCGACTGCTTCAAAATTGGAGGGAGCAAAATATGATTGAGTACAAACTTAGTTTTAACGCGACGGATATCCCGTCTTTCCCGAGAGGAAATTCTTTTCTGGAATTAGCCCTTATGGACAATAGACTAGAACTGACAAATAACGAACACGCGCGGAACTGTGTACGAGCATTCGATTACGATGGAAGTGACCACCTCGGACTTGATGCCGTATTCAGGATCCCAAACGAGAAAACTCAACTGGAGGAGTTCGACCAAGTGCGTTCTTTCGACTACCGAAAGACGAACTGGCCGCGTTTCACCAGAATTGTAAAGCGAGAATTACGTTTGAGCGAAATTGATCCACCGACAAACAGAAACCTTACAAACCACGAAATTGACCAAAATTTACTAAAAATGAATGAGGTCCTCACAAGGTCAATGGATCTAGCTATCCCTAAGATAACTAGTTCTGACGACCAGACGGAGAAATATCGAACGCCAACAATCGATGCACTCCACCGACACAAAAGCAGACTGATCTCGAGGCTTAAACGGCTGCGTAGACGATTCACTGACAGACAAGACCCGGAGGTTCGGACACTGAAGTCACTGATCAAAAATCTTAAAAAATTAATATCGGAAAATTACAGAAAAGCTATAAATTTTTACTGGGGCAACAAAATTCGGGCTATAAAAACCAGTAGCCCGAATATGTTCCCCCAAATAAATAAAATATTCAGGCGAAAAGATCATAACGACATTCCATGTGTCCGAATTTCCAAAACGACAGAAAACAGACAGACACTCACGGCTGTTGGTATGAGTCCGGAAAACGTTGACTCGAACGACGGTTTTTTCACGATCGAAGATCCTCAAGAGAAGGCGAATTCGATAGGCGCTATTTTCGAGACCGTGTATACGGTGAACAATCCTTTTCGCCCAAATCGCGATATTGAGGAAAGAGCCTTTCTGAATCAATTTCATCTGCGCACTGAACTTCAAGCTTGGCGATCTGAGAATCACGGTTTTTCCGTATTCAATGACGAAAACCCTTCCAATGGCATAGTCGCCAATAGCCTGATGCTGTTCGTGCAAATAGATGAACTCCTGGACATCTTGGTATAATGCACATTATCCGGTGCACTGGAAAACGGCGGTGGTACATCCTATCCCCCAAAAGGGACAATCTTCGGTCAATAAGCCTTCTGCCGAATGTAAGCAAGGTATTCGAGAAGATAGTCAATAGAGCTCTGCTTAAGTGGGTTGAGGAAAACAAAATTATTCCGGATAATCAGTTTGGTTTTCGAGCGAGGCATGATACTATTCATGCCGCGTCGAAACTAGTGTCCGACATCCAATGGAATAAGTCCAAAAAACAATGCACAGGGGCCTGTCTGGTTGACTTTGAGAAGGCCTTTGACACCGTATGGTTAGAGGGGCTTTTCTGCAAGCTGACCAGACTGGGCATGCGTAAACCAATGCTATATATGATTTATGAAATGCTTATGGGAAAGAAGTTCGTTGTCAAATGTGGCAACGTAACTTCGAGTAAAGTCTTTGAAATTAAAAACGGTTTACAACAGGGGGCGGTGAAATCCCCGATATTGTTTAACATTTATACAAGTGATCTTGTAGGTTCTCTCAGACACGCTATAGCGTACGCAGATGATCTAGTGGCGTACAGATCAGGTCCGAAAATCGAGGTCATCAACACACTTTTGCAACGTGACTTCGATCACATTAAGGGATATTGCGATGATTGGAAATTGAGGATCAATTTCCAAAAAACCGAAACAATTCTGCTCAGGGCCCCAGTGCTGAAGGCTTCTTACGATACCAGAAAAAGCTGGAAAAAAATTTGTAGAATAGGACAGCATGGACGGCCGTTGGCGGTGAAAGGTGAAGTCAAATACCTTGGCATCTGGCTTGACAAGTTTCTATATTTTAATAAAAATGTGGATGCTTGTCTGGCCAGGGCTAGGGGGGCTTATGCTCTGACAAGAAGATTGTTTCATAGCAGTCAACTTGATTCAAGGGTGAAAGTCATTTGCTATATGGCCCTCATAAGGCCGATCATCGCTTACGGTTGTCCCGTGTGGTTCAATGTATCACCATCCTACATGGAAAGGATACGGCTGTTTGAGAGACGTTGTCTTCGATCCTGCTTAGGATTGTACCGAATGCCGGACTCCGAGTACATAAAATATTATCGCAACGAGGTTCTATACAATGGGGCTCAGTTGAATAGAATTGACAATTTCCTAATTAAGGTGACTCGAAGGCACGCTGCAAGGGCGATGGCTAGCGACAACAGCCTGATCTTTGGGGCTTATTATCCCAATGATTTATACATGGAGAGCACGCTCATATCGGGCTTTATTCCACCAGAGGCATTCATTTACATCGATTCGTTAGGGTTAGTACAAGACAGGAACGGTATCCCGGTTTTATACCACCGCTATCGTGACGCGCGGGACGAACGGCTAATCCGCGACGGGTACGTCGACAATGCTCCGGAGCTCCTCCGCTTTAGCACGGCGGTATCGGATCGCGATAGGATCGATGCTGCAAAACAGCGCACTGAATTCTGGTGGCTATATGAGGAAGGTGATTCTGCACTTCCTCAGAACTTTGCGGACTTTTAGTCCAACTCCATAGCTAAGATTTTAAATTAGGAACGGGGTCTGGGGCGGGGCTTGTGTACCATATTGGCGTACAATATGGTTGAACGCAGGCTGCCGTGGGACCGATAGACGCAATCAGGACGGCGACCCCTCGGGGCGTGCGCAACGAGGGCTCGCCACCCCGATTATAATTAAGTTAGGTTTAAGTAGTTAAGTAGTCTTAAGTTAGGTTTAAGTAGTCTTAAGTTAGGCTTAAGTAGTTTAAGTAGTCTTAAGTTATATATAATCTAGAATAAGCTTTTATATAAAACAGAAAAAAGTCACTAAACAAAGTTTTCAATTTTTTCTTTGTAAATTAAAATTAAATATAAAACAAACAAAAACGACAAATCTAAGCCTAAAGGCAAAATAAAACAGCTAAATATTAGCTTACAGCGCCCACTAAGGGCCGATAAGTTAGATTAAGTAAACCAGTTATTGATAAGTTAGATTTAAGAATTTTTGTCTAGTAGTAAGTTAATATTTTAAGTAAATAAAAAATGAGTTTAAAAGTTTAAAAAAAAGTCTGCTCTTGAATTGATGCAGATGGTATTTTGTGGGAAGTCCTCTAGAAGTTCGTCTATAATTCAGATTGATTGTCTATGGTGAGGAAGACGTAGATCAGTTTCCATTTAAATCTATGCTCATTGCAAATGTGAATTTCTTTATTGCCCGACACTGCCCAAAACCGCGCAGTTTTGGTTTCTTCGATTTCGTTCCGTTATTTTAATGTCAGAGATTCAACAAGTTTTGGAAGGTCAACATTTAAAACGAAACGTATAGAATACTTTGGAAAAAGTGGATACTTTTGTTTAGTAAAAAAGAATCGTTGTGAAAGCTAATACTCCAGAATTTTTGCAATTTATGGATCAGTCCTATATGCCATATATGTCGTATATGTTATTCGACGCAACTTATTTCTATAACCCAATTGGTGGTTGGGAATAAGCAATTTTTCTTGGTTTATTTTATGAAGACGTCAAATAACATCTTTTTAAAGAGCTTGGACAAAAAAGGAAGTATCGATACATAAGATTAAATGTGTAATTTATTACCAGTTAATAAACTAATAATAATGATTATATGTAAAAATTGAGCCTTTCGATACATTTTAACTTAATTTCATTTAATTAAATTCAGTTTAAAAAATTGCTGGCAGTTTAAGCTGTACAAGGTAGACTCTTATTGGTGGCACCAGGTGGCTGCCGCTGAATATTCGAAGTAACCCAGAAAGTGGGAGTGGCGAAATACCTTATATGGACAAAATATAGATATTACGATTGACTACACATGTTAATTAATCATTTTTCCAAAATTACCTCGCGTTTAGCCAAAAATAACGTTTTTCGGTGGATTTTGAAAATGTTTACACTTGTTCGAAGAGCACGTAGAAGGATCACATTTAATGCCTAAAACCGGTGACATATAGACGGACATGGCTAAATCGACTCAGATAGCGATTCTGAGTCGCTCCATATACTTCGAGGTATATCTAGCCAAATTATTTCTCTATCTTACAAACTATGAATCAAAACTAATATACTCTTATGGAATGGGGTATAAATATTTATTCCAACGAGACAGCAAGAAATAAAACTGACAAAACAGGAAGAGAATTCAAAATCAATAAAGGAGTAAGACAATGAGATCTAATATCGCCTCCACTATTCGCGGCTGTATTAGAGGATGTGTTTATGCAAATCAATTGGACCTATAAGTATGGAATAAAACTAAGTTTGGAATAAAATGACTCGACGATCTAACCTGTTATGACATATGGACTACAAACATATTAGCAATGACAGCAAACATAACCGTGAAGATACGAATTTGCCAGACGAAAATTGAAAGACACCTACTTAATGGACTAAAAAACATTAGCAATGACAGCAAACATAACCGTGAAGATACGAATTTGCCAGACGAAAATTGAAAGACACCTACTAAATATTAAAAAAATAGAACAATTCAGAAATGATGAAATAAGGATACGCACAAATATATCGAAAAAATAAAACAAAATATCAAGAATACAGGACCAAAGATGGACGAAAATAACAACAAAATGGATACCGGATGATAATAGACCAGTAGGACGACCAAAGAAAAGATAGAATGATAACCTTCTTAAATTCAATCGCAGCTGGTACAACGACCCAAAGAACAGGAATCTATGGACAACAATGGGGAAGGCATGTCAACCAACAAAACAGCAACTAGAAAATTATTATATATAAAAGACAATTATTAACAGAACATTCAAATTCAAAGAATTAAATGTTAATCATAATTTCGTAATACTTTTTTAATTTATGTATACAAACACAAAATTGTAAATTGCAATTGTAATGAAGAATTCGAGTATATGGCTATAATACAATCTTCTTATAATAATAATAATATGGACCGACTTAGAATCGCTATAATCGGTTCATCATTTTCGCACAATACTAAGTCGAAAAAAAACCCCAAAATGGGGTTTACTAACCTGAATTATAATGACGGTACCTGCCATATTAAAATTTTATATCATACCTCAATTTTCTCAAAAACGGCTCCAACAAACTATTACTGTTTGCAATAACTTTTGTCATTTGTAGTATCAATAATCAAAATGTAAATTATTGTGTATTTTGGACAAATTATGAAAATTGTCAAATTTTCTCAAGCTTGGCATTTGATCTAACGTCTGACTCGCTGTGAAAGAAAAAGTAGCTTAAGAGCGAGTCATGCGACCACAACTCATTTATGAATAAAACAAATTATAAACAATCTGAAAAAAGGATGGAAACCATACATAATATTTATTTGGATTTTCGCTAACTTCAAATGATAACTACGGAAACCCTGAAATAGCTTTAGTTAGTATAGTACTTTACGGAAAACAGAAGAGTGCGAATGAGAGAGAAACATCTCTATCTTCACTGTACTGCCAATTTATGTTGGACTGAGTATAGCTTAGTCGATTTATCCATGCCTTCCAGTTCATCCGTCCGTCACCAGTTTGGGGGCCTTAAATTTTGAGCTAGAATTATGAAATTTGGTACACCTGCTATTTGTTGCTCCCAGCTGAAGCTTTGTAAAAAACTGCCACGCCCTCCTTTTAAGTCGTAGAGATCTTACGGTCCAAATGTAACATTTTTTGCAACACCCACTATTTAGGAGGCCTTTTCGTTAAAAATAGTTTTCAGTTAAATTTTGAAATATTTGAAAAATTCCCCTTTTTAGAAGCATGTTCTTTATAATACCTTGTTCCTTATAATACCTTGTATAACTTGTAAATATTTGTATACCCTACCCCAGCATATGAAATAGAAAAAACTTCGTTTTTTTTTCGTACCAGAAAAGATTTTGATAAACTGTGTGAGCAGTCTGTTGTGACAATGCCATATTCGAAATTTATGCCCAAAAAGTTTTAGCCATGCACACTTTTTGGTTATATTAATTTTAAATATAGGATGGGATGGGATAGCGTGTTAAATGATTCGCAGAGCGGATTGTAACCCTCTCATATATTTAACTTTACTTTCACCGTTTATTTAATTTTTCAACTCTTGCAACTCTTGCTTTAGACTATTTATTTCTTTAAGCATAGTCTCGTTGAGTTGCTTAAATTTATCTCTTTTCTATTGTTTTTCATCTGTTGTACGAGATGGGTTGTTTTCTACCCTTTAACTTTCCACCCAGATTTCCTAGGAATTAGAAAGCTGCGTGCACCTAGTTAAAGGAACAACCGCTAGTTTTGATCGCATTTCCTGCGCCATGCTTAAAAATAGCTGATCATCTTTAAAGAATGGCTATTGCGTTTATTCAAACAAATATTTAACGACGGTATTATTCCACATGCATGGAAAGGAGTTGCATTATACCAATACCCAAGCCAAATAATTATACTTCTGTTATTTCGGCATGCCGTCCTATATCGCTTCTGCCCTGCAGAGATAAAGTGTTAGAAAAAATAACATCCGGGCGATTGTTTTGGTGCATTGAAAAGTGGTTTTCATAAAAGGACGCGGAACTATCGATGCACTTCTTCACTTAGATGAAATAACTTCATCCCTTTCAGATAAAAAACACCTTTGAATCCTTTTGATTGACTTCGAAAAAGCATTTGATCGAATTGGCATCTATGTCATTATGAAACAAATAATCAAATGGATAGTTGATAGTTGTCTCCTGATAGTTTTCTCTAAAGGTAAAGACTTGACGTCAGTTGCAGCTACATTCACCAATATTCTCCATAGCCTTTCAATATTCTGGTTCAAATCTTTCGTTACAAACTTCTCCACAAATGTTGTAATAAAAACATATCAATAAATTTGTGTAACGCTAATAAAATGTTAATTTCGATAAAATACTTTGTTATATGTTCGATTCCAAATAAACATTTAAGAACCACTTCATACATTTAAAAAAGAGCCTTACTATTAGGGTTAATTTAATAAAATACCTTTGCTCAAAAAAAAAAAACAGCTACTGTAATGTAAATATTGTCATAGACGTAATAAAATCCGTTATTTTGTCAAAGATCGACAATGGTTTAGTCATTTAATGTAAATTTTCTATACCATCTAATCAACTCATTACAACACCATACCATGCGGCCATCATTAGCCGTATGAAGGCTTTTCGTACAACTCCAATTCGAAAATTCTTGTCAGAAACTGGACTACCACAACTTACAGAAAGAATTGATTAAATTATTTTGGATACGATACAAGAAATAAATTGTTCCAAAAGGTCACCCATTCACAACGACGTCAAAAGACTTCTAAAACGGAAGAAAATTCCAAGAAATTAATCACCTTTACTCTCTGCTCTAACATCTGCGAAAGACCTTGACATTCCCATTGTCATTCAAAATATTAAATCAATCTCCAGTCCACCTTGGAATTTGCTAAATGAGCCTGCAAACTAAAGATATTTTAAAAGCCATGTTTTTTTGACTAGGAATAACCACAAGAAACAAGGATGGAGTTATGTGTTTACTGATGCGTCTAAAACACAAGACGGAACATCTTAACAATTATTTGTAAAGGTCTTCTTCCATATTTTACATCGATATTTACAGCAGAAGCATTTGCCATGCTAACAGAGCAAAAAACAAAAAGACTCATATTCGCAGATAGACTTACCTCGTTCAAAGCTATTCGAATCATTAACAATAACTGTGAAGTTATCGAGTCCATCTGTGATAAGATTATATCCAAGAATGGAAAAAATTAAATAGTCTAGATTCCAGGACATAAAGGGATTGAAGGTAATGAAGTTGTGGACGGTGAAGCTAAACCAGCATTTAGAGAACCCCTCATGATTTCCTACCCCTATAATAAAAAGGATGATGGTTGGGTGTTGTAGAACGAGGGAAGACTCTGATTGGCTTTAACTTGGCAATGCCCAGTGGTTGTAACTCTGACTACACATCAAGTGTTTATTTTTAACCTCCAAGTTGTAATCAACGGGTACTGGTCTTATTCAACCGGATTTGGCTTGCTAAACGATAAGCGCAAGTGTTGATAACACGACGAAAAACAGCAACACTATAAACAGCCAGGTCAAAATGGCACGGAATGAATACCTGGCCTGCTGTCCTAGGCGAACCGAGACAAGCTGCTTCGACATATTCGGACAACAGGTTGTCTGGGAATTTCAAGGGTTAGTCAGGACCCTTGAACAGGATGGTGGCGGACGACACGGCTAAACGAAAAAAGGACAACGACGTTCGTATCTGCACCTGGAATGTGAGAACATTAAACAGGAGAAGTGCAAGCGAACAACTAACGAAAGCCCTTAACTGCTACAAAGCAGACATTACAAATGTCAAATGTCAAAGAACAGTGGAAACGATGCCAGCAAGCCATTAGATTAGCCGCAACTGATGCCCTAGGTTTCTCGCGCCCACCAGCAAGAAACCCCTGGTTTGATGAGGAATGCCGACTGATGCTCGCAGCCAAGAACGAGGCCAAGTGTAAAACGTTAAAGCCAAGGATACAAAGCTCGAACAGAATCCTGTCGAGATGAGGAAGGAAATTTCGTAGTTGAGACAAAGTCGATGCTGAGGATATGGCAGAAGCCCTTCAGCTGACTGTTAAACGGCGATGACGAGCAACATTCCGTCAGATATTAAACGAAGATTTACTATTGCCAACCGCTGTTTCTTTGGGCTAAGAAGGCAATTCAGTAGTAAAGCCCTCACTCGAACTACTAAGGAGATCCTATATAAGACCTTGATCATCTTAAAAGCGAATGAAGAAATCCTTGGTCGATTTGAGAGGAAAATTCTTCGACATATCTTCGGCCCCGTTTGCGTTGACGGGCTATGGAGACGAAGATTCAACCAAGAACTATACGAGCTGTACAGCGACATGCCCCTGGTCAAAAAACTCCGCAATGGACGTTTAAGATGACTAGGACATGTAGAACGAATGGACACCAATACTACCAGCCAGACGTCGGACGCAGTAGAGGAAGACCTCGCCTTAAGTGGCGCGCACAAGTAGAAACCGATCACAACCAACTTGGAGTGCGCAACTGGAGGCAGTTAGCTAAGGACCGGGCTATTGGAGAGGCATGTTGGTTGAGGCCCAGGTTCATCCCGGACTTTAGAGCCACTTAAGTATGTTAGTAAGTATAAAAAAAAGGATCAAAAAAAAAAATTGGAAAAATGAAAGCAAAACTGACTGGAAAAAACTATTAGCATACATATTTATACCAAATTTAATCCTTATGGTGAGAGATTCAACTACCCTAAAGACATGTCGTAAAAACTGATCAAAATATATGTTAGAATGCAGACGGAACATACTAACTGAACCCAAAAACACCTTATTACTACAGAAATCGTATGACGTTGGTGGGGATCATCTAGTGACAGGGGATCATCTAGTATGAGCAGATGTGAAGGAACAACACACATCACCAGAAGCTCTTAGTGCTTGATTGGTTGGCTATCATTCGTCCATTTTATAGGACGGACCTGACACCAAGTAGTTACAAACCTCCAGTTCCTGTTGATGGCAAACGATTTTGCTGGTGAAAATTTCACCTCAAGAGTCAGATCACTAGATCACCAGACCGGGCACAAAAATCATACATATTTCAAATTCAAATGGGCCTCATAAATACAATTTCGGCATTTACCAACCAATTAGTGCTAATAACATGTAACTCAGTTAAGATAAAAAAAAGCTTATCAAAGAATGCACACGTAGCGAGAAAGTTAAAATCTAACACTCAGGGACATAATAATATTCGACAAACTATTGCAAAACCAATGGTCATTAATAAAAATTAAGTTGATCTATGCCATGGAAATAAAAAGAAAAAAAAACTCCAAACCTAGCAACTCACAAACTATTATATTTTATTTATTGAACCTTAAGCATCACATTGCTTAAATGCAGACGATAGCGTGTTAGTGTATCTTCAGATTTTGACATCGATACCCCATACTTGAAGAGTCTTCCCTTTACTTGCCTTAAGCATAACTTCGAAGACCATTGTACCCAAAACGCCATAATAATGGATTGGTATCAGTGGATTTTGCGCAAAGAAAAAAAAAAAAACAATCACTATCCAATCAGTTGTTCATGCTGACATGCTTGTATAAAATGGTAATCAATATGTTAGCAATTAAGTACCCACTCGATGTGAATGGCTACTGGCTACATTGCTGAAAGATTTTGGTCCGATCTATCATACCAGAGGAGGTCATGTGTAACACTGACTCTAGAAACAATATTTTGATTTGACTTTCAATTAAGTTTTGTGTCGACATTGAATGATACCTATAATGCATAACTATGGACAGCATATGATAGTTAATCTGTCACCATTAAAAATCCGTATAATCATTTAAATGATTATATCGATGCCTTTGCCAGAAGTCTAAGCAGTTCAAAATCTCCTTAGGAATTATTTTTGAAAGCTACTTTTGTTGAAGCTTTAATAATGCTATTGATCGGTCAAAAATACAAACAAACTTTCGCACATATAGCCAATCAGTTAAGGTCTGCCTCTCCGTCGGTCTATATGTCACCATTTTTAGGCCATACATTTTGAGAAATTTGCTAAGTAAACTCATTGTTGCAGAACATTCAAAATCGTCCCACTGACATGCCCACTTTTTGCAAACCGTTAGAAAAACTAGTAGTGAGTGCACGACTGGGTCGTACACAACTTTCTCTTTCACAGCGAGTTAATTTGACGTTTTTAGCAATTTGGGCCAAATACACAATAAAATTTTTTTTTGCTTAATGATGCTAAAAATGATACAAATAATGTCGAAATGTGATTAAACGATCGTTTATTCCGTAATTGAAGCTAATCGGTGTCCATGTGAATAATAATGATTTTCCGTTATTGGTCAAAACTTAAAATTCCGTTTAGAGATAATTGGGGCAAAACCAATTACGTGTAACTCACGATAACAGTAATTGTAGTATACAACTTAAATTTCAATCAATACGGCCAAATAGTTTGCGAGGAATTGATAATTTTCTTTATATGGCCTAGATGCAAAAATCCGTTATATGGATTTTCTCGAAAAAAACTGAGTATGTAGTTTTATTGGAACTAATATGCTCGCAGTATACATGAAGTTATGTATGATTTTTCTATGGCAGGTACCGGTAATAACATGACTAAAAGCAAACAAATAAAAAAAACTGGAATAGATACAAATAAACGCTGGATACGAAGTTTGAACAAAATCGGTCAAGTCGTTTAGGTTGGAGAGGCTTGTACGGACAGACGGACCGACGGATGGAATTCTGAAAACCACTTTTTTGAGTTCCGCTATCATCATTAGGTTAGAATCAATCAAAATCTCAAGGTCGAAAATTTTGACGAAAACAATATCTTTCTCTTTATAAGAGAATATTTATATATTTCATACATTATATGCTTTTGAAAAAATTTCCTAACAATAAATAATTTTTGAGATTCAAATTAATATCCATTAAATGTGGGCTTTATTGCAAAGAAATATTAAAATTGACATTGTCGCAACATATTGTTGAGACAGTTTATCAAAATCTTGTATGGATCGACAAAAAACAACGTTTTTCTGCATATCAAAAGTTTTTCCGAATATCTTAAAACTTTACCGAAAAATGCTTTTTATTGAAAACGCTCTAAAAACTTTATATGGACAAAATATAGACATTGAGATTGACTTTTTCAAAGTTCTCTACCGTTTTTTTTATAAAGAGTGGGCGTGGCAGTGGTCGGATTTTGAACATTTTTACACCAGCACGTGCAAGGATCACATGTACCAAATTAAAGACCCAAAAACCGGTTACCTACAGACAGACAGACTCAGCTAGCGATTCTGAGTCTATCCATATACTTTGAGGTATATCTAGCGAAATTATTTCCCTATGTCACAAACAATGTATGTATCAAAACTTATATACCCTTATAGGATAGGGTATAAAAACGACCCTACAACGAAAGCGTGACTAAAAATTTTATTTATATGAACTAAGTTTTGCTTGATACACATAACAGGAAACCCTCTAAAATGCACCAAGTACAGGGGCATAGGTTTCCTCAACATCGCCTACAAAATCCTATCTGCCGTAATATGTGATCGACTGAAACCGTTTACCAACAACCTGATCGGCCCTTATCAGTGTGGTTTTAGCCAAGGAAAGTCCACAAGCGATCAAATTTTCACACTACGGCAGACCCTAGAAAAAACACAAGATTCATCGATTTCAAAGCCGCATACTACAGCATTTATAGAGACGAACTATACAGAGCCATGTCTAGTTTTGGTATACCGCCCAAACTTGTCCGTTTGTGTAGGATGACGACCTCACCGACATATTCGATACCAAAAAAGGACATCGGACGCAGTAGAGGAAGACCTCGCCTTAAGTGGAGCGCACAAGTAGAAACCGACCTCAACCAACTTGGAGTGCGGCATGTTGGTTGAGGCCCATGTTCACTCCGGACTGTAGCGCCACTTAAGTAACTGAGTAAGTATAAGTTATGGAGAATGAGCTGATGTTTTTTGATTAGTTTTCTTTAATTGTTAAGTTAGTCGCAAGAATGATGAGCAAGTGTATTGACTTATTGAAATAAACTTCCTCATAGAGGAAATCAATATCAATAAAATCAATGCAAATATCAAATAAAGTTTTAAATTGATATTTTATATGCAATTAAGAAAATGAGCTTGTCAAAATATCTTAGATACTTAGATATTTGTACCCTATCCCATAGGAGTATACCTACTAGTTTTGAAACATAGTTTGTAACATAGAGAAATAATTTAAATTTAAATATGAAAACCCTGAAAACTCTTCCATGGAACCCCACGGTTTCGCTATTTCTTTCAATTAAAAACAATATAATAATTAGAAATATAAACGAGTGGTGGGTGCACGACTGGTCGTACGCCACTTTCTCTTTCAAAGCGAGTTAATTTGACGTTTCTAAAAATTTGGCCAAAATACACAATTATATATGTTTTGATTAATGGTGCTTAAAATGATATAAATAATGTCGAAATGTGATTATACGAACGTTTATTCTGTCATTGAAAGTAATCATTTTCCATGTGAATAACAATGATTTTCCGTTATTGGCCAAAACTGAAAATTATGTTTAGAGATAATTGGGCCAAAACCAATTACGCGTAATTCATAAAAACTGTAATTTTAGTATACAAATTAAATTTCATTCAATTTGGCAAAATAGTTTGGGAGAAATTGATAATTTTTTTTATATGGCCTAAATGCAAAAATCCGTTATATAGGGTATGCAGTTTTGTTGAAACTAATATGCTTTTAGCATATAAAAAGTTTAATTAAAATCGTTTGAGCCGTTTTTGAGCAAATGGAGCAAATAACATGGCTAAAAGCAAACAAAAACTAGTGGTGGGTGCACGACTGGGTCGTACACAACTTTCTCTTTCACAGCGAGTTAATTTGACGTTTTTAGCAATTTGGGCCAAATACACAATAAAATTTTTTTTTGCAATGATGCTAAAAATGATAAAAATAATGTCGAAATGTGATTAAACGATCGTTTATTCCGTAATTGAAGCTAATCGGTGTCCATGTGAATAATAATGATTTTCCGTTATTGGTCAAAACTTAAAATTCCGTTTAGAGATAATTGGGGCAAAACCAATTACGTGTAACTCACGATAACAGTAATTGTAGTATACAACTTAAATTTCAATCAATACGGCCAAATAGTTTGCGAGGAATTGATAATTTTCTTTATATGGCCTAGATGCAAAAATCCGTTATATGGATTTTCTCGAAAAAAACTCAGTATGTAGTTTTATTGGAACTAATATGCTCGCAGTATACATGAAGTTATGTATGATTTTTCTATGGCAGGTACCGGTAATAACATGACTAAAAGCAAACAAATAAAAAAAACTGGAATAGATACAAACAAACGCTGGATACGAAGTTTGAACAAAATCGGTCAAGTCGTTTAGGTTGGAGAGGCTTGTACGGACAGACGGACCGACGGATGGAATTCTGAAAACCACTTTTTTGAGTTCCGCTATCATCATTAGGTTAGAATCAATCAAAATCTCAAGGTCGAAAATTTTGACGAAAACAATATCTTTCTCTTTATAAGAGAATATTTATATATTTCATACATTATATGTTTTTGAAAAAATTTCCTAACAATAAATAATTTTTGAGATTCAAATTAATATCCATTAAATGTGGGCTTTATTGCAAAGAAATATTAAAATTGACATTGTCGCAACATATTGTTGAGACAGTTTATCAAAATCTTGTATGGATCGACAAAAAACAACGTTTTTCTGCATATCAAAAGTTTTTCCGAATATCTTAAAACTTTACCGAAAAATGCTTTTTATTGAAAACGCTCTAAAAACTTTATATGGACAAAATATAGACATTGAGATTGACTTTTTCAAAGTTCTCTACCGTTTTTTTTATAAAGAGTGGGCGTGGCAGTGGTCGGATTTTGAACATTTTTACACCAGCACGTGCAAGGATCACATGTACCAAATTAAAGACCCAAAAACCGGTTACCTACAGACAGACAGACTCAGCTAGCGATTCTGAGTCTATCCATATACTTTGAGGTATATCTAGCGAAATTATTTCCCTATGTCACAAACAATGTATGTATCAAAACTTATATACCCTTATAGGATAGGGTATAAAAACGACCCTACAACGTAAGCGTGACTAAAAATTTTATTTATATGAACTAAGTTTTGCTTGATACACATAACAGGAAACCCTCTAAAATGCACCAAGTACAGGGGCATAGGTTTCCTCAACATCGCCTACAAAATCCTATCTGCCGTAATATGTGATCGACTGAAACCGTTTACCAACAACCTGATCGGCCCTTATCAGTGTGGTTTTAGCCAAGGAAAGTCCACAAGCGATCAAATTTTCACACTACGGCGGACCCTGAAAAAAACACAAGATTCATCGATTTCAAAGCCGCATACTACAGCATTTATAGAGACGAACTATACAGAGCCATGTCTGGTTTTGGTATACCGCCCAAATTTGTCCGTTTGTGTAGGATGACGACCTCACCGACATATTCGATACCAAAAAAGGACATCGGACGCAGTAGAGGAAGACCTCGCCTTAAGTGGAGCGCACAAGTAGAAACCGACCTCAACCAACTTGGAGTGCGGCATGTTGGTTGAGGCCCATGTTCACTCCGGACTGTAGCGCCACTTAAGTAACTGAGTAAGTATATGCAATTAAGAAAATGAGCTTGTCAAGATATCTTATATACTTAGATATTTGTACCCTATCCCATAGGAGTATACCTACTAGTTTTGAAACATAGTTTGTAACATAGAGAAATAATTTAAGTTTAAATATGAAAGCCCTGAAAACTCTTCCATGGAACCCCACGGTTTCGCTATTTCTTTCAATTAAAAACAATATAATAATTAGAAATATAAACGAGTGGTGGGTGCACGACTGGTCGTACGCCACTTTCTCTTTCAAAGCGAGTTAATTTGACGTTTCTAAAAATTTGGCCAAAATACACAATTATATATGTTTTGATTAATGGTGCTTAAAATGATATAAATAATGTCGAAATGTGATTATACGAACGTTTATTCTGTCATTGAAAGTAATCATTTTCCATGTGAATAACAATGATTTTCCGTTATTGGCCAAAACTGAAAATTATGTTTAGAGATAATTGGGCCAAAACCAATTACGCGTAATTCATAAAAACTGTAATTTTAGTATACAAATTAAATTTCATTCAATTTGGCAAAATAGTTTGGGAGAAATTGATAATTTTTTTGATATGGCCTAAATGCAAAAATCCGTTATATAGACTTTCTCAAAAAAACTGGGTATGGAGTTTTGTTGAAACTAATATGCTTATAGCATATAAAAAGTTTAATCAAAATCGTTTGAGATGTTTTTGAGCAAATTGAGCAAAAGCAAACAAAAACTAGTGGTGGGTGCACGACTCGGTCGTACGCAACTTTCTCTTTCACAGCGAGTTAATTTGACTTTTTTTTAACAATTTGGCCAAATATACACAATAATATTTATTTCCATTAATGATGCTAGTGTTCACGTGAATAATAATGATTTTCCCTTATTGGCCATAACTGAAAATTGCGTCTAGGGATAATTGCGCCAAAGTCAATTATGTGGAACTCATGAAAACAGTAATAGTAGTATACAAGTTAAATTTCATTCAATTTGACAAAATAGTTTGCGAGGAATTGACAATTTTCTTTATATGGCCCATATGCAAAATTCCGCTAGATGGATTTTCCCAAAAAAACTGGGTATGCAGTTTGGTCGGAACTAATATGCTTATATGTTTTTGAGCAAATTGAGGTTATGTATGATTTTTATATGGCAGGTACCAGTAATAACATGGCTAAAAGCGAAAACACTATCTTTCTCTTTATAATAGAAAGCATATAATTTTTGGCTTACCTGTGTACAGAAGAACAATTTTGAACGTTTTCCAGTTTTACATGAATTCTTGCAAGGAAACAGCTAGAGGTTAGGTTAGATTACTCCCTTCGGTTAAGGGCATGCCTGTAGTGGAAGGCGACAAAAATCCACACACTTTATAACGAGTGCTTAAAGTATACAAAAACATAAATGCAATGAGTAAAACAAACAAATTTAATACCCCAGGTGGCAATTCACTATCACTGGAAAATCCACCCTCTTTGGAGGTCGGCTCTACGGATTCTGGGGAGAGCCAATTATTGCAATCATTTAACCCTTTCGGGAAAAGCTGAAGGGTAACGAGGTGACCTACATCTAGATCTCAAAAAAATATATGTGTCTCAAGGAGCTCGACAACACCAGAATTGTCAGCCCACGTAAAGCGAGATTCAATTTATTTTTCATTGAAAAATTTAAGAACGAAAACGACGTTCTTCGAAGAAGGCTTAACAATGTTGAACTGCTCCGGGAAGAGCTTCATAAAGAAATTCTCCATCTTAAGGAAGAAAATATGAATCTATTAAGTACATTGAAAACACCTAATGAGCAAAAACCATCTGCAAACTCACCGTGAATTCCGTATACCATACGGATGAAGAAGAACTCAGTCGAGGAACCGACTGGATTCAAAAGAAAAGACCGGCTAAAAAAATTAAAGCTGCATCATCCCCTGAAATTATAAATCGAGACAAGGAGATTGTTAAAAAAGCGAAATAGCTGAAACAACGACCACCACCGCCAATTAATGTGATCGGTATTGACGACTTTAACATGTTACAAACCTTGATAAAATCGTTGGCATTGTCGGACTACCAAGTAACTTCTCTCAGAAAAAATACATGGAGAGTCTGGGTAAAACATCCGGAAAGCTACTATCTTGGAAGCTAAATACCGATAAAATTGAATGGTATTCATTTGAAAATAAATCTGAAAGGCATTTACGCGTTGTACCTAGAGGGTAATATGCGTCGTGCTTAAAGGATGACATTATTAACGATCTGAAAAGCAGGCATTATAAAGTTATAGATGCCATTACATTATCAAGCGAGAAAAACCGCAAGAAGAAGGCGAAGGAAATGTTATAAACGAGGTCTTACTTTGTTTATACTCACTTTCGATTAAAAAAGAAATTTTGAATAAAATTTATGAAATAAAAACAATACTTAATATTGATTGTAAAAATTGAACCCATGCGTAAGGATTCCAAGTTAGTTCCTCAGTGCAAGCACCAAGGATATAATCATACGCAAACCGAGGTGTGTTACCGAGATGTGTAAAATGTGCCGAAAATAGTATTCGCAACAAACGTACTCCACCTCGACATGATGCAAAACACACATTCTGGGGATCACAGATGCATATCACAGAACGGAAGGATGATTTATGAAGTATGTAGAAAGTACAATACCGAATTTCATTCTAAACCAACTAACTGGCCAAATGATGTTACAAAAATACCAGATTTGATCGATTTTTTCATAGTAAAAGGTGTGCCATCCAATCGAATCAAAGTTGACGAATGCTTTGATCTTTTCTCTGATCATTCTTCGGTAATTCTAACAATGAACGAGTCAATCAGTAGGAATGAAAACCCACTAGACTAACAAACGGGAAAACCAACTGGGAAGGCTTCAAAAACGATATTGGAAATAATATTCGACTGAGTGTATCGGTTAGATCCTAATTGGAACTTGAAGTCGCGGTTGACTCCTTTGTCGATACCGTTCAAAAAGCAGCATGGAATATTACTCCTCCACAATGCAGAATAGAGAGCTATAGTAATACTAAGTTCCCATGGAAAATAAAAGATTTGGTTAGACAAAAAAGAACAGCTCGAAAGAGATGGCACCAAACTCGTGCCCCGCAAGATAAAACACATCTCAATCGGTTGAGTAACATGCTATCAAATTCGAGTAAAAACTTTAAAAATCATGCAGCAGAAACTTAGCTGCAAAGCATAACCGCTGGAAAAGAATCGAATTATTCACTTTGGAAAGCAATTAAAGTCATAAAACGGCAAAACGCTGTGCCACCAATTAGACTAACTCAAGACGTTTGGGCAAAAAGTGATAAGGAAAAAGCAGACGTTTTCGTTGCTAATCTTGAGGAAACATTCAACTCATTTGATGGCCCAGAAAACATTAATTTATTGGAGACTACAACCGATAATAATAAAGTTAGATATGCAAGTATTGCCGAGCTTAAGCCGGAAATATGGAACCTTAAGCCTAAAAAAGCTCTGGGTTATGACCTAATTACAGAAGAACTTCTAAAAGTATTGTCTCGGAAAGCATTAACTAAACTCCTCTACATTGTAAATGCAGCAATTAGATTAGAATAAATATCAAGACAGTGGAATGTCGCGGAAGCGATTATGGTTCTCAAACCAGGAAATCACCAAATGAAATAAAATCTTACAGACCTATTTCACTTCTTCCAATAATTATTTTAAAAAGTTTTTAAAATGATATTACTCGGTCGCTTACACCCCATTATTGATCAGAAACGGTAATAACATGACTAAAAGCAAACAAATAAAAAAAACTGGAATAGATACAAACAAACGCTGGATACGAAGTTTGAACAAAATCGGTCAAGTCGTTTAGGTTGGAGAGGCTTGTACGGACAGACGGACCGACGGATGGAATTCTGAAAACCACTTTTTTGAGTTCCGCTATCATCATTAGGTTAGAATCAATCAAAATCTCAAGGTCGAAAATTTTGACGAAAACAATATCTTTCTCTTTATAAGAGAATATTTATATATTTCATACATTATATGTTTTTGAAAAAATTTCCTAACAATAAATAATTTTTGAGATTCAAATTAATATCCATTAAATGTGGGCTTTATTGCAAAGAAATATTAAAATTGACATTGTCGCAACATATTGTTGAGACAGTTTATCAAAATCTTGTATGGATCGACAAAAAACAACGTTTTTCTGCATATCAAAAGTTTTTCCGAATATCTTAAAACTTTACCGAAAAATGCTTTTTATTGAAAACGCTCTAAAAACTTTATATGGACAAAATATAGACATTGAGATTGACTTTTTCAAAGTTCTCTACCGTTTTTTTTATAAAGAGTGGGCGTGGCAGTGGTCGGATTTTGAACATTTTTACACCAGCACGTGCAAGGATCACATGTACCAAATTAAAGACCCAAAAACCGGTTACCTACAGACAGACAGACTCAGCTAGCGATTCTGAGTCTATCCATATACTTTGAGGTATATCTAGCGAAATTATTTCCCTATGTCACAAACAATGTATGTATCAAAACTTATATACCCTTATAGGATAGGGTATAAAAACGACCCTACAACGTAAGCGTGACTAAAAATTTTATTTATATGAACTAAGTTTTGCTTGATACACATAACAGGAAACCCTCTAAAATGCACCAAGTACAGGGGCATAGGTTTCCTCAACATCGCCTACAAAATCCTATCTGCCGTAATATGTGATCGACTGAAACCGTTTACCAACAACCTGATCGGCCCTTATCAGTGTGGTTTTAGCCAAGGAAAGTCCACAAGCGATCAAATTTTCACACTACGGCGGACCCTGAAAAAAACACAAGATTCATCGATTTCAAAGCCGCATACTACAGCATTTATAGAGACGAACTATACAGAGCCATGTCTGGTTTTGGTATACCGCCCAAATTTGTCCGTTTGTGTAGGATGACGACCTCACCGACATATTCGATACCAAAAAAGGACATCGGACGCAGTAGAGGAAGACCTCGCCTTAAGTGGAGCGCACAAGTAGAAACCGACCTCAACCAACTTGGAGTGCGGCATGTTGGTTGAGGCCCATGTTCACTCCGGACTGTAGCGCCACTTAAGTAACTGAGTAAGTATATGCAATTAAGAAAATGAGCTTGTCAAGATATCTTATATACTTAGATATTTGTACCCTATCCCATAGGAGTATACCTACTAGTTTTGAAACATAGTTTGTAACATAGAGAAATAATTTAAGTTTAAATATGAAAGCCCTGAAAACTCTTCCATGGAACCCCACGGTTTCGCTATTTCTTTCAATTAAAAACAATATAATAATTAGAAATATAAACGAGTGGTGGGTGCACGACTGGTCGTACGCCACTTTCTCTTTCAAAGCGAGTTAATTTGACGTTTCTAAAAATTTGGCCAAAATACACAATTATATATATTTTGATTAATGGTGCTTAAAATGATATAAATAATGTCGAAATGTGATTATACGAACGTTTATTCTGTCATTGAAAGTAATCATTTTCCATGTGAATAACAATGATTTTCCGTTATTGGCCAAAACTGAAAATTATGTTTAGAGATAATTGGGCCAAAACCAATTACGCGTAATTCATAAAAACTGTAATTTTAGTATACAAATTAAATTTCATTCAATTTGGCAAAATAGTTTGGGAGAAATTGATAATTTTTTTGATATGGCCTAAATGCAAAAATCCGTTATATAGATTTTCTCAAAAAAAAACTGGGTATGGAGTTTTGTTGAAACTAATATGCTTATAGCATATAAAAAGTTTAATCAAAATCGTTTGAGATGTTTTTGAGCAAATTGAGCAAAAGCAAACAAAAACTAGTGGTGGGTGCACGACTCGGTCGTACGCAACTTTCTCTTTCACAGCGAGTTAATTTGACTTTTTTTTAACAATTTGGCCAAATATACACAATAATATTTATTTCCATTAATGATGCTAGTGTTCACGTGAATAATAATGATTTTCCCTTATTGGCCATAACTGAAAATTGCGTCTAGGGATAATTGCGCCAAAGTCAATTATGTGGAACTCATGAAAACAGTAATAGTAGTATACAAGTTAAATTTCATTCAATTTGACAAAATAGTTTGCGAGGAATTGACAATTTTCTTTATATGGCCCATATGCAAAATTCCGCTAGATGGATTTTCCCAAAAAAACTAGGTATGCAGTTTGGTCGGAACTAATATGCTTATATGTTTTTGAGCAAATTGAGGTTATGTATGATTTTTATATGGCAGGTACCAGTAATAACATGGCTAAAAGCGAAAACACTATCTTTCTCTTTATAATAGAAAGCATATAATTTTTGGCTTACCTGTGTACAGAAGAACAATTTTGAACGTTTTCCAGTTTTACATGAATTCTTGCAAGGAAACAGCTAGAGGTTAGGTTAGATTACTCCCTTCGGTTAAGGGCATGCCTGTAGTGGAAGGCGACAAAAATCCACACACTTTATAACGAGTGCTTAAAGTATACAAAAACATAAATGCAATAAGTAAAACAAACAAATTTAATACCCCAGGTGGCAATTCACTATCACTGGAAAATCCACCCTCTTTGGAGGTCGGCTCTACGGATTCTGGGGAGAGCCAATTATTGCAATCATTTAACCCTTTCGGGAAAAGCTGAAGGGTAACGAGGTGACCTACATCTAGATCTCAAAAAAATATATGTGTCTCAAGGAGCTCGACAACACCAGAATTGTCAGCCCACGTAAAGCGAGATTCAATTTATTTTTCATTGAAAAATTTAAGAACGAAAACGACGTTCTTCGAAGAAGGCTTAACAATGTTGAACTGCTCCGGGAAGAGCTTCATAAAGAAATTCTCCATCTTAAGGAAGAAAATATGAATCTATTAAGTACATTGAAAACACCTAATGAGCAAAAACCATCTGCAAACTCACCGTGAATTCCGTATACCATACGGATGAAGAAGAACTCAGTCGAGGAACCGACTGGATTCAAAAGAAAAGACCGGCTAAAAAAATTAAAGCTGCATCATCCCCTGAAATTATAAATCGAGACAAGGAGATTGTTAAAAAAGCGAAATAGCTGAAACAACGACCACCACCGCCAATTAATGTGATCGGTATTGACGACTTTAACATGTTACAAACCTTGATAAAATCGTTGGCATTGTCGGACTACCAAGTAACTTCTCTCAGAAAAAATACATGGAGAGTCTGGGTAAAACATCCGGAAAGCTACTATCTTGGAAGCTAAATACCGATAAAATTGAATGGTATTCATTTGAAAATAAATCTGAAAGGCATTTACGCGTTGTACCTAGAGGGTAACATGCGTCGTGCTTAAAGGATGACATTATTAACGATCTGAAAAGCAGGCATTATAAAGTTATAGATGCCATTACATTATCAAGCGAGAAAAACCGCAAGAAGAAGGCGAAGGAAATGTTATAAACGAGGTCTTACTTTGTTTATACTCACTTTCGATTAAAAAAGAAATTTTGAATAAAATTTATGAAATAAAAACAATACTTAATATTGATTGTAAAAATTGAACCCATGCGTAAGGATTCCAAGTTAGTTCCTCAGTGCAAGCACCAAGGATATAATCATACGCAAACCGAGGTGTGTTACCGAGATGTGTAAAATGTGCCGAAAATAGTATTCGCAACAAACGTACTCCACCTCGACATGATGCAAAACACACATTCTGGGGATCACAGATGCATATCACAGAACGGAAGGATGATTTATGAAGTATGTAGAAAGTACAATACCGAATTTCATTCTAAACCAACTAACTGGCCAAATGATGTTACAAAAATACCAGATTTGATCGATTTTTTCATAGTAAAAGGTGTGCCATCCAATCGAATCAAAGTTGACGAATGCTTCGATCTTTTCTCTGATCATTCTTCGGTAATTCTAACAATGAACGAGTCAATCAATAGGAATGAAAACCCACTAGACTAACAAACGGGAAAACCAACTGGGAAGGCTTCAAAAACGATATTGGAAATAATATTCGACTGAGTGTATCGGTTAGATCCTAATTGGAACTTGAAGTCGCGGTTGACTCCTTTGTCGATACCGTTCAAAAAGCAGCATGGAATATTACTCCTCCACAATGCAGAATAGAGAGCTATAGTAATACTAAGTTCCCATGGAAAATAAAAGATTTGGTTAGACAAAAAAGAACAGCTCGAAAGAGATGGCACCAAACTCGTGCCCCGCAAGATAAAACACATCTCAATCGGTTGAGTAACATGCTATCAAATTCGAGTAAAAACTTTAAAAATCATGCAGCAGAAACTTAGCTGCAAAGCATAACCGCTGGAAAAGAATCGAATTATTCACTTTGGAAAGCAATTAAAGTCATAAAACGGCAAAACGCTGTGCCACCAATTAGACTAACTCAAGACGTTTGGGCAAAAAGTGATAAGGAAAAAGCAGACGTTTTCGTTGCTAATCTTGAGGAAACATTCAACTCATTTGATGGCCCAGAAAACATTAATTTATTGGAGACTACAACCGATAATAATAAAGTTAGATATGCAAGTATTGCCGAGCTTAAGCCGGAAATATGGAACCTTAAGCCTAAAAAAGCTCTGGGTTATGACCTAATTACAGAAGAACTTCTAAAAGTATTGTCTCGGAAAGCATTAACTAAACTCCTCTACATTGTAAATGCAGCAATTAGATTAGAATAAATATCAAGACAGTGGAATGTCGCGGAAGCGATTATGGTTCTCAAACCAGGAAATCACCAAATGAAATAAAATCTTACAGACCTATTTCACTTCTTCCAATAATTATTTTAAAAAGTTTTTAAAATGATATTACTCGGTCGCTTACACCCCATTATTGATCAGAAACGCGTTTTACCTGACCATTTGGGTTTAGGAAGTAAACCTTCGGCTGTGGGCCAAGTTCATCGAACTACTGATGTAATTGAGAAAGCTTTCGAAGAAAAGAAAATTTGCTCAGCCGTATATCTTGACGTGTCGCAAACTTTTGACAAAATCTGGTATAGAGGCCTTCAGTACAAATTAAGACAAGTTCTGCCTGAAAAATTATATAAAATTCTTGTCTCGTATCTTGAGCATAGACTCTCCGTGTGAAACTTGGAAACGAATAATCAGAGTTCAAATAAATATCGGCAGGGGTACGACGATGAAACGTCCTAGGACCACTCTTATACCTCCTTTTACACGTGATATCTCACAAACAAACGATACAATGGTTGCCACGTTTGCTGTCGATATAGCTATACTAGCAGTTGGCACAAAAAAAGTGGAAGCAAATATGAAATTACAAAACACTCTTAACGAAGTTAATGAATGGACAAAATCCTGGCCGATTGCACTTAACGAGAGCAAATCGATTCATGTAGATTTTTCGTATAAGCGGAGAAACAATTTGCCAGTATTTCTCAACACGTTTCGAGTACCTTTTGCAAATGAAGCGAAATATCTCGGAATGACACTCGATGCAAAATTAAAATGGAAGTCGCATTGAAAAAAAAAATGCGAAGAACTTAAAAATAAATACAGAGAAATGTATTGGTTACACGGAAAATATTCGAAGAGTAACCTTGATAACAAGCTGCTATTATATTTACATGCAAGTGCTAAGCCGGTCTGGACATATGGACATATGGTATACACAGGAGTATACGTATTAGTTTTGAAACATAGTTTGTAACATAGAGAAAACTTAGAGAAATAATTTTAATTCTTCCGTGGAACCCCACGGTTCCGTTACTTCCATCAATTAAGAATAGTACAACACAGAAATAATTTTTGTAAGAATCCAATTACAAATATTTTTGAGCAAACAAATGTTTGGCGAGTATGTTTCTTTATTGAATTATGAGCTACCCATAATAAGAAAAAAACAAACAAGAATGGTACTGCAACATCCACTTTCCAAAGAAAATTACGAGCAACAATCCATGAAACATGCATGCATGTGAGAATTGTACGCGCGTAGCTTTAATGAGGTGCTGCACGTTAAACTGCCAACGAAAATGCAACTAGAACATCATTCCTGCTAAGCTACAGGATAGAACGATCTGAAAAGCCAGACATTATTACAAAGTCTTTGATTGTCGAAGGTTGTATTTGATTCTGATATCATTGAACACATTTTCGGTTGGCATTAACGTAGGTTTGATTAGTCGCCAGCACACTAGGACCATTATTGTCGATTGTGATAACACGTGGATCTTGTCCATTCTCCTTTCTATATGTGGGAAAACCATTTTAAGCTTTTGATGAAGCGGAGGAGGTTTTTCAATTCACTGAGATCTTAAAAATGGTAAGGTCCAAGATGTTGATTCCTTTCGTTTGATAGGGCCGGGCAGTTACAAAGAAGATGAAGTATTGTTTCTT